>JAQFVV010006218.1:1398524-1630478 GCA_028023455.1 Epiperipatus broadwayi | reverse complement strand
AAAAATGATAGAAAAGATTTTTTATAAACTAATCTGCCAGTTTGCTTGAAATTGGCAAATTAATACAAGTGAGTATATATATAAAATCAAGTAATAAATAACTATAGCAATGATAACAGAGCATGAGATATAAGAAATCATTTGATCAGTTAAAATTACATTCACAGATATATATATATATATATATATATATATATATATATATATATATATATATATATATATATATAGATATATAAGGCAAAGTTAAAGAATACAGAAGAGATCTTGATAATATTTAGGGCTAGATTTGTTTGAGGTGATGTTTGAAAAATTACCTGGGAAATTTTAAGACTAATCTAAATACTGTAGGGTAAAGCTTGTAAGGCAGCTTTCTATTAGCAAACCGCAGCTTGCAAGTATATGGTCGGGCGTAAAAAGACGATTTTACAAATAATAAATTTTTGATGGAATTTCCATCGTTGCTGATATTTGTTTCGCGACGCACCTTTTCTATACAAATTTCTCTGTGCATAATTACTAATCTCACTCTTAGTCATTTTAAATTTTCTTTTTTATCAGTTGTTTTTTGAAAAAAAAGATGCAAAATTGTTAGAATGTCCAAAATAGTTCAAATCTTCTCATAATAGAAATAATTTGACAACATATTTTCAAAGAAAATCTTAATCTTACTTAATCCCATTTATTTAGTAAAACTTAATTAAAAATACTTCCTTTTAATTATTTTTGACAATTAATGCTAAAACACACTTTTCATATTGGATTTTATAAATATAAGAAAATAAGCAGAAAAGAAAAAAGCTAAAAACGACATATAATGTAAATATCGTTTGGGTTCTATGTATATATTTGAGCGGGCATCTATAATACTTTAATAAAAAAAAACTAATAATTAATAAAAGAATTAATAATTTTTAAAAACATGTTATTGAAACATTAAATTTTATAATTTAGAGCGCACTTCAAATATATACATGAAATATATATATACGAGTTTAGTAGATACGAACAGAGCACGATCTTACTAAGACTGACTGCACTACTTTGATCTAAAAATTATAATATTAAATGATAAAATAATTATACACTTTAAATGAAGAGAAAATATGTATACAAATATTATACAGATAAATGTTAGCTTGAGAAAAGTACTTAAAGACTTCGTCGTAGAATCCCCTCAAACTTTGACTACAGCTACAGTGATAATTTAACTGAGCAGTGGCACTCCTCAGTTAAATAAAGCACAAACAAATGGTCAGAGGTTTGGGGGAGTTCCTGACAGAGATATTTTAAATGCTTTCTCTGGCTAAGTATTTATCACAAAACTTGTTATGAAATTGGCAATACCATTGTTTATAATCTTACAAGCTTTAAGAGAACAACATGTGATCTATGACTCTATTCTATGTGAGTAATAGCTTTAAATATGGCACAGCACATATTCTTATGTCGGCTAAATCCAGTGATATTTGTTATTCTAGAAACATTAGATTTGCTAATATGTTTTATTAATTCTGATATTTGCCATACAATTCAGTTCATCTTTCAGCAGATACGCTTTAAGTGTGCAAACAATAATTTATATCCATGATGATGCAATGTAAATATTTTTTATTTAACAAGTATTTAATTTATAAAACCTTAAGATTCTAGCATATAGCTATGGAAATTGAACACATCTGTAAATACCCATTAAGTTCATAAAACTATATAAGTTAGTAAACATAATATTTGGTGTACATTTTCGTTGTTACATTGAAAATAGCACATCTGTTTTTTAAAGAAAATAAATATTTCCAATCATTTTTTAACTGTTATGAATTATTTTTCATATTTTCACAATCTGTCATCAATACTGTTCATCCCATCATTCTATCCATTTTATAATCCTATACTCAGCAAAATAATTTCGAACCGAAAAGTATTTTTTTCGAGTTATTTGTTTATAACTTTTCAATTAGCATCACAGAAGTAATAGTTTTTTATTAATTTTTTGGCATTTTTAACTTAAAAATTTTATTATAAAATAACAGCATCAAAACCCATATAATAATGAAGCACATTAATTTATATTCATTTTTTAAAATAAATGAAATGAATTCACAATCTTATAGAATACAATTAATAATAAAGAAGTTTTTATCTCAATTATATCATCGTCATAATAAATATTAGGTCAACAGCAAATGGAAAATATTTTTTATAATTGATTTTTTTTTAAATATAAATTAAACTCGCTATATATATATATATATGTCTTTCATTGATTTTTACATATATAATTTCATGAAAGAATAATTGTAACCTAGAAATTTATAGGGATGTAGTTTATACTAAAAAATATTTTATATATTTTTGATCCCGACCATTATCACTAGTTAGCAGAGATTAAATAATAGATATATGTTATCAAAATATTAATATTTTTTTAAAAATAATAAATAAGCCAATTGCCAAAATTAACACACAAACATTTATTTGCCATCATCAGCAGATTTAAATTATTTTAACTCTACTTTGATTTGATTTTAGAATTTGATTTACATTTTAACTTTTCATATGCTCACATCGTGTGATAGTATTTTCTAGAGTCGAATATGAATAAATAATATAGAGACGTTTGAGAAAATATTCTTTTCCTTATTTAATCTTTAGTTACTCAACATCAATCAATGGATATACTGATGTATTCAATGTAATATGAAGCATATACAAATAATATATACCTTATATTTAGTACATAATAATATTTGGAAATAACAGAAGAAATTCGATTCCTTGCTCCAGATGAATTTACACCTGAGTTCTGAAAAAGAGTATCTTTAAATACAATAAAAAACTCATAGAAGGAAAGTATTCGCACTTAAGTAATCCGCATTACCTGTTTCAATATTTAATTACAGACTATCCATTAACTAATTCACAAAATAAATAACCAACATTACTCTCCCCTAATAAAAATTCAATATAATTTTACAAATCTATATTTAGTTATTTCATGCCTGTCTTGGTTTAACATTTATATAATTTGTTTAACTAAAAAATAAAAATCATAATAAAAAACTTAAAGAACAAAAAATAAATGGAAATGATTTAAAAAATATACATTCCATGTAATAATTATCAAATAATTTAGTTTGGTGAGAAGTAAATAGCACTTGTAAATAATTTAAATACAAGTTTATAGTTTTTTTAGTTTAAAAGCTTTCAAATTAATTGTTCATAGATTTCATAAAATTTTATGGTTTTAATAGTTCGTAGTTTTGAGCTTCTGTAGACATTACAGAAATTTTTTCGATTTAAAAATTTCAATAGGGAAAAATGATGTCAATTTCCTTTTTCTTAATAAGACCGAAAAGGACTGAGCGGCAAATTTTTTCAACTCCTTCTCTCACTCACACAAATATATATATCGCCACTTTTCAACTCTTCACTACTAAAATGGCCAAACTTTTTCTTATATTAATTTTGTAGACAACTCAACATTGTGTCCTTTCATTCGATTTGAAGGATTTCTTCATTGACTATTAAAGTTTATTGTTTCTTACTATATGATCAAATGCTTACGGTCGCGCCCAAGGGTTAGTCAGTTTCTCTTATTTTATGATTAATATTTAGTTTTTCCAAACTTGGTTTATTTTAGTTTTTTGTTGAAGATTTATAGTTTTTAAAAATTTTTCCTTTTTTAAAAATGTTTTTTTTTTAATTCATCTGTGCAATTTTTATACAGTATATATTAGAGTTTAGATGATTTTGATTTTCAATTTTTTTTAAAACAAATTTTTTTTATTTTTGCAAAACTTTATATTTTTAATTCGTTTTAATCAAAAAGGAGATGGTGTATAAAAGCCCACAATATATATATAAGAGTAACATAAAAGAAGAGTTAGTAAATACTTTACCATGGAAAATGAAGTATAGCCGCCGCGCAACTTTCTATAAAATATATACAGTATGGTTGAGTATTGAAAATGGATATTTTGAAATATGCTTTTTTTATAAAATTTTATATGCTTGGAGTTTGATATCATTGTTATTCAGTTTCCCTTAACCTTGCATTCAATTACATTGTTCAAGTGAAAAACGCACTGGTCATACCGAAGTGTCAGGCCAGTCAATTGCTAAATATATTCATCTTTTAATACTATTCAATTTTGCTTCTCGCTTGTAAAGTATGTTACTAATTTTGTCAGATTATGAAAAGTGAATGAATGTTTTTCAAAATAATTTATTATATAAAATTATATAAAAATTTTGCTAAATACGTAAAACAAAATTTTGAGTCACCAACAAAATGTGTTTTGGTTAATCCCATGATTTTCACAATGATATTTGCAGAAAGTAAAATAATTTCTTGACAAAGTCTTAACTATTTCAAAATAACTTTATTTTTAAGATATTTATCAAAATAATTTATAATTTATCAAAAAATAATGTTAAAATGGTCTAAATCGCTTGTTTATCATTTTCAAATGAAACAAAAAGATATTGTAATTCTCACTTTTTAAGGTTATTTGTTGTCAAAATTTAATAACCCCCAAGAGTATTTTTTCTTGTTTGATATATGTCATTTTATTGATTTTTTATTTGTAAAATTAAGAGAGGCAACAACTTCTTGTAAAAATTTTTTTAATCTTTAAAAAAAATTGTAATGTGCAAGGACCTTATTTATCAGCCACTTCAGCTTTTGGGACTACATGCAAAAGTTGGCTATG
This sequence comes from Epiperipatus broadwayi, assembly GCA_028023455.1. Classification (NCBI taxonomy): domain Eukaryota; kingdom Metazoa; phylum Onychophora; class Udeonychophora; order Euonychophora; family Peripatidae; genus Epiperipatus; species Epiperipatus broadwayi. Next base: position 1,625,763 of record JAQFVV010006218.1, on the reverse strand, counting down.
TCCATTCTATCAATAAATTATAGCCACACATGTAAAAAATAATGATTTTCAATATACATATTTCATACAGTTTTGGAAATTTGTTATCTTGGTTCCATGAAAAAGGTTCAGTATGAAATATGTATATTTGAAATCATTTATTTTTCACACATGTATTACAAAATAATTAATGAAATAGAATGAATATTAAAAGGGGATCTTGAAGTTCCAAAATTGGGTCTCAGAGAGTGTATGGAGTGAATAAGAAAGATCCAAAAATGGTAATATCTGTTACTCCTACTTATAGTTTTCGCCGCACCCTCCTAAAAAAAAATTTTAAATGGTGTTTCCATTGATTTAAGGCACAAAATGGCTCATGGGGTTCGAGTTGCTACCAAAATGGGTATTCTTGGTCAGTCGAATGAAATTTTGTGAATTATCTGTAAGTATGAATATTAAATTTTGTTTAAGTTGTTTTTTAATAAATGTTAAGAAAAACTGACTTATATTACTAATACTTAGCAGAGTTCACAGTTATTTCATTAATTTAAAGAGGAGTTATTTGCATCATTTGAGATAGATTTCACTGGTTATGTTGTTCTTGATTGTTAACTATCATAATCATTAGTGGGTGGATAACATTTTTCAACTGATGCCACTAACTTTTCTTAGCCGATCACGCATTTTTGGGGAAATTAGAAATACAGTAACATTTCATAGTTATTAATGATTAATTTGTTTTATAATCACTGTTTATGACATATAGGTGATTCGTTAATGTTTTTTTTCATCCACCCTATAGCAAGGAATTCAATTTTTCTTCTTAAAAAATAATGGCTTTCATATATTTTTCTGATTTTTGCTTGTATTTTCTTTATAAATAAATAAAATAATTTGAAGCAATCTTCATGTTTCATTTTAATATTTTTTTTTCCCCAACAATTTAAAGGCAATCAGAAAGTTCACAAAATTTATTATTGCAATTTTTATTAAATGAAATACTACACAATTATATAGGCAATAGATTTATTATTTTATTATTTCTTAAAATAATACTAATTAATGTAGTTATCCTATATTGTTATATTAAATGTTAATGAAGAAAATTTGTGTATTTTTATTTGTTATATGTTATTCACGAAAATACTATAAAACCAAACAAGCCTATAGCACAAGATAAATCCCCCATAATCTCAATATAATCTATATTATGCACTATTTAATATATAAATTATTATAAGGTTAATATGTTTTTTATTTATATATGACCTATGTATAGTGTTTTAAATAAAAAAGATACAGACTATTTTATATACATTTTTAAAATACCTGTGGATAATAAATAGAATTGTTCCCATACTGAATAAAAACTAAATTGTAGATATTTCCGATAATGCATATAAGGTTCTTGAAATATATGCAGTTAAATTTAAATATATATATATATATATAAAGATTAGAGCGTTTTTACACGTTTCATTTATTATTATTGTTATTATTATTATTATTATTATTATTATTATTATTATTATATTATTATTATTATTATTATTATTATTATTATATTATTATTATTATTATTATTATTATTATTATTATTATTATGTTTATTATTACATTATTATTATATATATTGTTGTTGTTGTTGTTGTTGTTATTGTTGTAAGATTTATTTAATTTTTTTACTATTTTAGTTATCTTAATGCTAGGTTAAATTTTTCACTTATTATTTTTGTTTAATAATTTTGTTAATTTTATTGTTATGGAAAGCTTTTGAGAGGATATTTCTAAATTTCAAGCACTCCGTTAGAAGCGATAAATGCTGTAGTGGTATATTTTGTATAAGAGCATTGTTTTGGCAAAATTTAGTGTGAAGATATTTTTATATATGTATGTTCATTAAAGAGATCGTGTAATTTCATAAATATATATTAAATGAAAAGTTTTGTGCTTTATTCAAAATAACATGAAAAAGTGGAATTATAAATGTAAACAAATTTTTTGGCCTTTTAATCTCAATTTAAACTGTAATAAGAAAAATTTATAAAGGTTAGATTTAACTCGCCCAATATAAGTTTTGACAAATAGTCGTGTTACTTTAGTCAGCATTATCTGCTATACAACATTTCTTGATTAAAAAGAAAGTTAAAAATGTTAATATATGTAAGAAAATTCAAATTTTGTGTTCACAATTTAGTATGCACTTTAAAAATAAAAAAGGAAAGAACTAAAAAAAAAAATTAGCTAGTTTATATGCAATATATTGAATGTGCATTCAATTAAACATACCCACCATCTAGAACCTAGCAGAAAATTGTTTATATTTAAAATTTAATATTATGTGTTATGTATATAAGAGCACACATCTTAAAAATAATAGACTGAAAGATGTATAGTTTTAATACATTAACTTGGAAAAATATTATAAAAATTTTATAAGTACGGAAAATTATCTGTATTAGTTATATTTAAAATTAGTCATGGAGATCCGATATTTATGCACGCCCATTAAACGCCACAAAAATTCAAATCATTTTTATTTTTATTTATCTGAAATATATTTTGAATTAAATATTTTATAAAATTATCTAAAATAAAACTCATAAAAGTTATTTAAAATTTTTCTATTTTTTTTTTTTTTGAGATTTTTCCACTGTCAAAATCTTCAGACGTATTGAATATATTATATAAATACTTCAAAAGTTCATGTAATTCCAATCGTGAGGCAAGCAGTAAATGAATTGATTTCTCTTAGTCAGCCACAATTAAACTAAAAACTAAGAATAATCTTTTTGGTGTGGTAAGCAGCAGGTACGCTAGAATTTTGATTCTACAAAAAAAAAAATTAATCTTCAGACTTTATTTGTAAATGTAAGACAAATATTTTTAAGTTTATTTATTTTCGGCTAATTTTACCTCACTTAATTTCTAATTTACTTTTAATATTTTTGGAAATGTAATATCAAAAATTCTTGCTTATCACGCTTAGATTAGAGAAGTTTAACACAAAAAAAAAATTCATGTACTTAAATCTCGTACTCAAAGCACTTTCAAAATTTGGACTATATTCAGCGTCTATGCAGTTAATTAAAAGTAATGAGTGTAATATAAATGAATTAACAGTATTTTACTAGATAAATGTAACACTTAAATTTGGAAAATTGATTTAAAAATTTGAAAATACCTTGGAATTTTAAAATGGGCATTTCCGGAGGAAAGTTTTTTTTGTAAGAAAACTTTAGATTATTTGGGATTTAAAAAGGAGCATAAATTACATTTTTATTTTCTATATGTTTCAAATACTATTTACTCAACATTGCTATATTTATTCGCTTTAATATCTGTCATTATGTGGGGATCTGTAGATTAAAAAATCACGTCTTATTGCCTTCATTCTTTAATTGCTTCTCATTAAGTGCCTACTTATAAAAGGTTATAATCAAGAAGACTTAAATATTTATTAAAAACTTTATTGTTATTACAATAAATTTGTATCATGTTCACAAGTTTTATTTTTATTTAAAAAAATGTTGGCCATTTTGTACTTTCTTCTAATGAATAAATACAGATGTCAAAAAAAAAGTTTTCAAAGAAAAAAAGAAGTAATGAATATTTATTATAAAATAAATATTTTAGATTTAAATTTAATTTTAACTAGTTTACTAGTTTTTCAGTCGTGCTGCCTGTGATATGGATTATTTTGATTTGAAAGATCATAGCAAACTTTTAATTCAATAAATTGTTCTCAAAAATATTATTTAAATATTTATAAGTAATAAAATGCATGAAAGTTAAGATTTTTATTTGTTGTGTCTAAAAATTGTTGTAGTTGCCAAAACCTTTTGTTATTATCAAATATAAATAGTTTATTCAGAAAAGAAGTTAACTCTCATGAAGGCGGAACTTTGTAAATGTTCAATTTTCATTGCATGTTCAACACTCAATAAGACTCTTTTCAAAGTGGTTTTATAAATGACATAATTTTAAAAATCATTATTTTCAAATCAGAATAATGTCATCAACTATGTGACAAAGTTTTCAGAAATTTAAACAATTTTTTAAGGTTTTAAATAAAATTTGAATGAAAGGCAGATTTATGATAAATCTATTAATTCTGCTTTAGCATAAAAGGGAATTTAAAATCCATACTCCCGACAGATAATGATGTATATTGTGGTTTGTTTATCTCTAAAAAAAATAAAAAGATAGATGAATATTTCTACATGTGTACTTTAAATACCCTGAACGTAATTATGTGTATAAAATAAACAAAAATATTTCATAAACAAGCAATGTTTCTTTTATTCTAAAAACTTTACATAAAAACTAGACCAAAAATGAAATAAACACTGTTATATAAATAGAGAGATCTTTTAGATCTACCTACTTTCAGTTTTTTTGTAAATTCAAAAGATCAATAAAGTACATGTACATTTTTTAAAAATAAATTTCCAATAATTAAAACAGCCGTACGCATAAATATTTTTTCAGAAGTAAACAGCATATTTTTTAATGAATCTGGAAATTATCAAGTTAATTTGATTTAATACAACTTTTACATATTTCGTAATAAAGATAGCGATATTTTTTCTTGCGAGATTATCTTTTTGTTATTTTTTACAAAAAATCATGCACTCAAGGATACATATATAATCATGAAAGACAGTTTTCGTAATTTTTCCCAATAATGAAAATGTTTTAAAATATTTTTTGCAGCTCTGTTTGTTATTCTTATTTTTATACTCAATTTAATTATATGCTGATTATATTATTATTTTGGATTTAGTACTTATTTTTAAAATCACATGTCTATATAGTTTTCATTTAATTTATATGTTCAGTATAAATATAATATGGCATCATTTTTTATGACATATAAACACACTCAACTCACATACACTTTTATCAATAAATAATAATTAAAATGTTTAAAATAATACTTTTTATCTATGAATTGGGTGCTAATAATTTCGTAAACATCTAAATATATACTTTTATACTAAATGTTTAGAAATTTTTTGTCATTATATTTTATTATATCGTAGTATTTATAAATTAACCAAATGATTTGTAAAAAAATAATACATTTATTATATATTCCATTTATATTGATGATTGTCAATTTTTTTATCTAATAAAGAATTTACTTTTTATATTGATTAGATATTTTTCTTGTGTTTCGTATTCAATTATTTATCTTCACAATAAAAACTCAATCCGTTTTCTTGTTTTGTAATGAATGTAAATAAAATATTATAGATAAATCTATTTACATTATAGTAGTAGAAACACATCATATAGATGTAAATATATAAAAATCTTAAGATAAAGTGTATTTATCGCATATTACACAAAACTGTTTCTTGAAATACTTTCTTGGGGTAAAAATTTATTTTAATACTCTATTCTAGTAACGAGTAAAGGTTCTCATTATAATAACTAAATTATAAAGTAAAATATTCATGATACGTTTTAGAGAAATGATTTCTTCACATCTCAACCAAATGTTACAACTTTTAATGAATAAAATAAATTTAGTTTTCTAGACTCTATATTTTAAGTTAAAATTTATCATCATCAATAAATAACTTTTTCACTTTAGACGCTATAAATAATTTGCTACTCCTTGTGGGTGGGTAAATTGTATAAAAGCATTTCTATTGTATATATAGTGAAATGGATTTTTTATAAGTATTTATGATCATTACATAAATAAAAGATAGGTACTTAAGTTAATAAAAAAAAGATAAAAGAAATATTATTTAGTTATAATTTAATTTAATGCAAATATGGAAACTCTCATTGTCATTATTTACACATATTAAATTACATTAAATTATTTGATCGTTTGAATGCGTATGTATGAAATTCTAAATTCATGTCATCAACTTTAAAAAAATAAAAATATAATAATGTTTTCTACTATTTTTTTTAATAAGCAAATTGTGTTTTTTAATCCTTGAATCATTTTTTAGAAATAATTTTAGCTGAATAGTTGTTTTATATCAATATCTCCTAGAAACTCCAATTTTAATTCGCGTTTGCGTTTTCTGCATTGTGATAGATTTACCAAATATTCTTCAATTTTAATTTTAGTACAAAATTTTATATCAAATATGTTCAAATTTCATTTGAGGAATTTTTACATTTACAACAAATTCTTAAAAATAATAATTTGAATTTTAAAATATTAAAAAAAATGTCATATGTAATAAAACAAAAGAATAGTTTTCATCCTTTCAATCGCCGTATTGCCCTAAATAAATTTATAAAACCAATTAATTCTTTTAAAATTGATATAAAAATCTAAATGGAAATAAGAATCAACATTTCTGAAAATTCCAAAATTATGCTTTAAAAATATTATTTTTAAAAACAAAATTTAAACAGTTAATTAGTAATGATAGTTTGTAAATGCATGCTCATAATTTGCTTTGTTGTAGCTAGAAAAAATTGTTGTTTTATATTTTAAAACTAAAATATGTGTAAAAATATTTTAGATGCATCATATTATATTACTCAATATATTTCTTATTTCATGGTTCAAACAATGGATGACTGTATTTGTGCATGAAACTTCTTACTCGTTCCAATATCCCCACCTCACTGACTAGCGCCACAAGCCAGAAACTAGTCTGGGGATAATATTTATAGGTATTAGATAGGGATTTCATGCACAAGCCTTCTGGCATCCATTGATTACTCTGTTTAGCACAGGTGGCAATACTGTATGGAGAGCTTTGCCTTTGTTTATCAACAATTCACGCATAGAATTGTGATCGCCTTAATGGTTTAACCATACAGAAAATGGAAATAATATAACTGTGAGGTAGCTCAACATTTTATGAGATTTCCTCATGTATTACTCATTAGTTAAAAAAGCATAAGAATGTATATAATTTTTTGATTTTTAATAATTCATGTGTAAAAATAATCATGTCAATAGTCTTGCAAAAAATCACATTTTAGTCAAAATATTCTCAAAGTAATATCACAATGGGTGAGTGTAAAAGTCTTTTGTTGCAGGATTTATCACCGCATTTTCTTTCATCCTGACATTTTTAATTTTTAAAAAAAATTAAAATAGGTTAAGACAGCGCACAGATTTTTTCATAATTTAATTTAAAAAAGAAGTGAAAAAGTATTTTCGTATATATATGCCTACATGAGGTTCATCAAGAATGTTAAAATAAATAAATTTTTGTTTAGACATTAAGTTTACTTTCTATTTCAAAGTTCAAAACAAAATTAATTGTGAATTAAGCATTAATAATAATTTAGAATCTGAAAAATAAAAGTTAAACTCGTCAAGGCATATTAATTCGTCTTATATGCTTTAAAAATAATAAAAGAATACACCGTAGATTTTGACATTAATTTAATATGAGGCAGATAGCTACCTATAATTATTGAAAAAAATGTACAGAAAATTTCGTTAAGTTATGGAGGAACGCAGCTTAATGAGACGGTATGTCATGTAAAGTTATTTATCAATAGATTTTCTACAAAAGAGTTATTGTGCGTGGATCGTTGTTTCTGAGATTTACAGAGTTATTATGAAAAAAACAAATATAAATTATTAAATCATGATGAAGGTTGGTATCATGAGTCTTCTCATTTGATGTATTGAAATCTCAAAGTTGAACATCCTGATAAATACTATATGCTGGTTTAAAAGTCATCCGTGTTACTAAGCCCATTGAGAGTTTCAATAATGGCAAAGATTTAAGTTGGAGGCTGAATACTGCATACAGTTTCATTATGAAAATTGCTGAAAAATAAAACTATCAATAGTTCAAAGACATTCTATATTATCAATTATTTGTAAATAATCTGAAAAGTCCATTCATAATTGAGTGATACCAATTCAAATTTACAAATACTTTTTAATTTTTTAAGAATAAAACATAGATATTGCCAAATTTTTTGCTTTAACTTTCTATTATATAACGTTCAAGATGACCGTTTATTAAGGCAAAATTTCAATATTTCTTGATAGTTTTAATTTTATGGAAAAGCCACTTTAGAATACACTTCATGCATTAAAGATCATAATATTTCAAATAAGGTCAGAGTTAATAGTAAGAATATGTTAAGTAATTTTAAACCGATCAATATTGTTTAGAAAAAAAATTTTTGTGAACAGTTTGAAATGTTACGAGTTAATAAATTTGATAGATTTTTTTTATATAATAAATGTTGACGGGAAACCCGGACAGTTCAAAGGTGCTACATTCAGGTTATTAACGCTTGACAAATTTGATAGATTTTAACAACGTGTTTGTTAAAAAGAAGAAATACGGTTTCTTTATACGATAAATTTATAATTTTTAATTTTTAAATAAAAATATATTATGCTATTATTTTAGTGCAGGATAAAATACGTACAAGTTTAAATAACTTTAAAAAATTTAAAATGAGTAATGAAAAAAACATGTGATAATAGATCCATCTCATTATCTTATTGCTTTCGAGACCACATTAAAACATTGAGCACTCAAAAATTATTTGAACATTTATGATGAATAAGAGATTATGGATATATGTGTTCCGTTTTTGATTTTATTACTGTAGCGTTTAGAAATGAATATCATTAATATTTAATCATGGAATAAATATATGTTGTTTTTAAAAAGATTATAAGATAACTAAAATAGAGAAAGTAATTTTATGATGCTGCTATAATGTACGCAGTTTTGTTTAAAAAATAAAAATAATACAGAGCATTGATAATTATTTGAATTAATCGCCTAAGCAACAAGAAATAATTTATGATTTATTAATGACACTTGTATGCAGTTGTATGATCAATATTGTAAGATCATAAATGCAGTGTTGATATAGTATTGATGCTAATACAATAATTACTATTTTGAGTTATTTAAATCTATATTCGTAATAATATATTTATAATAATATACACTGGTTTTTACTTTTTGTTCCTTCCCAGTGTGCTTTACCTTAATTTATTAATTCGGGTTTTTTTTTTTTTTGTATGTCTTAAAAATAGTATATGCTTTTAATAGGTTATAGTCAATTTTATAAATAAAAAAGAAAGATGTATCTATGTAAATTAGGTAAAGCACACTGGAAGGGGCAAAAATTAATAATTGCCGAAAAGAGCTTTTTTGTGTATGATTATTATAAATATATTATTGCAGATATATAAAGATATTTTATATTATATTACATCGTTGATTTATTTAAATAACTTCAAATAGTAATTGGTTATATTGTAATCAATATTCTTCTATAACATTTTTTATATCAACACTGCATTTATGATCTTACAATATTGGTCATACATCAACTGCATACAGTGTCATTAATAAATCATAAATTATTTCTTTATTCTTAGACATTAATTCAAATAATTATCAATGCTCTGTATTATTTTATTTTTTAAACAAAACTGCATTTAATTATAACAGCATCATAAGTACTTTCACATATTTTAATTATCTTTATAATCTTTTAAAAAATATAACATATATTTATTCCATGATTAAATAATAATGATATTCATTTCTAAAGCTATACAATTAATAAATCAAATTCTTCTGGGCAAACAATACAGGTACATATATATCCATATCCTCTTATTTATGCAGTAATGTTAAATAATTTTTAATTCTTAAGAAGTCTATTTAATTCAATGTTTTAATTTAAATGGTCTTAAATGAAAATCTTTTATTCCAGTTTTTTAATAAAGATTAATGAGATGAATCTATTTAATACATGTTTTTTTTTCATTACTCATTTTAAATTTTTTAAAGTTATTTCTAAACTTGTACATATTATTTTATCCTGCACTAAAATAATAGCATAATATATTTTTATTTAAAGTGATACTAAGATCTATAAATTTATCGTATAAAAGGAAATACATTATTTCTTCTTTTAACAAACACGTTGTTAAAATCTATCAAATTTAGTCAAGCGTTAATGGCCTAGTGGTTAGCATAGCTGCCTTCCAAGCAGCTGGTCCGGGTTTACTTCCCGGTCAACGCATTTGACATATAAAAAAAAAAAATCTATCAAATTTAGATTGAGAGCTCGTAACACATTTCAAATCTTTATTCACAAGAGTTTTTTTTTTTTCTAAACCAATATTGATTTATCACATCAGTTTAAGAGTACTAACAGCATTAAAGTTCCTATTCTTACTATTAACTCTGACCTTATTTGAAATATATTATGATCTTTAATGCATGAAATGTGATTATTCTAAAGTAATATAAATATTTTCAATAAAAATTAAACTATCAAAGAGAGAAATATTGAGAAAATTACACTTGTAACAAACGATTAAATATTTGAACGACCGTTTTCTCTAATAGAAGTTAAAGTAAAGTTTGTATGAAATAAATTATCTACAGTTTTATTCTTAAAATTAAAGTATTTTGTAAATTTACAGTGTATCCTTCAATTATGAATGGACTTTTCAGATTATTTTAAAATAGTAATGTATAGAATGTCTTTGAACTGTGGAAATAGTTTACATTTTGTCAACAATTTTCATAATGAATTTCTTGTGCAAAGTATTATTCAATATCCAATTTAAATTCTTTTTAAGATTTTTCAAAAACATTTATGTTATTATTGGAAAATATTAAATTACGGCTTAAGTCAAATTTTAGATAGACTTTTCATTTTCAATAATAAAACCAAGCTACATTGTTGATATGTTTATAAAGTAAATAAAATGTTCATCAAGATGATAAAAGGATACATAAGATATTATTCATAGCTGGAACATGCAATTAAGGAAAGATATTCATGAATTTTTAATTATTCATCCATGACTTTTGTTTTAATTAACCAATATTTCAATTACCATTTGATGTTTATAACTTGTACTTCATAATAACTTTAAATAAAATGCAGAAACAGTTCTTTTTTGATCCACATAAGTTCTTCACAATAGTTAACTCTTTTGTAGAGAAATCTATGATAAATAACTTTGCACAACCAACTTGCAAAAAGTCATTAACTTGTGACATACTAAGTCTCATTAACTTATGATTTATTCACTCCACTAACTTAACAAAAGATTTTCTGTATACAATTTTTCTAATAATTTATAGGTAAAGCTATCTGCCTCATAATTAATTAATGTCAAAATACACAGTCTTAATATTCTTTTATTATTTTAAAGCATGTACTAAGAATTAATTAATACTTCACATGACCAGTAAAATATATTTTAATTGTTTTTACTTTCAGATTCTAAATTATTATTAATGCTAATTCTTTAATTAATTTTGTTTTGAAAAACATTTTGAATAGAAAGTAAACTTGATAATGAAAATGTCTAAACAAATTCTTTTATTTTAACCATTCTTTTCTTATTCTTGATGAGCCTCATGTAGGCATATACCACCATCTACTGAAATACTTCACTTTCTTTTTTAAATTAAATTATGGCATCTGTGCATATTTTATGCTAATATTTTAATTTTTTTTAAAAAATTAAAAATGTCAGGATAATCAAAAATGCAGTGACTTCAAATGTTTTTAAATCCTGCTTTAGTAAAAAAGACTTTACATGCATTGTGATATTACTTTGAGAAAATATTTTGAATAACTAAAATATTGATTTATTTTTTTTGCAAAGTTTATTGATATGTATGATTATTTTTGCACAATTTTTATGTAATAATTATTAAAAATCAAAAGTATACATTATTATACTTTTTTAACTAATGAGAAACAATACATAATCCTAACTGAAATCTCTATAAAATATGTTGACTGCCTCACAGTTATATTATTTCCATTTTTCTTATTAAAATATGAAGTTAAACCATTAAGCATCACATGATCACAATTCCTATACTAGCACATTAATTGTTGATAAACAGAGCAAAACTCTCCATACAGTATTGCCACCTGTGCTAAACAGAGTAATCAATGGATGCCAGAAGGCTTGTGCATGAAATCCCTATCTAATACCTACTCATCCAATATCCCCAGACTAGTTTCTGGCTTGTGGCCTTCGTCAGTGAGGAGTGGGGATATTGGATGAGTAGGTATTAGATAGGGATTTCATGCACAAGCCTTCTGGCATCCATTGATTACTCTGTTTAGCACAGGTGGCAATACTGTATGGAGAGTTTTGCTCTGTTTAAAATATGAAGTGTGATTGAAGTAATATAGCTATGATGCATCTAAAATATTTTTACACATATTTTAGTTTTAAAAATATAAGGTAATAATTTCCACCACAACCTTAACAAAGCAAATTATGAGAGCATGCATTTACAAACTATCATTACTAATTAACTGTTAGAATATATTGCAATATCATAGAAATGTTTTTAAAAATAATATTTTAAAGCATAATTTACTAGAATTTTCAAATGTTGATATATTTCCATTTAGATTTTAAAAACAAATATCAATTTTAAAAAAGAATTAATTGGTTTTATAAATTTATTTAGAACCTTCTGACAATTGAAGGATGAAACTGTTCTTTGTTTTTATTATATATTTATTTTTTTTAATATTTGCAAAATTCAAATATTATTTTTTAGAATTTGTTTGTAAATGTAAAATTCTATCAAATGAAACTAATTTATTATATTCAGATATAAAATAATAATTTAGTACTAAAATTAAAATTGAAGGCTTACAAGAAGAAATAACAATTAAATCTATCACAATGCAGAAGCCTTAAGTTTTGAATTAAAATTGGAGTTTCAGAAGATGATATTATAAAAACAACTTTATTCAGCTAAAAATAAAATTATTTCTAAAAAATGATTTTAAAAGTTAAAGCTTACAATTTGCTTATTAAAAAAAATAATTAAGAAACATTATTATATTTTTATTTTTTTAAAATTGATGTTTATGGAATTTAAATTTCCATACATACACATTCAAATATGCACAATCAAATAATTTAATGTATTTATGTGTAAATATATGTGACAATAGAGTTTCCATATTTGCATTAAATTTAAGTATAACTAAATAATATTTCTTTTATCTTTTTTTTATTAACTTTAAATGTGCTACCCTCTATTCTTTCTATCTTTTATTTATGTAATGATCATAAATACTTATAAAAAATCCATTTCACTATATATACAATAGAAATCACTATTGTACCTGAATTTGCCACACATTGGAATAGCAAAATTAATTATAACTTTAATTCTAAAGTGAAAAGTTATTTATTGATGATGATAAATTTTAACTTAAAATATAGAGTCAGAAATAAATTTGTACATTTTAAGATAAATTTAAAAAAGGATTGTAACATTTGGTTGAGATGTGAAGAGAAATTTTATCACATTTCAACCACTCTCCCTAAAACATTATCATGAAATATTTTTTACTTTATATTTAGTTATTATAGTATAAATGAACCTTTACTCATTGACCAACTGCTAAATTAAATTATTAAAATAAATTTTTACTTAAGAGAATATTTTCAAAAACAGTTTTACTGTGTAATATGCGATAAATGTACTTTATCTAAGATTTTTATTATATTTATCTATATGATATTATGTTCCTACTACTTATGAAAATAAGTTAGAAAACCAGAAATAGATTTAATCACTATAATATAACACTAGTGCACATTTTATTCATTATAAATAAAGAAAACAGTTGAGACTTGGTTATTGTGAGGCATAAACATTATAATAATTGAATACAAGTACACAAAGAAAAATATCTAATCAAATATAAAAGTAAATTCTTTATTAAATAAAAAAAATTGATAATCATCAATATAAATGGAATATATATAATAAATGTATTATTTTTTTACAAATCATTTGGTTAATTTATATTAAATACCTGCATTAAATAAAATAATAAAATATAATGATAAAAATTTCTAAACATTTAGTATAAAAGTATATATTTCGTGTTTACTCTGAAAATTATGCTTTTAATTCATAGATAAAAAGTATTATTTTAAGCATTTTAATTATTATTTATTGATAAAGTGTATGTGTAGTTAAATATGGGTGTGTTTATATATAAAACATAAAGTTATGTGTGACAAATTTTAAGAAAGTAGGTATGTCATAAATGATGCCATATTATATCCATACTGAACATATGGAAACCTGACAAATTAAATGAAAATATTTTCATAGACCACACATGTGATTTTAAAAATAGAATTACCTAGAATCCAAAATATTAGCTATAATCAGCATAAATATTAATTAAATTGAGTATAAAAATAAAACATTTTAAAAACATGGGAATGTAGTAAATATAGTAGAGCTGCCAAAAAAATATTTTATTTTAAAACATTTTTTTCATTATTGGGAGAAGCATTACAAGCTGTCTTTTCATGATTATATATAATATCCTTGAGTGCATGATTTTTTTTCTTAAAAAAATAACAAAAAGATAATCTTTTCTAAAAGCAAAAACTTTTATATTAAAATATCATATCTTTGTTACAGAAATAATATAAAGTTGTATTAAGTCATTAACTTGATAATTTCCAGATTCATTAAAAAATATGCTTGTTTACTTCTGAAAAAAATATTGTAGTTCTATTGCATTACATTGCTGTTTTAACATTATTGGAAGTGATATGAGCATAGGATTATTTTTAAAAAATCTATTTTTATGAGATTGCTTTTATTGATCTTTTAATTTTAAAAAAACTGCAGAAGTCAGGATGTTACAGATAATTAATTTAGATCTAAGATATTCCTCTATTGCTTATAACAGAACAAAATGCCCAGAAAGTGTTTATTTCATTTTGGTCTAGTTTTTATGTAAAGTTTTTAGAATAAAAGAAATATAACTTATTGCTTGTTTATAAAATATTTTTGTTTATTTATACACACTAATTGATTAATTATTATTTAAAACAAAAAGAAATACACATGTAAACTTTAAATTTATTCATCTATCTTTTATTTTTAGAAAGATAAACAAACCACAATAGCTATTGCATCATTATCTGTCAGAATTTTTATGGATTTACCTAAATTCCTTTTAAATACTAAAGCAGAAATTAATAGATTTATCATAAATCTGCCTTCATTCATTCACATTTAAAAAAACCTTAAAAAATTGTTCATTTTCTGAAACTGTGTTTATACTAACTGAGTTGATGACATTTATGGTACATTATTCTGATTTGGAAAAGTCAAATGTGATTTTTTAGAATATTATTCATTTATAAAATTACTTTGAAAAAAAATAAAGTCCATCTTATTGAGTGTTAATATAAAATAAAGATTTTATGCAATAGTGAAAGGTGAACATTTACAAAAATTCTAAAAAAATGTAGATTTCATGAGAGTTAACTCCTTTCAAGTAGAGGCAAGTAAAACTATTTATATTTGATAATAACTAAAGTTTTGGCAACTACAATATTTTTAGACACAACCTAATATAAATAAAATCTTAACTTTCATGCATTTTAATTACTTATAAATATTTAAATAATATTTTGAGAAACAATTTTTTTTTTATTGAATTAAAAGTTTGCTATGTCTTCAAATCAAAATATCCATATGCAAACATACATTTGAAAAACTAATTAACTGGATAAAAAATAAATTAAATTTATTTCATCTAAAATATTATTTTATAATAAATATTCATTACTCTTTTTTTTTCTTTTGAAACTTTTTTTTTTGAACATCTGTATTTATTCAATTAGAAGAAAGGGAAACAAAATAATTGTGGTTATTTTTTTTTAAATAAAAGCTGATTAAAAAACTTGAACAATTACAAGTTAACCAATAATAATAATAAAGTTTTTAATAAATATTAGGATATCTTCTTGATTATGTAGACATTTTATAAGTAGATAAAAAAGTTAATGGGCTTAAATCTGACAGTGATAAAAATGTTGGATGTCATAAAAATCTCTTAGAAATTGAATAAGAAGAAGATGAAGGCAATAAGGCAATGATTTTTTTAATCTACAAATCCTGATTATTTTGCTAATGATGACAGAGTATTAAAACAGAATAAAATATAGCAATGTTAATCAAATAAGTATTTAGTAACCAAACATACATAGAAAGATAAAATATTAATTTATGCTCCTTTTTTTTTTAAATGTTAAAGTTAATCTCCCAAATAGTCCTAAAGTTTTCTTACAAAAAAAACTTTCAGGTAGATGTCCAGGAAACAGATTTTTTTCTATTTTTAAAATTCAAACAAAAGGTATTTTTCAAATTTTTAAATCAATTTTCCAAATTTAAATGTTATTTAATCTAGTCACTTCTGTTAATTCATTTACTGGTGTACTCATTACTTTGAATTAACTGCACTAGGCTATGAATATGAAGTCCAGAACTTTGAAAGTGCTTAGTGCAGATAAATATATAATTTTTACAATATTAAACTTCTCTAATCTAAGCGTGATAGCGCAGAATTTTTGATATTATTAATTTTAAGTAAAGTTTTCTTGAGTTTAAAAGATTTTTAATGAAATATTAGAAACAAATTAGAAATTAAGTTTAAATTTGAGGTAAGAGTTAAGTAATTCAGAATAAATAAATAAAATATTTGTCTTACAGTGACTACAGTTCTATTTGCAAAATGTCTGAAGATAATTTTTTTTCTCATTTCATAATTTAATAGAATCCAAAATTCTAGCATTATGCTGTTAAATAAATGGAAGGTAGAAAACACAAAAATGTTTCTTACCACACCAAAAGATATATTCTTAGTTTTAGTTTAATTGTGAAAATCTTAGAATGTAGGTTTGATAGAGAAATCAATTCATTTATAACCTCTGATTGGAATTACATGAACTTTGAATGGTATATAATATATTCAATACGTCTGAAAATTTTGACAGTGGAAATGTAAAAAAAAAAAAAAAAATAGAAAAAATTTTAAATAACTTTATGGATTTATTTTAGATAATTTTCACATAAATGTTTAATTCAAAATACTTATTTCCAAAGATAAATAAAATGAAATAGTTTAATTTTTGGTAGCATTTAATGAATGGGCATTAAAATATCAGATCTCCCATATTTGATAATTTGTTCAAAATATAGCTAATTTTTAAATAAAATAATTTTCCATACTTATCATTTTTATAAATATTTTTTCCAGAGTTATTAATAATAAAACTTATACATATATCTTCAGTCTATTATTTTAAGATGTGTGCGTGCTTTTATATACATAACACATAATATTCAAAATTTTAAATATAAATGAATTTATATAGATATTATATATATTTTAGGTTCTAGTGTGGGTATGTTTAATTGAATGCACGTTCAAATACATTGCATATAAAATTTAGCTAATTTTTCTTTAGTTTTATTTTTTCTTTTTTTTATTTTAAAAAGAGTGCATACTAAGTTGTGAACACAAAATTTAATTTTCTTTTTATATATTAACATTTTTAACTTTTCTTTTAATCAGAATGGTTGTCAATGGCACGAAGATAAATGCTGATGAGATACTTAAAATTAACACGACCGATTTTACATTTCAGAATTTTGTGAATCAGAACTTAATATTATAATCTGGGCGAATTAAATCTAACCTTTATAAATTTATAGAAGTTCTTTTTTTTCTCAATGTTACGGTTTAAATTTAATTATCACAGATTAAAAAGACTTAAAAATTTGTTTAAAACTTGCACAGCGTAATTCCACTTTTTCATGTTATTTACTGAATACTTCTAAACTAAACTTTTCATTTTTTATTTAATATATATTTGTAAATTACTTTTTTATCTCTTTAATAATTTTTATACATATATAAAAGCATATATTGCTAAATTCTTTGCCCGAAAATTTATTAATAACATACAAAACATACCACTACAACCAAGGACTAACATTTTATCACTTCTAACGCAGTTAGCAATTTTTTTAATTTAAATTTCAGTTTTAGAACTACATCATAAAATTTTAAAAGTTCTTTTTTATAGCAATAAAATTAACAAATTGTTAAACAAAAATAATAAGTGAAAAGACAACCCTAGCATTAAGATAGCTTTAAAATAGTAAAAAAAATTAAATAAATCTTACAACAACAACAACAACAACAATAATAATAATAATAATAATAATAATAATAATAATAATAATAATAATAATAATAATAATAATAATAATAATAATAATAATAATAATAATAATAATAATAATAATAATAATAATAATAATAATAATAATAATAATAATAATAATAAATGAAACTATTAGAATATTTATTTTATATTGGTAAAGCTTCTTTCCTAATCTTTATATAATATATATATTTTTAGATTTAATACATATATTTCCAGAGCAACACATATTTCATTATCAGGTACCTGCAATTTGGTTTTTTCTAAACCTGGAAAGAGGAACTTCGGGCCTATTGGGCCAATTCTGGGCCTTGAATGCTTCCAATCAGGCTCACAGACATTTTAAAAAATGTATATAAAATGGATCTGTATAAAACTTTTTATTTAAACATATACATAGTGCATATATAAATAAAAAATTAAGTAGAATAAAATATTTATTTTCTCAATGACATTTTTCCTCTCTTCAACCTTTATAATAGTTTTACTTCATTCTATTAAAGGTACAATATTTCAACAAATAGTGCATAATATATGATCTATTGGATTATGGAGTTCATCTCGATGCTATAGGCATTTTGTTTGGTTTTATAGTGATTTTCAGCAGACAACATATATTAGCAAAAATAAAAATACAAATTTTCTTCATTATTACTATTTTGCATTTAATTTTCTTTAGTATGATGGCTACATTGAATGTATATTGTTTTTATAGAAAGAAATAATAAATCTATGTGCCCTATATGTGTGAAAGTATTTCATTTAATAAAGAATGCAGTATTAAGAGGCACTATTTATCAAAACTTTCTGATTGCAGCAAAATTGTTGGGGAAGAAAGAAATATTAAAATAGAGAGCATGAAAAGAAGCTTCAAGTGGCTGATATATTTATAAAAAATACAAACAAGTCAGAAAATTATGTGCAGTTACATTATTTTTTTAAGCAGAAAATTGAATTCTAGCTGCTGTAGGATAATAATCTAACCAGACAATAAAAAGGCATTCGAGAATATAAATATGTCATAAACAGTGATTATAAGGCAAATTAATCATTAATAATAATGATGTTACTGTATTTCTAATTTCCACAAAAATGTAACAATCATTTAAAAAGGAAAAGTTGAAATTGGCCCATCAGTTGAAAATGTTGTCCACCACTAATGACTATGAATAACTTAATTATATTTTTAATTCAATATAACAGGCTAATCAAAATTTTGTATTGCCAGTGAATAGTATTATAAATATCCAAATGGCTCTAAACAAAAAAAAAGTTCCCCACTCCTCTTTAAATTAATAAATAACTGTGAACTCTGCTGAAATCATTAGCTAACATTAAGTCAGTTTTTCTTAACATTTTATTAAAAACTAACTTAAACAAAATTTAATATTCCATACTTTTTGCAGATAATTCACAAAATTTTATTCATTTGTCAAAATTATCTTCGCCCATTTTTGGTAGCAGCTTCAGTTTATATATAGAAACCATTTTTGTGCCTTAAAATCAATGGAAAACACCATTTAAAATTTCTCTTTTAGGGGAGAATTGGCAAAGAGAATTTTGGGACTGCTAATTCTATAAGTAAGAATAACAGATATATTACCATTTTTATTGGATCTTCTTGAAAGTTTACTCCATACATAATATATTATTGAAAGAGACTTGAACACAGACTTTCAAGATCCCTTTAGCTATTCATTCTATCTCATACAACTAACACACATGTGTGAAAAAATAAATGATTTCAAATATACATATTTCATACTGAACTAGCACTCATCAGTTGGTCCATATAATCAGTGCTCAATTTATATTAAGATAGCAAATTTTTAAACTTTATTAGACAGGCCTCAGCATGAAATATGCATATTGAAAATCATTTATCTTTTTTACATGTGTGTGGTACATGGGTTGGTTGTTTAAAATAGAATGGATAGCTTAACCTTTTGCATGCTCAATTCTTTTAAAAGCAAAGTGGCTTGATGTCACTCTAAATCGGTCACTTTTCGTACTACGATTACAATTTTGCACTTTTTTTAAAGATTAAAAAAAGTTTTGTAAGTTGTTGCCCTCTCTTGAATTATTTTACAAGTAAAAAAATCAATAAAAATGACTTTATATGTCAAACAAAGAAAAAAATAATGCCCCTTCTTAAATCTTATTGGTTATTAAATTTTGACAACAAAGAAAATGGCTGCCAAAAAGTGAAGTGTTATGATATCTTTTTGTTTCATTTTGAAAATGATAAACGAATGTTTTAGACCATTTTAACAGTATTTTTGACAAATTATAAATTATTTTGATAAAATATGCTAAAAATAAAATTATTTTGGAAAAATAGTTAAGACTTTTAATGAAAAATTATTTTACTTTTTCTGCAACTATATTGGCAAAGAAAATCACATCGTTAGCAAAACATTTTGATTGGTGAGTAAAATTTTGTTTTACATGTTCTGCTAGCAAAATTTTATATAATTATATAATAAATTATTTTTGAAAAACTTTCATTCACTTTCATAATCTGACAAAATTATTAATATACTTTTTACAAACGAAACTAAAGTGAATATAATATTAAAAGATGAATATATTTTACCAGTTGACTTTATTAATTGACACTTCAGTTTGTGAATTGACCAATTAAAAGTTTTGACTTTTACCTCACTTGGCCAATAATATAATTAGTGGTTTAAAGGTTAAGGGAGCTTGAATAATCCCTCATGGTTATATCTAAACTCCAAGCATATAAATTATACTTGTATTCAATCAAATATTATAATATATTATACTGTATAAATCATATTTTATAAAGGATTTAGCAGCAGCTTATCTTTCATTTTCCATGAGTAAAAGTATTTATATCTTCTTTGTGCTCTTATATATATATTGTAATGGGCACATACGCCATTACATTATTTTTTGATTAAACATGAAATTAAAATATAAAGTTTGCAAATAAAAAAAATTTGTTTTTAAAAAAATTGAAAATTAAAAATCATCTAAACTCTAATATATATATATAAAATTGCACAGATGAGAAATTAAAAAAAAAACTTTATTTTTAAAAAAAGGAAAAAGTTTTAAAAATAAATCTTCAACAAAAACTTAAAAAGATTTAGAGATAAAAATATATCTTTAAGTTTGGAAAACAAATTAATTAATCATAAAATGGAAATGATTGTTTTAATTAGGTAAAAGTAAACTAGCCCTTGGGCATTTAAAATGTATAAGCAATGATCATATAGTAGAAAACAATAGAAACTAATAGTCAATGAAAGAAATCCTTCAAATCAGACCTCAGTGAAAGGACCATCACCGTCATCATGATGCAATGTTGAGTTAATCTGCAAAATTAATATAAAAAGAAAAAGTTTGGAAATAAATTTTAGTGAGTGAAGAAAGAGTTGGGAGAGAAGAGATGTGACTATATATGTTAGTGTGGAGTTGAAGGAGAAGGGATTGAAAAGACACACGCTTCAATCCTTTCAGTCTTGTTAAAAGAAAAAAGAAATGACATCATTTTTCCTATATTGAAGAGCACAGGACATCGAGGGAATTAACGCTGGCTCCAAATGGCAAGCAACTGCAAGAAATTAGAAACTACAGACTTGTTAAAACCATAAGAACTTTATGAAATCTAATGAACATTAATTAATTTGAAAACACTAAGAACTCTAAAATATAAACTTTCCCAGTATTTAAATTATTGCAAATAGTATTGCCTATCTGACCAAACTAAATTATTTAATAATTATTTTTATGGAATGTATTTTTTTTTTTTAAATCATTTCCATTTATTTTTTTTGTTCTTTTAAGTTTTTATTATGATTTTTGTTTTTCGTTAAACTAAATTATATAAATGTTAAACTTAAGTCAGGCATGAATGGCTATATAGATTTGTAAAGTTATATTAGTTTTATTAGGGGAGGGTAATCTTGGGTTATTTGTTTCGTAGTTAAATTGGGTCAATGGATTGGATATATTGGTGTAATTAGTAGATGTAATACGAGATTCGCTACGTGCAGAATCGCAGTATATGCCGCACACACCAGTTTTGCCTATGAAAGAAATAATAAGATGGAGAATGTAGTCCCTTCCTATGGAGTTTTTTTTTATTGCTCTTCTTGTCAGATAGATGTAGTATTTCTATCTGGGCAAGAGTCAATTTCTTCTGTTAACCCTTCTGTTCAGATGTACATTCCTGACAGTATGGTATTTGTGCTGTCGTATTCATATTACATTGAATACATCAGTATATCAGATTGATTGATGTTGGTTTAACTGTGAACTTTTGGCCTAAGGTTAAATAAGGGAAAGAATATTTTCTTTTCAAATGCAATCTATGTAGTCTATTCATACTCGACACTCTAAATAAAAATACTAAACTCATCTGTGTGAACGTATAATAGCTTATAAAAGTTAAAATGTAAAATCAAATTCTAAAATCAAGTTAAAATCCAAAGTAAGAGTTATTCTAAAATAATTTTAAATCTTATATATGTGTGTAAATAAATGTTTGTGTGTTAATTACTGGCAGTGGCTTATTTATTATTTTTTTAAAAAAATATTAATATATTTTGATAATATATATCATTATTATTTAATCTCTACTACTCTGCTGAGCTAGTGACAATGGACTAATGGTCGGGATCAAAATATATAAAATATTTTTTTTTGTAAACTTACGTATCTGCCTACTATATAAATTTTCTAGGTTCTAAGTAGCCTAGTGGTGCTTTCATAGTGCATATATGTTAAGACTCCATTTTTCCAGACCATTATATATATATATATATATAGCGAAGTTTGAGGTAAATTTCAATTTATGGTAAAATGTCAATTATAAAAAAATATTTTTTTTACTCTTCCTTTCTTCTTTGATTTTGATGATGGATATATTAACCCATGAAGCATTGACCTGTGTTGCTATGTTGATGATAATATTGAGATAAAATTCTTTATTATTAATTGTATTCTATAAGATTGTGAATTCATTTCATTTATTTTAAAAAATGAATATGTAAATAATAAAGCATATAGTTTGGATAAAATTATTATTCTTTCATTATTATATGGGTTTTGTTTGCTGTTATTTTTGTATAATAAAATTTTTAAGAGATACTGGTTAAAAGTGACCAAAGAGTTAATAAAGGCTATTGCTATAGTTACTCTGATGCTAATTGGAAAAGTTATAAATAGAGATTAATAGAAAAAACTCTTTCTTATCTTGGTTTCAGTAGAAGTGAATCTAAGTTTCTTCATGTATTGTTATTTTGCTTATTTTTAAAAGTATAGGATTATAAAAAATGGATAGAATGATGGGATGAAAACAGTAATGTTGATCTGTTGACTTGACAGGATAATTTATTGAAAATATGAAAAATAATTCATAACAGTTAAAAATGATGAAATATTTATTTGCTTTAAAAAAACAGATATTACCTACTTTTCAATATTAAAGTCTATATGCTAACAACAGAAAAATGTACACAAATATTATGTTTACTTGCTTATATAATTTTATGAACTTAATGGATTATTTATAAGCAAGATATAAATGTGTTCAATTTCCATAGTATTGCCATAGATGAAACTAGAATCTGTTTAGTTGTAAGGTTTTATAAATTAAATACTTGTTAAATAAAAGAATATTTACATTGCATCATCATGGATATAAATTATTGTTTGCACACTTAAAACATTATATAGATCAAATATCTGCTGAAAAAAGATAATTTGGATATATGGTAAATATCAGAATTAATAAAATGTGCTTTAAATCTAATGGTTTTTTATGATATTTCTACTTTTTCTAGAATAACAAAATATCACTGGATTGCAGCTTAAAAAATAAACATAAGAACTATGATACTATTTTACAAATGCCATATTTAAAAACTATTACTCACATAAAAGAATAGAGTCATAGATCACATGATCCCATTCTCTTAAAGCTTGTAAGATATAAACAATGAACATTGCCAATTTCTCAACAAGTTTTGTGATAAATACTTAGCCAGAGAAAGCATTTAAAATATCTCTGTCAGGAACTCCCCCCAAACCTCTGACCATTGTTTTGTGCTTTATTTAATTTAACTGAGGAGTGCCACTGCTCAGTTAAATTAAGCATGAAAACATGGTCAAAGTTTGAGGGGATTCCTGACAGAGATATTTTAAATGCTTTCTCTGGCTAAGCATTTATCACAAAGCTTATTGAGCAATTAGCAATGCTCATTGTTTATTGCTCAGATCATTTGCTTATATTTATCATTATTGCTATATATTTTTCTCTTCATTTAAAATGTATAGTATTTATCAATGTAAATAATACAATAATTTTAGATCAAGTAGTTATCTATTGAAGCAGTCAATCTTAGCTTAAGATCGTGCTTCAAGTTTCTACCTACTAACATGTGTTTAAATCCCTATTTCCCATCCCACTCCTTTTCTCATGTATATATATATTTCATGTATATATTTGAGATGCGCGCCTAAATTATAAAATTTAATGTTTCAATAACATGTTTTAAAATTATTATTAATTCTTTTTATTAATTATTAGTTTTTTTTTATTAAAGTATTATAGATGCCGCTCAAATATATACATAGGAGCAAAACTTACTAACAAAATATTGATGTTTTTAAATATTTATTATATGTCATTTTTAGCTTTTTCTTTTTAAATTGCTTATTTTTCTATTAAACTATATATTTTTTATAAAATCCAATATGAAAGATGTGACTGCTGTTAATTGTCCAAAAATAATTAAAGGGAGGTATTTTTTTAATTAAAGTTTTACTTAAAATAAATGGGATTAAGTAGATTAAAGATTTTCTTTTGTTGAAAACATGTTGTCAAATTTATTTCTAATCTGGAAAGAGATTTGAATTTATTTTGGACATTATCTAACAATTGCATCTTTCAAAAACAACTGATAAAAGAAAAAGTATAAAATGACTAAATTTTGGAGAACAGATTAGATTAGCTACTATTGAGGGAGGATTAGCTACTTTTAGAGAGAGGTATTATAAACGTATTACACGTCACTTGAAACTTAAATAATGTAGCAGTAAATCCATCACTTCTTGGCCTGTTTGGGTCATCATCTTTCGCAGCCATACCATCTTGCTGCCCAAGAGTGCAAAGCCTGACTTAAGACCTTCAGTTTGCTAATAGAAGCTTGCTGCCACAGGAAAACTTGCAATATTTTAAATTGAACTCTTAAAACTGCAAGGTAATTTTTCAAGCCGTCACCTCAAACTAAATCTAGCCTAAATAATCTATCAAGATCTCTTCTCATGTATTCTTTAACTTTGCCTTATATATATATATATATATATATACAGGCAAAGTATATACATTCACAGATATATATATATATATATATATCTGTGAATGTAATTTTGCTGTCAAATGATTTCTTTATATCTAATCCTATCTCATATGCTTTTAACGTTCCTTAACTTTGGTGTTGTCATTTATTTATAGTTATTTATTACTTGATTTTATATATATATGCTTTTATTATTAATTTGCCAATTTCAAAGCAAACTGGCAAGTTTAATTTATAAAAATCTTTTCTATCATTTTTATGTAAACCTTCATAAAGCAAGTTATATGGTCCTCTTTTAAAACATAACACATAATTAATTAATATGCTCGCCAGATTGTTTTACGTCAACATTTTGTTTATGCTTTAATTATAAAAATATATATTTGTTTAACTATGGATTTTCTACTTGGAGAATCCAGAACTATGGCTAATTAATGCTTTAAAATTTTAAAATATTCTTTATTCATTTCTAAAAAGGTGATCGATTATTTGTTTTTTATATAACTGCTAGTTATTTTTTTTTCTATACTCTTAAAATAGTCTATGCTTAAAATATCAAATAAAGTACTTATATATTTCATTTATTGTAAAATCAATGAAAGTGGGATTGATTTATTTTAAATATGAGAAAAAGGATGGGGGTGAATCTTAATGTTTCTGTTACTAAATCAAATCTTAATGTATAGTTTATTAATTTGAAATGTAAATCTTAATGTTTCTTTTACTAGGTAAAATCTTAACGTATATTTTATTAAATGAAATATTCTCTATATATATATATATATTATAATTGCATGGCATATTATAGTATTCAAACAAGGGTCATTTATTTTAAAGCAGTAAAATTTATTATGTTGTTAGAGACATGTATCATTACTGTGTTTCTGTCATTTAGCCTATCTTCATATATATATTATGTGCTTCTAATCTGGGGTTGCGACAAGTTTGAACCCATAGATTTCTTTTCATACCTCGTTCCATAGATAGTTGAGCTATCTGGAACCACATTTATTTCGTATAAAATGCCTCTGGTGGTGATCCCGTAAGTTTGGCACATGCTATGCATATTCACTTCATATAGATAAAAGGCCTCTTGCATCGGTTATACCAGCAAAAGTCTGGGCCATGCCATGCCTATCCACTTTTCTCTAAGCACTACCCAAGAAGGGGGTGTGAGATTTTGTTTTTCATCCAGAAGTATGACCTTTTCCTCTTAGTTATTTTAGGCTATTATGTCAGCACCGCAAACTTCTTCATATTATTATTATTTCTTTTGCTTCATGACCCAGTTTTAATGCTCTAATATTAAAATTAAGCTTTGCTTAAAAGATATATATATAAATGCCAATTACTTCTATTTTATTAATTAAGTTTATTTCAATCATATACAAGTTCACTGTCATAATTTATATATCTATATTTAAGAGTATCTATATGCCTTGGGGAAAATAAAGCGTTCATCTTACTATTGTTAAAATAATTTTTCATTAAATATTTTGTCATAGTTTCAAATATAATGTTTTCAAATGTATTTTGTTTATTTTCATGACCTCAATGGTATGAAAATAATTTATATCATATGTATAATGAATTTCAAAATGCTCCTAGAAATATATATGTTAGTCACCATGTTTCAGAACCATAAATCAAAGCGTTAATGGCAGTATTATGTAATTCTTTCTAATATTTGATTGGCATTTTAATATTGGACCCACCAAAGATGTGTGTTTATTTATAATATATCATTTAGCTAATAAAAAGCATATGAGAAATAATAGCATGAATGACACTATGTAATCATCTACTGCTTGCTCATTCATGCACATACTAATGTACTTAATTTATAAATGTATAATAATTTGTCAGTATACTAAACTATATTTTATTGTCTAACTTATATGAGTAGTTCGAATTCCTTTTCCTCCACTTCCACATATTACAGCCATACTTATATGTATATTTTAATATAGTCATAGTTAATAGATGTCTCATTGTTTTGCTCAGCTTTGCTAGTCGGCCAGATTAAGATTGATTCTCATGTGCCATCACTATTACGTTATTCATTAGGTGTTAGATCTGGGGCTTAGAGAGTCGGTTCAAATCCAGGCTGGTCCCTGACCTAAATCTTGGGCTTGACTGGGTTTGAAGTACATTTTGTGAGTTCCAGCTCATGTTAGATGGATAAACATGTTTTGACCGGCACACTATCTATATACCTAAATATAAGAGAGTTATGTCTTTCTAAGTTTGAATTTATTTTATGCAGCATAGTAATTATTAGTCTAATTTAAAATATTTTTTTCATTTATTGATCATAAATTAACTTCAGATACATTCCTTATGTTAGAAGTTCAAAAAAATTATATCATAATAAGTATTTATTTTATTTTGTTCTTTTAAATTTATGTTAACAAATAAATAGATAATAATAATAATAATAATAATAATAATAATAATAATAATAATAATAATAATAATAATAATAATAATAATAATAATAATAATAATAATAATAATAATAATAATAATAATAACTATTAGAATAAATTTCTTATTCAAAATAGTATTACTAAGATAAGTTTAGGTGATTATTATGCTTTACTCACTAAGAATAACACTAATGGACCCGATATGCAAATTATTATAATAGCTATTGTTTTTATGAGAATGTGAAAATTATTAGTGTATATATATATTATATTTAATGTTTTAACGATTGTATGATGTAGGTAAATGATTTTTGGGTAAATCCATGTGTTATTTTCTATTATATACTGATATTTCGATGAACTAGCACATGCCATTGTTAAGGTAAACTCTTGAGAGAAACTTTGTTTTATATATATATTATAATGGTCAGAGATTTGGAGATCAACTGAGTCTTACCATATCTGCCATACAGGGTGCCACTAGGTTATTTGAACCTAGAAAATTTATAGAGTAGGCAGATACGCACTGTTAAAGATCCAACTTTACCCATATATATTTCAACTGTCAGCCCTAGTCACTAGCTCAAGGAGACTCAGAAACTTAATATATTTATTAAGATATATTTTTAATAAAGAATAAAAAAATAAATTACTTCACTGTCAGTACTAATAATACACAAAAAAATTTTTATTTACATATATATAAGTATTTTTAACACATAAAAGATTTTATTTATGTATATCAAAGTAATAACACACAAACTTAAAAAAAATAATTATTATAAAAAAAAGTAAGTTTTATGTTGTTTCATTATTATTATTTTATTTCTGTTTAACTTTAATTTTTAATCTTAGGGTGTTGAGCATAGGTATGCCACCCAGACGACACAATTAAACAATCTTCAAAATGCCTGATTCCAGGCCAAAGGTCCGCAGCCACACCAACACTCACTTCCAGATATATATCCACAACCAATGCAATGTGAACATGTTAGCATCAAATCATGCTGACAGGAATGTGCATCTGACAGCATGATATTATTTGAAGAAACATGAACTTTGTCCAGTACAGGAATGAACATCTGTCTGGTGAAGAAATCATGCATGTAATATAATAAAGAGAATAATGCTACATATGGTTGGGAGAGCAATCTATCTTGCTGGTTTATCATCCCAATTCATAGAGCTAAAAGGGGTCAATGGTGCAGAAAATATGTCTGCATCCATTGCAATGCCATGACTGCCTCTTTGGGGTCATGCACTCAGTTGGGCACATTGCCCTAATGTGTGAACACACTTCACATTACATTGATGTAAACATCCATATATATCTCCACCAGCATTGACACAACTACAAAACAAATAATCTGAAATCAAAACCCTTTAAAACTCACATATATTTAAATGAGGCTAAGCAGCTACCTACATTCAACTTACATTTAAATCAATTTATTTATTTAATTCTTTAACAAGAAATCTTTAGTTTAATGTTTAAATCATTTTAAGATAAGACATTGTATTTAACTTATTTTACCACAAATACTATTTGACCCACTTTTCCCTTCTTTTAAATTCAATAATGCACAAATAACGATATGAGTTTCTATTTTTAAATTTAAGTTTGCAATCACAAACCCTACCCTATTACAAACAGATCTTATTAAGCATGAATAAAAAAAAATACAATACATATTTTAAGAGA
This sequence comes from Epiperipatus broadwayi, assembly GCA_028023455.1. NCBI lineage: Eukaryota > Metazoa > Onychophora > Udeonychophora > Euonychophora > Peripatidae > Epiperipatus > Epiperipatus broadwayi. The sequence goes on along the minus strand of JAQFVV010006218.1, from coordinate 1,596,279 downwards.
TTATGTTTAAAATTTTAGCTATAACTTTTTAACATTGCCAGATTTAAAAAAAAAAAAAGAAAGTTAATGTTTGCTCCAGAGAGAAAGTCTATAGTTCATTTTAAAGACAAATAAAATTCGAAGATTGTAAATTTTAAGAAATTTTATATTTCATTTTATCATTTATAAATCTTAACCTTCCTTTGTCCATGCTCATTCTTTTGCAATGAAGATCTAATTTATGCAAGGGCTCTTTTCTTGCAGATGATGATAATTTAGAAAGTTTGACAAGGATTTCTGCATATGGCACCAGTGGTTCGATCCTGGATCCATGAAGATGAAAGCTGCCTTCGGCCGGCCAAACCAAAGAAAGCACGACAAAGCAGATTACATTCTTAGTGATGGCGACAATATTTTTTTTAAATTATTTTTACTTTCAGCAAAGACGAATGAATTTAAAACTTTAATTTTCTACCTCTCTAATTAATTATTTTCTTTTTGATTTTATTTTAATAGTCCTCAGGCACCTTATCTCTGGAATGCACGGATCCACCAAACATATTCTCCTCTTTTTTTCCATAGCATAAGCTTGTGGTTAAACACCTGTAGAGGTCCCCACTATTGCATTTTATATGCATATTATTGAGGTTATAGCCTCAATAAATATTCCATATCTGTATTTCATTGGTTCATTGAGTTTGCAGCTAGGTAGTTTTGGGGTTTGTGGCTATGTAGATTTTTCCACTGAGGTCTGTGTCTATATCTTTGGACAGGAAAAGCAAGTCTTTTGTTTCTACTCTTCGAGTCTTATCTCTTTCGTAATAATCTTTTCAATTGTCATTTTGCCCCAAGGATCTGTTTGTAATTTTTATTTTTAAGATTAAAAACTCTCTTCATTATTTTTTTTAAATCCAAAGGTTTTTATTATATTTTATTTAAAGATTAGAATCTTTGCTTCGATTCTATAATTTTTATTTTAATATTTAAATCAAACATATTAATAAATTAATAATTCATTATTTGTGCACTTTGAACGTTTGTGCTTTTAATTCAGTCTTAGTTTTTACAAAAAAATTAAGTATTAAAATTTAAATGTAATGCATATATATATCCTGTTATTATATATATATATATTGAAGCAATGGATCTGAAGTACGATCCATGCTTCACAGCTTACTATAAACTTAGTTAGTATTGCAGACCTGAATTAAGTTTATAGCCCAATATCAGCAGGGTTTTGCATTACAGCCAAAATTAATTACATTTATTAAATGTGTATTTGCATTTAAATATTTCCTTTTAAATAAATTCCATTCGAAGATTAAATTTCTGTTAATAAAAATTACTTGTAAAACCTATTAGTCAAACATATATATATGTCAAGCGTATATATATATGAGTTAATGCAAAATTCTGCTGAAATAAAATGCCTATTTTATAAAAGAAATAAGACTATATTTTTCTTTTAAAATCTTGTTAAAATATGGCGTATGATTTTTATTTTGAGATAAGCCTGCCAACATTTTCTAAAAGAATGTATGTTTTTAATTAATTAGCCCATTCAAGGCAAATTAAAGATGGTCTTCTCTTTATTTTTTAATTAATAAAAATCCAAAGTTTAAAGAAAGAAATTTAGAATAAAAAAGTAAAAATTATTTTTAGAAAATGTTATCTTGAAACAAAGGAGCGCAGGGGGCCTTATCAAGATCTAAGATCATACGCAAAACAATAGAAGGTAGCTTACAAAAAAGGTATAAATTGGAGAGAGAACAAAAGACTGGGCATTCAGATTTTCCTTTGGAAATTTCATTCAGATTTCTTTTGAGGTATTCAGAGTTTCCTTTTTAGAGATTGCATTCAGATTTTCCTTTGGAGATTTCATTCAGATTTCTCTGGAGGCTTTTTCTTGTGCTTGCTTTTGTCAGATTTTGCTTTTGCTTGCTGAGATTTCTCTGTAGAGAATTCATTCAGATTTTTTCTGTGCTTTGAACCTCCCAGATTTTGCTTCTCGTTTCCATTTTGTTCCAAAAAGTTATTCTACTGTCATCTTCAAAATCACGAAGAAGTTTGAACATGCTACAGGCTAAAAGTCATATGAATTTGATGGATTCTACCATGCTTGGTGGTTAGGCAAAGCTTTGCTGGGTGCCAAGGTCCTAAATACCATCAAAATTCCATAGTATCCACCCAATAGTAATCTGAACTCTGTGCCATGTCTGTAGGACTTTTCATGAAAGCATGCTATGTATTTCCACTTTCCTTGTCCAGGCAAATACCTATCGATGGATGGATCAAGCCACGCATGTCGAGGGAACATGATCAAGGAACCAGGATGGTAATCGTATCTCTCCTCCACTGACCTATTTACTTTCTACCATTTTTGTTCATACCTTTCTTAATTGCTTCATTGAATTATATTTCTGAAATGTTGTATTTAATTATATTTGTTATGTAACCATTTTTATTAGACTAGTCTTATATATATATATATATATATATATATATATATTGTGTGATCATCTATCTATATATATATATTGTCACCTCAACTTTCTCCACGCACTCTTTCACTTAGTTAATCTCAATAAACTCTCATTTATTTCAAGTAGCTAGTCAATTGAGTTTATACTAACTTTAGGATCAAATATACTGGGGGTGCCAAATTGCAGATATAAATTGTAATGCCCACTGGAGATCATCATCATTAGTCAATTTAGGACTATAGGAGATACTGGAGAAGTAATTAAATTGTCTCTCAAAATAATAATAATAATAATATATTATATATGATAATAATAATAATAATAATAATAATAATAATAATAATAATAATAATAATAATAATAATAATAATAATAATAATAATAATAATAATAATAATAATAATAATAATAATAATAATAATAATAATAATAATAATAATAATAATAATAATAAAACATTCAATCATTGGTCTTAATTTCAAACCAGCATTAGTCATGCAAATACATGATAAATTATTATAAAATATACTATGAGACAACTTTTTCCACTTATTATAGATATTTGATCTCAAGTGGTAATAAAACTATATACTTTCATTATATCGACAAAACAGTACAATAAACTCAAATCTATTTCATAATAGAACATATTTAATTGAAATAGATAAAAATCAATAAATCTCCTCATTTATTCCATTACTTTATTTTTCGTTCTCAGCATCTACACTTCAATAGCTACAATTATATAACACGGATGTCTGTGTTATGTTCTCTAATCTGAGAATCCTAATCTTATTTCTCCAAATACAATATATCTTTAGTCAACTATCAATCATGATCCCTTTTTAATAATCGTATAATAATTTTATTATAATATACTACTGACTTCCAAACTACTCTTAGATTAATAATTGAACTCTCTTTCTCAAGGTCTAGTCTCAAATCCCATATAAGTAACTTAATTACTCCCATATATGCAAATAAATTTTAATACATTCAATATATCCTCTAAAAGAGAGGGTTTTATTCTCTCCCATATTAATTATAAAGATTAAATTTATTAAACTTACTCAACTATTCCCTGTCATTTTATTCTATTATTTCTAATCTATATTAATTAATAACCTTAATAATTTTATTTTGCAGTAAACTATGTAAACACAATCAATAATCAATCAAAATTTACTTATGAGAGTAACGTAGGTATATCAAAAATCAGATTATGCAAATAATTATTAAATTGTGAAGAAGTCTAAAAAACTATATAAAAAATATATTGAAAAAGAAAATCAGAAAAAGAACTGTAAATCATCGAAATAAATATCAATATAAAATTAACTATGTGAACGAATAGGGAAAATATAATAATGACTACCAAATCGTCTTGAAATAAATACAATAGAAAGAAAATAAAAAATATAAACAATATTACCTTAAATATAGTGCTGGATATATAATTCTGAGATATTTGAAACAATAAATCTATAATAATAAAACTTATTAAAAATAAATAAGAAAAAAACTAAATTATAATATTGTTACCAAATATATCTTCGTCATCAGGTTATTATTAAAACTATTAGTTAATTTTTTCTCTTTTTTTGCTCTTATAAATAAAAATAATAATAAAAAACCTAGATTCCGTATATTTTCTTTAGAAAACTTATCTTAAAGAAAAACCTAAATCTCTACTTCCTCCTCCTTTTATTGTAAACATTGTCCATTGGACTATTCCAAAAAATTCACTTCAATTATTTTCTAATTGAAATACTCTTCTTTCTACCTTTTATCACAATAATTTTCCTTCATAAAAGGATTAATTCATAAAATATGCTAATTTTGCGTTCATTCAAAACCCCATTCACATTCATCTTTCAGATCTTTATTTTGACTTATATATCTTACTTAGGTCAGAATGTCCACTCAGCTTGCGACTCAATTTATATTATTAAAACAATAATCGGTTAGTTTATTAATTAAAATCTCTTCATTCTTCAACATATACCTACTAATCCTTATCCTCTCCGGGCAATGTTGTTCTTCCCACGTAAGAAAACTCTCTTCATATTAATCAACAGTGTCTATAACGTCACACAACATCTTATAAGAAATAAAAAAATCAATTCAAAAAACTATTTGCTTAGCTAGGGAGAGATCTTTCTAATCAGAATTTAAAGAGCTTCTTAGACACCTATTCCCTATATTGGCTTCAACATTTTCATACTTAAACAGTAACTTTATTAATAATTCCCTATCTTAAAATAAATGGAAAACTTAGTCCTCCAACTCATGTATCTAAACAGGAGACACTATTTCCCATCTATTGGGTGGTAGGATTACTTTACATTAATAATGACAGCATTTATAGCTTTAAATACCACACATAATCAATTCCAGCCTATATAAATGAAAAGACTACCAGTCCCAAATCAATACTATATGAATTATTTCAATTTTAACCAGTCAACCAACAACATACCCAATATCTATATCAATAACAATCAACACTCACAATAATAATGGGTTTTATGACCATCCTCTCTTTCTTCATATCTACTATTAAGCAATTAAAATTTGTTAAGAATAATAAAATATTTTATCATTTCTCTCTTTACTTTTAAGTCTAAATTTACGTGAGCATCTATACTTAAATGGTATCAAAATCATTTTCTTTTCTTTCCTTCACATTTTAAAATAAACAAATATTAAAAAATAATCTAGTGATCAGAGTGTGACATAGATATACAAATGAAATATAATAATAATAAAAAAAAAAAGACATATTATATAAACGAATAAAAAAGAATAAATATCAACATTAAGATAGTCTCTTTAAACTCTTTTCCTTCATCATTAATCAATAATATGTTTAGTTCATTTTACTTGAGATAGCTATACAATGGCACTTCAGACATTATTTTATTATTATAGATCAGGGACAGTATTTGAATCAAGTTAAACAAAATTGTAGATAGTTATTTAAATCAAAATTGTAGATAGTTATTTTAAATAAAATTGTAGTAGTTATTTTAAAAAATGTAGATATATAGTTAATAAATTTTAAAAGTTTTGTTGATTACCTTCCATTATAGTTCTCCTGGGTTTGAATTCACTTTGTTCTCCTTTCCTCTTCCTTTCATTTAAAGGTTCAAATTATAGGCAATAAGCATTTGTGATTACTAACATGAATTAATTTTTTAAAACACTATACAAAGATTTCTCCATTCTTTAAATGAATTTTAAAGAGCCATATAATTATTATAATCTGAATTGGTCTTTTAATTTGATAAAAGAAATTTGAATTCTCTCCTTGGAAATTTTATAAGCAGACTGGATAAATTGTGACATTCACAGAAATATCTTATCAAAAGTTGACTTCTTCTAATTAATTTTGAGAAAAGAGATATGACCATTTTTAGAAGAATTAAAATTCATATTTTGGTCTACTATACACTTAACTTCATTATCAAATTCTAGAGAAATTAAAAACTTGGAGAAAAAAATACCTTTAGAGATATTAATTTTTAGTTAGTTAGCTCAGTTCTCAATCAGCAAAGTTTCTCCCTTTACCTTTCTCTTTCCAGTTTTTATAGGATAAAAAGAAAAAGAAAACAGACATTAACCCCCCCCCAGAGGTTCCTCTTCAAGTCTAATCAAAAAATCCTACTCAGAACAAACAATGACTCTAAGTGTTACTATTAACAACTTTGTCTGATATGAAACCAGATCTCTTTAATTAACACATTGATGAAAAATTTATGAAATTTAGTCAACGAAACTCTGATTAAAAAATTAAGCCTACTAACAATTTTCTTGTCAAACAAAGGTTACATTCACTGAATCTAAATAATTTCTTATTTAGATTTACATTTTAAATAATATAGAAAATTATGTCAAATTTTTATAAAGGAAAGGAAAAAAAAATCAAACCCATATATCTGTATCACACACCCACACACATGTGCAGACCATCCAATAGCAAACTGATTATTCAGATTATATGAACACAAATATCCATCATAATTTCTTATAATTACAAGCATAAAATCAATTACAATTTCTGATAAACATAAATATTCACCATAATCTTCTATAACTCTAAACTTATTCTCTAGAAAGAAACTGTTAACTAAAGCTACTGACAATCGATTCAATCTTAATTCTCAACTCTTTAATAATAGATATCAAATTCACAAGACTTTATCCTAGTCATATAAATATTTATTCCTGAATTATTATATTGGTAAAAAAAAAATCAATCATCCCCCCCTGCATTAAATAAGGCTAACTACATTTTATACAAAAAAAACTGTCTCTATATATGTTACCTTTGAACTAATATAGCCATTACTTTCTCAAATAAAACCTTTAACTTTTCTTATATCAAAAGAAAAAATTTTTCCACAATTACTTCATTTTATTATATTTGGTTTATAGATGGAATAAACCAAAGGGCTACAATATTTAACTCTTTTTCCTTCACTATTCTTCATTACTAACATGTATAAATATTTTGTATTTCATTATGGTTAAGTTTAAAAGTTAATTTTTCATTTAAAATCTCTTTCCAATTTCATTTATATTTCTAAATTCAATACAAGTAAGTTTTCTTTGTTTTCCAACTTGATCTCCTCAATAAAGCCTTTTTTGTCCGCCATTAACTTATTACGTATATCTGATTTAGCTATATATGTCTTAAATAATTTTAAACTGTTTTTAGTGCAAAGTAATTAGAAAATGCTTTGCGAAAGTTTTTTTTACTGTGCTTTATTGAGGAGATTCGAGTTGATAATTTTATTAAAATTGGGAAGAAAAGACTTAGAACGCAAAAATATTATATTGTTTAATCTGTTTTTATTGTCTAATTAGTTTTTCATTAATCCACAGGGGAAAAGCGAAAGCCATTAAAACATTATTAATATTTTAAAGCCATTAATTAAATATCTAATTTAACTAAAAAGCTTGAGTTTTTCTAATTTTCTTCCAATGCTTTATTTTACTTTTTAATGATCCAGCATGCAAAACACATTTTTCGTAGCACTTTTATGCACATTTAACTATTTAGTTCCATAGGTGTTCCCATCCATGTTTCTCCCCTGATACTAGTTTGGGCCAGTTGAGAAAATAATTTATGTGTGTCTCAGATAATGCTGTTGTTTCATAGTTAGCCTTGAGAATAGGTGAATAGGGCAGAGGTCATAGTATTCTTGATTTAATATCTCGCATATGGGTGGCCTCGAGGTACTTTCAACTAGTATTCAAACTGGGTTAAACCAACGTACATCATCTGACTGTCACAATATATATATATATAGAAGTTTTTTTTTTTATTAGCTTTAATTTTAAAATTTTTTTATTTGTGTGTTTTATTAGATAAATTTTATTTATGGTGAAAAGTAAATATAAAATAATTGGAAATCGGCATTGTAAACTGAAATCTTGGCCACTTACTAAAATGTTAGTCTCATAAATATTATTACTAGATAATGTTATTCCAATTTGCAATGCCAGTTTTGACTTGGTTCTTCACCTGGTTATGTTGTTGTAAAAGTTTATTTTAAAATACATGGAAAAAAGCATTAAAATTACTAATATTCAGATATATATTTCCTTGAGATAGTTTTTATTGATTGTTGTTATTATATATATATATGTGTCTGTGTATAAAAATTATTATGTATATATAAATTTAATTGAATGATAATGTCTAATTTGAAAGAGCTGATTATTGTTAATAGTATAATAATTTTTTGAAGAAAACATTTTTTTAATAAAATAAGTCACTAACTAATTACTCAATTTCTTCCAGAAAAATGCAAAAAAGAAAACCAATTTCAAATTTTAGCAAAGTTAGTAGCTATTTAAGGTTTGAATAAAATATTGTTTGGCTAATAAAAAATTATTTTTCAGATTTTCAGTGATTCTTTATATTAAAAATTGTAGTAACATAATTTAAAATCTATTTTTTGAATAATAAATACTTTTCTTAAATACTTGCAGTACTAATATGATAAAATGTTTGTAAAAAGATTTTTTTTTCCACATACACACCTTACATCAATTAAATTTAAACAATTTTAAAAAAAATTCTGCTGAAGATTTTGGTTCAATAGAACAAAGTATTGAAATTTATGTATACATATGTGAGTACAGTATTCCATATTATTAAGAATTTCCCTACTGAGAGCAGTACTAATGTATATGAACTGACCACTCTATATGTAGAGATGTTCCACAAAGAGCGAATTGAAAAAAGTTGAATCAAATAACTTGAAATAAAAATTAGTATTCAGATTGTATAATTCAGGTGATCCAGTCTATGTTGAAATTCATTTTTACCCTTTGTGCTTTGATTATTAATATTCTTTATGTAATTTGCGTTAGTAGTGCATTTTTACTGGACCTAATTAATTCGTTTATTATTACCTTTATTTATTTATTTTAAACCTCACTCGTGTATAGTCTTTTTATTTTTCACAAAGACAAATAATACTTACATATAAAAATTAAAAAGGAGAATATACATTTATTTTGGTTAGTTATTGTTATAAAAATTACTATTTTTTGTCATATAAAACTCGCATTTGTATGCACCAGGATTTGGCAAACTTTTTAACACGAGGAGTCATTTTCCTTCAATTTCCTTTTACCAACCCATCCTCACATCCCATAAAAGAGTCGCAAGAAAAGAGATTTAAAAAATAGGTTCATGAAAAATATAAATTTCTGAAAAGCTGTAGATATATTTGAACATTTAAATAAAAAATATCGTAAAAATAAACAAACAAAAACAAAAAATTACTTTGATAGTTTGATTTATTTACAAATTTCTAAAAATTAAATATTCTATAATAAGGTTAAATTTAAGAAACAACGTTGTAAAGCGCATTTTTCCTCTGTTAGAGTCATCAAAAGAGTCATCAAAATATTTATTTACCAACTGCAAGAAGAAATAAAAAATATGTTTACGTTTTGTCATGCTAAAAAGAGTCGCGAGATTAGAATCAAAAAGTCACATGTGATCGTAAGCCGAAATTTGCTGACCCTTGGTGTATACTAATGTTAATATAAATATTGAAAGATCGCAAATTTCTGTATTCGGTTGTTAACAGGTTAATGAAATCAGACTTTTCATTAATTTAATAAATATATAATAATGTTTAGGTAGTCAAGAAAAACTAAACTTTAAATTAAATACTGATAAATCCCAAATATATAGTTAATATGTAACTAGCTACTATAGATGGGCATGGTTATTTACGGGTGTACATATGTGTATAATACACATTTATTTTATAAATAACGTATAACATTCAATTTAAATAAATTTAAATAACATATATCAATAAATAAATTTAAACAATTATGTCTTCTATTTAAAAAGCTAAGTGGGTTTAGACTGATTGAAAATCCAAATTCGGCAACTTTATGTTAGAACCTAATAATAATTATATATATTATAAATTTATTTCGAAGTGTGCTTTCTCTTATTAGTTAGGCATATTGTATGATATAAAGTTTTTAATTCAACTTTATAAAATGATCTTTCCTGGCTATATTACATTATTAATCATTTAAATAAACTAAATGAGACCGTACTATTGTCATTACTTTAAAAAACGCATTTCAGGATTTTTTTTATCATTTAATTCAGACGTGGTACTTTCATCTAATAATGTGATTAAATTACTTTGTAAAATAATAGTTACACAATGTAAATAAGTTAAAGTTTAAATACAGTTAATAGCTAAAAAAGAAAAAAGATGGAAATAAGAAGTAATTGTCTTTATTATTATGCAGGTCTGGTTTTTTTCTCTCATGTTAGTTTTCATTTAGAAAAGGAGAAAAAAAAGCAAACAGCTAGAAAGTTAAATTACTTCAAAAAAGTTTTAATATATGTATCAAGTACAAATAATAGTAAAAAACTGTCGTAGTCTAGGTTTTAACATTCTTCTGCATATTACATTCTTGACAGCCATTTTGTTATATGTTGCGAACATTTGAAATAAGAATGTTTTTATCTGAAATATCATTTTATTACTTTTTTAATTTTCTGAAGAAATTGATCTATGTATATACAGTATTTGTCAGATCATTATTTTTATTACTAGATATCATCAAATCGGCATGATTCCTTGTGAACGTATGTCATTTGATAACAAAATTTTAACATAATACTGTACAAAAAACAGGCAAAACTCACTATACGTATTGCCACACACAGCAAGCTAGAGTGGATGAGTAGGCACTAGATGGGGATTTTATGCACAATTTTTTTGGCATCCATTGATTACTCTAGCTTGCTGTGTGTGGCAATACGTATAGTGAGTTTTGCCTGTTTTAACAACAGTTATACACAAGCATAAGAAGTGGTGTCATGTGATGTTTATTGGCTTAAAACCAATCCTGCCTAATATGATAGTGGTGGCTATGGTTATTAAAGAACCAAAAACACCAAATTTATGGGTACTTAACTGGGTTCAGACCCATATGACTATATAAGCTAATGGGCTTGGATTGAAAACACTAAGGTGTTTTCAGTTTAAGACTCATAGTTTTGTAGTTAAGTGGAGATAAAGGTGGCTGCTGGAAGGTTGCATTAGATCCTAAGATCTAGGTGCAGTGCTCTCATATCCAAGGCTCCTCACTGATGAAGGACACAAGCCAGAAACTAGTCTGTGGATATTGGATGAGTAGGCACTAGATGGAGATTTTATGCACAAGTCTTCTGGCATCCATTGATTACTCTGCTTGCTGTGTGTGGCAATACGTATAGTGAGTTTTGCCTGTTTTAACAACAGTTATACACAAGCATAAGAAGTGGTGGTCATGTGATGTTTATTGACTTACAAAAAAAATAGTTTTATAATAATATTACCGCAAATATTATGTAATATAATGATCTTTATACTAAAAGGAAATATACCTATGTATTTGAAAAGGAAAGTTTTTAATAAATGTGTTTTACCAGTTCTTGCTTAGGGATCTAAGACTTGGACACTTAATAGAAGAGCAATATAGATACTTCAGACCACTTAAAGAAATTTGGAGAGATGCATGTTAGGAATAACAAGAGATCGAAAATGCAATGTATAGGTAAGAGATCAAACAGGTGCTATTGATATTGTTGAAAGAATTAAAAGACTGAAATGTAGTTGGGCTAGACCTATTGCTAGAAGAGATGATAATAGATGGATAATTGAAATTTTAAACTGGATTCCAAGAGATTGTAAAAGACTCATAAAGAAACCACATGTGAGTTGGATGGATGTAATAAGAAAATGTACAGGAGTGCTGTGAAAAGGAGAGGCTAGAGATCGGAGAAGATGGATTAAACTTGGAGAGTCATTCATTCTGCAGTGGATTGATAATGATTGATGATGATGATATAAAATTAATAAGACTCATAATATAATTAGTATATATTTTAAAGTATAATACTATTTATAAGATATTTGTAAAATGTAGAAGCATTCTAAAAAAATTTGCCCCAGTTCTCGCTGTGCACAAAAAATATGCAAATAGTTTAATTTACATAACATAAGCATTGTGATTAATATTTATCACTTGGCTAACCATAATTTATATTGTACTTATAAGAAATGTACTAAATTATTACAATTTTGTCTGGAAATGCAAATACATACAATGATGGTCCAAAGTAATCTCAAAACACTTGAGTCTTTTGAATTTCAAATTATTAGCTTAGATAATATAAAAATAAAAAAATAAATGCAGTTTCTGGATGGGTGAGTGAAAAATCTGATGGTCCACACTAAAAAAATAAAATAATAGCCTGAAATTAATATCAAAATGGGGATATAATACTACCTTCTAGTAGTCATTATTTACTCAGGTTTACAATAGATGTCTCTGAAATAATATAAATAAAGTGAATTACAATTTACTATAAAAATAAATTACTCATATTATATGTAACTGAACAGGAAGTAACTGAAGGTTTTAATGAGTTATATCATGTTTGCAACCCAGTGAGACATGTGTCTGATTTTTGGTTTGAGGGATCTACAACTTTTGCTCCTTTGCCTCCTTTTCATTCAATGCAGATCCAGAAGGAATACATTGACTATGGATATAAGAAAAAATAATAAATTGATTTCTATTCTGTATTTGAAAGAGATTTATAGAATTCTCAATGATAGGCAAGAAAAAATAAATGTGAATATAGGTATAGGATGAAAGAATAATAAATCTTTAAATAAGTTAGTGAGTAATGCAAAAATGAGAAATGATAGGAGTGATAAGATAAGAATAGTTTATAAAATTATGTGCAAAAGATGCATGATGGTATATATAGGTTCGTCAACAAAAAGTAAGATAGAGAGAGGTAAGGAGCATGACAAATTAATAAATAGGGATATTAAGTCAGGACCATTTTGCCATTTTTTTGGAAACAGGGCATGTTATGAAATGTGAAGAAAGTATTGAGGTGACCAAATATTGTAAAAATTATAAAGAAAGGAAAGTGTATGAGACAATGTATAGACAAGAAAATAAAGAGAAATGTATGAATTTAATACAAGGTTCAATAAAGTTGGGAGAAAAATGGGTATTGAATAAAAATTGAAAAGTATGAAAACATTTTGTAGGCTTGGGATTGGCCAATGGAAGGTGTTCTAGATGATACGTAAATCACATGACATTTTTAATTATTGTAACATCTTGAAAACGTTCAATTTTGAACAAAGGTCATTTTGATGAAAATAAATTTTTAATTTAATTTTGTAGTTGTCTATTAAATTGAATATATATATAAAATAAATATTAGTAAATACAGTAATCAAATATTTTGAAAAGTATAAAAAATATAATCATCACTTAGGATTGATTTCGACTATGTAGTCTTTATCAACTAATACTTTTATATGTTATCCTTTCAAAATATTAGTTGACAAAGACTACTAGGCTAGTCGAAAGTGCTCCTAAGTGATGATTATATTTTTTGTAACTTTTCAAAATATTTGATTACTGTATTTACTAATATTTATTATAAGATTACCTATATTGCTTTGAAGAAATACAGACATTGACTTACAATATTACACACACACACACACACATATATATATATATATATATATATGTATATATATATATTCCAGAGCATATCACTAACTGAAAATTCAAATACAAAATGTTTAATCACCCTCTAAACATTGTTTTTTAGCAATGCCCTCTGTGAATAAATATTAACTCTGTTTGAGAGGGTGATTTGAACGTGAACTATATATATATATATATATATATATTTATATATATATATATATATATATATATATATATATATATATATAAACCAGTCAACACTTAGACAATCCCAGCATCAATAAGAATCAATAATTTCAAACTATTGTCAAGACAATCTCTTTTTAACAATATATTTTCAGGATAAATGAATTTATATTCTTATTTTCTGCTGCTTTTGGGTAGCAACAATATGTTAGATGGTAGAAGCATTTCCTGAAAAAAATTTTTTTATCATTTTATTAATCAAAATTATAAAAAATAAATTAGGCTTTACAGCACTCTATATATAATTTTTTTATTTACCTAAAAAAAATTAATTAATTAATTAATTTGTATTAAGTAAAAATTAGTTATACAAAACAATATGAGTATCTTTTCTTCATGTCTAATCATATCCAGATCAAACTTGAGTACTATCCACATTAATATTATTAATAATGAAGATTCTATAATTAATTATTATTTTCTTAAAATATGGATTCATATGAATTTTACACTTGAAATTTTTTTGAATGTTAAATAATCTGCTTATTTATCTTTAAAATTTTAAATAAGTTGAGAGTTATTTATACAAAAAGTACAGACAATTTTCCTTAATAAATAATAAGTTTATATATTCAAATTATCCTCTGATAATGAAATCATTGCTATTCGCAGCTGTGAGGGCTAAAAAATATTTGATATCTTTGGAAGGATTTATTCCATAGAGTTTAATTGATATAAGAACCAAAAGATATATCTGCTATATTCGTTATCTAGAATTTGAGTGTAAATTAAATGAATTTTGAAAATGTTTTTAAAAACCAGTAGCTTTAGAATTTTTTACAGGTAATAGATACATAGTTACACTATCTAAACATCTTGTTATCATCAACATGGGTATACATTATTATATCATTGGAAGATCCAATCTTAGTCAAATTTCTTAAAATTATAACTTATTTCCGCATCATACCAACAAACTATTGTTTCATTCATTCATTTAATATGTGATCACTTTTTAGGTCTTTTATAATTTCTACAAATCTAGTTCAAGACTTCAACTGTCCATTTGTTATTATCTCTTTTAACAATATGTCAATTCTAGTTTCCTTTAATATCTTTTAATTCTTTTAATGATATCAATATCCTTTTTCTCATCAAAATATTTTACCTTTAATCTAGTTTTGTTATGTAACTTATATCGCAGTATTTTATGAGTCATATGAAGTATCTACATTTCTCCTTAGATAAACGACCAAGATTCAAATCTATAAATAAAAATTGGTAAAATTCACTCCTAAAAATCTTTTTCTTCAAACACATACATTTTATAATATTATTTTTACAATAAGCAATTTATCCAAGTTTATTTCTATGATTAATTTCATCTGTTATATTTCCATCTAAGTTAATAACTTGATTAAGACATTTGCAATATTTATAATTCTAAATTATCAATATTTTTATTTCTGGAAAAAATCCACTGAAGGTAACTTTTTTACTTTTATTTGATAATTCTTGCAACATATCCTGAAGCTTGAAATATTATTTGCAAAAACAAACACATTATTTTCAAATTATATACGATACAATTAGAAGTAATTCTAACCCAGACTTTCAAGCGCCATTCAGGTATCCATGTATCCGTTCCATTTTAAACAACTGATCTACATGACCATGACCACAAACATGTGAAAAAGATAAATGTTCTTTAATATAGATATTTCAAGCTAACCAACACTCATCAGTTGGTTCAGATCATCATCCCCCCCCCATATATATATATATATATATATAATCAGTACTCAATTTATATTAATATAGCAAATTTTCAAACTTGAATGGACAGGCATCAATCTTCTCCACCCTCCAGCTCTTCAGCCCATATTATTGAAAATCTGATAATGGAATGCTTAAAACCCTTGTTTTTAAATTATTTTTATATATTTTTTGGATTCATTAGTTTCCACTTTTTTTGGAAATCTACTGTATATTCTTTAAAATGTAATAAAATTCTTGATCACTGAGTTAATGGTCTAAACTTTAATCACTGTCAAAATGCTTATAGAATCAAATGCATTTCATATTCTACAAATTGATAACATAATGGAAATTCATATTCATTAGTCTTTTCAAGGTGCTAAAACTACTTTCACATCCTGTTTGTTCTTGTGGTTGGTTTGGATCCAAAGTTCACTATAGCTTAGTTGCAATTGCCTTGGTAAAGATTTTATATAAAATTGCTAGAAAACTCTTGAATCTATAATTTCTAATATTATCACCTATAAATTCTTTTAATCATCTGATACATCATTTAAACATTAGGTATATAGCTTTGCAAACAATTTTTCGTTTTTTTTAATCTACTTCTTTTAACATCAATAATTCCATCATTTCTTAAAGCTTTTCTTTTTTTCTTCATAAATTTAGTTTTATGTCTCAATTTTTTATTTAAATTGTTTGGCAATTCACTGTATATTAATTTGTTTTCATGTTCTTTGTCACTATCCAATTCGTTGTAGAATTATGTTACACAATGTTATCATTTTTTATTAGTAATTGTTCCATCTTTATTTCTTATTCTAGTATTGATTAGTAAATAAACGGAAATAAATGTTATTATTTAAAAAGTAAAGGCCCATTGAATATAGTTGGTTACCTGTAAAACAAACAAAATGACATACACACAGTCTCACCCAGATCAAAATGCCTGTTTTACGAAAACAATGGAAAAGATTAAAAATAGGGATCAACTATTGTCATCAAAATTTATTTTTGAAGAGACTTGGAAGCTATACAAACTTCCCAAACACTCAAATATACATCGATAATCACATCAATTGTCAACATCGGACAATATTATATAACTTGAATCTTTCAAATTTTAATTGTTTAAGAATTGTCTCAATTATTTTCATTCCTTTAATTATGTTGCTTTATACAAAATGTAACCTTTATTAGACCTAATAAAATTTGTTTTTGTTTTTTTTTTAAAATAATACAATTGTATAATAATTGCGACTCTTTCTACTGATAGTAAGATGTACTCTTATGAAATACTGAGTCAGTGATTTATTTTTATCTTTACGATATTATAAAAGAGTGTGTATATATATATATGTGTGTGTGCTTATGTGTTTCAATGTATGCAAATATATACGAGTTATTTATTAGGTGCAAATATAAAATGAATTTTTAAAAGTTTAATGTAACTAACTATATTATGACAATGAT
The DNA here is from genome assembly GCA_028023455.1 of Epiperipatus broadwayi. NCBI lineage: Eukaryota > Metazoa > Onychophora > Udeonychophora > Euonychophora > Peripatidae > Epiperipatus > Epiperipatus broadwayi. The sequence goes on along the minus strand of JAQFVV010006218.1, from coordinate 1,579,333 downwards.
TTCTTTTTCTTTTAAACAAAAATATTTTTTTTTTAAAAAGTAAATGTTTGTTTCTTTAGTTTACCCAGAAGGTATTTTTGCTGAGACATTATTTAAATAGTCGTATTGTTCCTCTTACATCTATTTACGCAACTCACTCAGTAGTTAACCTCTGTGTCTTTTTTTAAAAAACATAAAAATTCTATTCACTGTTTTCATAATAAAAACACTGATGCAAAGAATCTGTTCTATTTTAATGAACGAAAGCAAAATAATAGTATAGAAAAACAAAACATACTCTTTATTTAATTTTAAAGTTTTCTTTTGCTACCAGCCATGAAAAAGTGACTCCATCTATCAACACTTGACAATTTTTCATTTTGTAATGAATGCCCTTTAAACAAAGTAGCTAAAAACAAATAAATAAACACGCTCTTTTTTTTTTTTTCATATGTCATAGCATCTGCCGGGACGCGAACCCACACCCGTCTGCAACCAACTACTTGCTTGCATGGCGGCTGCGATACCTCTCGGCTAACAACGCAAGACAAACACGCTCTTTGTAAAGTGATTATTTTCAGAAGCCTAAAAACATTAAACAATATTGTGCTACTAATAAGAAAGTTAATTTTCTACAACAATAGTTAATAATAAACGTATTTAAGTTAGTTATTATATTGGATGTTATTACCAGTGGGGATTTGAACCTCCAATAACGATACTTTGTGCTGAACCAGCACTTATTAGTTGGTCTGGATCATCATCTCGCACACATATTTATATAATCAGTGCTCGGTTTATATTAAGATAGCACATCTTCAAACTTTAATGAACAGACTTCATTGAAGTCTATCCATTAAAGTTTGAAATTTGCTATCTTAATGTAAACTGAGCACTAATTATACATAGGTGAGAGAGAGATGATAATCCAAATGAATTTATGAATACTAGTTTAGAATGAAATATGTATATTGAGGATTATTTATCTTTTTCACATATATGTGGTCGTGTGTATTTGTTGTATAAGATGGAGTTGATGACTGAAAAGAGCTTGAAAGTTTTGGGTTCAAATCTTCTCTAATTACATCTAGCTTAAGTATATATATATATTATACTTGTAAATATTTGAAAATATTTATATTATACTTGTATTTAAATATTAAATTGGATATTATAGATAAGAATTAAAAGAATAAATTTTCCTTTTTTTCCATGTACTTATATCTCTAATTATGTTTTATTACATCTTCCCTTCTATGTTTTCTCTTTTTCTATATATACATATTCTAGCACGTGTGCGAGTGTGACGCAACTGTTCCAAAAGCTATAAAGTGTTAATATAAAAGTAAAAAAAATTATTTGACTTATATATACATATATTTTTTTTAAAAAAAGATTTTCATTGTAAGACGTGTAAACATGTATTTTTGGATTCATTCCTATATGTACGTGGATAAATTCAAAAACATAATCTATATATATATAATCTTTAAATAAGTGTATTAATGATTATTATTAACCATTTATTAAAGTAGACCTTATATTATTTTTTACTCAGATATAATTTTTAAACTTCATTAAAGATTATTATTAGCTTATAAAGATAATGTTTATCGTTACAATGTCATCATTTTATCTTCAGCAATGTGTTTGGCATCTGCATTTAAAAGCAGTTCACTTCAGTGATCACATTTTAAAGATAGGATATTCTTGGCTTGCCTATTAATCTTCTTCCTAAAATTTTTACTTACAAAATAATTTGTAAACATTTATTATGTCTTAATCTTTGTCACTTTTATCATATTCATTTAGTTCTCTTTTCACTCCAAGTTATTTTAATACTTGATCATTAGTCTTTTTTTTCATCCACTTCATTCTACTTAATCTTTTTCGAAGTTACATTTCCATTCCTTCTGATCTATAAACGATTATTCTATCTTTTGTTTATTAAATATATAGTTATAATATTAATATAACTAGCCCCCTTTTTTTCCATCCATGATAATATCTTACATAGATTTTAAAAATACTTTTTATAACACATACTTCAAACATATATATATATATGTTCTTCACAAGTATGTAGGGTATGTTAAATACTATTTTAATATATTATCATTATCATTTTCAACCAATACTTTCAACACTGCAGAATGACTGTCTCTCCAAGATTAATGCTGATTCTCTTATCTCTAACCTCTCTCTCTCTCTCTCTCCCCTACATCAGACCAGAAAACTTTCTTATTTCACTATCTGTCTCACTTGTAATTTTTCCTTGGTCTTTCTTTTGGGATTCAGTTTAAGTGTTGAGCTGTCCATATAATATCATTTCTTCTAGCAATATGTCCAGCCCTGATCCATGTCTTTTAATTCTTGTAATGAAATCAGTATGTTATACTTGTTTTTTCATTTTTGTATTTTGTTTTCAATCTCTTATTATTTCTAACATATATCTCTCCATATTTCATTAAATGGCTTGATACCTCTATGCTATCTGTCATATGTGGAAGATTCATATCCATACAATAAGTACTGTTAAAACATTTATTAAAACAATCTTTCTCAAACACATAGGTATATTTCCTTTTGATATTAAGTTATTTCTACCAAAAGCATTCCATCCAACTTTAATGCTACAGTTAAGCATAACCATTATCTTTATATCTGTATTAATAATTTGATCAAGGTATTTATAGTTGTTAAATTTTTTCATTTATCATTATCGATTTGTGTTTTCATCTTCTGAAAATCCATTAAATATTACTTTAGTCTTCTTAGCATTTATTTTTATTTCTACTTTTTGACTTTCATCTAATAAGTCTTGCAATATTTTTTGAAACTCTGAAGCATTATTTACAAAAATAATTATATCACTACAAAATCTAGATGTCTTAAATAATTTTTATTTATTTAAATTATTTTATCTCTCAGTTTAACCTCCAACAATTATGAGTGGTATATTATACTGCTAATTCATTGCTTTAATTTTATATTATTTTTTAAATTGAATGAGTATTCCTCTCAATATCTTCCAAAATTTGTATCTATTTAGCAAGAATCAAATTAGTTTGAATTTATTTCACATAGTTTGAATTGTATGCATTCCTATGAAGAAATGGTAACTCTTGTTATGTGTAGTCTAAATAGCTGTAAGTGTTTTTCTTTTTTTTTCAAATTATTGTTTTTTAAACTTGTTATAACTTATGATAACAATAATAAAAAGCAAATTTATTTTATTATAATAAATAAAGAAATCAATTTAATTCACTTAAACAAAAGTAATTTTATTTCTTTTTTTTTGTAATTTTATGGATTTATTATTTTAATTTTTATACAAACATTTTAATATGTATTATAAATAATGCTTAAATAAAAATTCAAATTTGAAATAATATGTATATAAAACAAATACTCTTAAAGGAGTAGTATGAGATACTGTTTGTAATATATATGTACCAAACCATGTGATCACTATTCCAGGTTAATCCACAAAATATTTCTTGGAAAAAACTGCTATAAAGTATTGAAAACATTGAGTCAGTGTTTTGTACATCCTCTTCAATGTCAATCTTCTTAGTATAATATATTGCAATTTGATAAATATTTTGAGAATATGATAATATTCCAGGTCTATATCTTGATGACCCAATTCTTTAATTCATGTAGAAATTTTTATAGAGTAAAATGCTTTTTTTATAATCTATAAATCTAAAGCATAATGGCAACTCATAGTCATTAATCCTTTCTATAACTTCTCTCAATACTTGGATGTTGATCCATTATCTTTAAACTGATTTTAAATAAAGCTCGTTTATGGTTACATGAGTTGTCATTATCTTAGTAAAAAGTTTATACTAAACTAATAAAAGACTGATAGATTTGTAATTTCTAATATCTTCTTTACCATCTTTTTTAAACATTAGTATTATTATTACATTCTTTCAATAAGCTAGAATATGTTTCATTTAGACATTTAATATATAACTTTGCTAACAATTTTTCTATTTTTTCACTTGTCTCTTTTAATATACTGATTATAATTCCATCATTTTCTGGAACTTTTCCTTTCTTTTCGGATTTAACTGCATGTATTAATTCTTCATTAAAAATGCCTAGGCAATTCAAAAGATATGATAATTGTAGGGAATAGCTATTATTAATACTAATATGAAGTGCCAAAAATAGAGTTTATATATATATATATATATATATATATATATATATATATATATATATATATATATATATATATATATATATATATATATATATATATATATATATATATATATATATATATATATTATTTAATAGAATTAATTGAACTGAGTATATTTTCAATGCTTTTGCATCATATTCATGCAGAGTAACTAGCTTAATTAATTATTTTAAATAATATATATATATATAAACTCTGTTTAGCACTTTATATATATATATATATATATAGGGTATTTGAACACAGACTTTCAAGCTCCCTTCATCTATTCATTTTATTTCATACAACTGATATACATAGCCATACAATGTGAAAAAAATAAATTATCAACAATATATTTATTTTGTGCTGAACCAGCACTCAACAGTTGGTCCATATCATCATCTTCCAAACATATATTAAAATAGCAAATATTCAAATCTTAATGGATAGGTGTCAATCTACTCCATTTTTCAACTTCTCAAACATTCATATTATTGAAAATCTGATGAAGGAATGCCCAAATCCCTTGTTGATGACAATATTATCATCAACACTGTAGATAGCTGAAGAGGTGGAGGGTAGAGTAGATTGAAGCCTATTTATTAAAGTTTGATTTTTTAAACTGAGCACTGATTATATATATATATATGTATATATATGTGTGTGTGTGTGGTGTGTGTAAAAGATATAAAGATCTGGATCAACTGTTGAGTGTTGGTTCAGCATAAAATGCATATATTGGGAGATTATTTATCTTTTTCACATATGTGTGGTCATGTGTATCAGTTGTTTGAAAAAGAGTGGATAGCTTAAGGGAACTTGAAAGTCTGTGTTCAAGTCCCCTATAATTATATCTAAACTCTAAGTATATATACAAAATATGCTTGTATTCAAATATTATATATATATGTCACCAAAAATGGAAATACTGAAACCCAATATACATAAGTCTTTTTTGGCCGACTAAACTATGTGCCAAAAAAAGCTTTTTATATATGATTAATATATATTTACATCAGCTGTTTTATAATTTTTATTGTAATATATATATAATGACTTCAAACATAATGGTAATAGATATAAAAACAATCAAGGTTTTTATGGATTTAAAAAAAAAACATTGTAGATGTATTTGACCTTCAATTTTATGTTAAATGATTACAATAATTTCTAACATAATAATTTAATAAAGTATATTTCCTTAATATAAAAATTCTAAAATGTTTAACTATTTAATAACATAAACATAATATATTCTGAATATTACCAATATTTGTCTAAAGTAAATCCAAAAAACAATAAAATCTCTGCTTATGTATTTTGATTTACTTCCAATTAATATTATTAATTAGGGGCAATTATATATACACTTGGGTCTCTTTTTACGCGGACTTATTTAACATGATTTTAAAGTTATGCGATTCATGTTTCACCGGAAGTGTGTTAAATAAGTCTGCATAAAAAGAGACCCAAGTGTATGAACTCCGATAATGCACTATTACTTTAAATAATAAATTTTGCGCACTTACGTTATATTGAAAGTAATAGCACATTATTGAAATTCGACTTTCATCTTAGTAATTTCAATATTTTCAGTGCTTTATAATAGTAAGATTTTATGCAATAATGAAATTAAAATCATAATTTCCACATTTTATATATATACACACATTAAATTTTACAAGATTATAATGTAAATTTGTTCAAATATTGTACGTGTTAATTTTGCATTTTAAATCACATTCTGTTTTTGTTTTTTTAAAAAAAATGTAATCAATTATTTATGATTTAGTGTCCACAAGTTTATTTTTAAAAGGTCAGTAATAGCAGTGGGCATAATTAAATTTGACAATTAAAAATTAAAATCTGATTTTTAATTGTAATAAACAATTTAAAAATTACTTACTGCAACTTGAAATTAATGTGAAATTTGATTTTTAAACCGAATTGAAAATTAAAGACAAAAATAAGAATTTAATTTTTAGTTGTTAGTTTCATAAACAATTAATAAAATCATCGTCTCAAAGATTAATTACTAATTATGTTGTCACCAGAAAACCACTGTTACAACATGAGTGTGAAGTTGGCACTAGTTGTTTGCAAACGAACGTGTATTTTGGCAAATAGCTATAACAATTAAAACGTGTATAAAAATGTAAATTACTGTACTGTAAATTATGCATAAAAATATATTATTTTGAATAAAATTAAATATTATAGTTAAAAAAAGTTTGTCTTGTATCAATTTTTTTCAAATTTGAAATTTTTTAGTAGTCATATTTTATTTCCTTATTTTTTTTTGCACAAATTTTAAAGTAATTTTACGTTGGTGCTTTGCTTTTACATAAATTTTGAAAAATCACAGACCACATCCCCCCTTTTCAATGTAAGTTACATCTATTTTTGCACGATTTCGTTTGCGCATGTTTTCTGAGGAACCTATCTATCACGTAAAACGAGACCCAGGTGTATAGTAAATATATCTATAAAGTGTATTAAGAATGATAAGTCTTCATAATACTAATTATAAAAACACAAAAATGTTTTCAGTTATTTTCATAATCATTTTCAGCTATAAATATTTTAATTTTGCCAAAAATAAATGTCATAATATTATATGCCAATATTTATGAATTTTAATATTCACACTTTGCCCATAAATTAAAGTTTCATATTCCTTTATTATTATTATTATTATTATTATTATTATTATTATTATTATTATTATTATTATTATTATTATTATTATTATTATTATTATTATTATTATTATTATTATTATTATTATTATTATTATTATTATTATTATTATTATTATTATTATTATTATTATTATTATTATTATTATTATTATTATTATTATTATTATTATTATTATTATTATTATTGTTGTTGTTGTTGTTGTTGTTGTTATTGTTGTCATTATTATTATTATTACATTTTATTAAGTTTATGTAAAAGCTGATGCTTTTTTAATCATTTCTCAATATTGTCTTGTACTTCAGTTTATAAAACTTTGCATTTACATGTAATTTGAAGGATTTTTAATGAGCATATGTAATGCTGAGACTATAAAACTTATTAATGAAATAAACATATCCAATTCCATTGCATAGAGAATTCACAGGCTAATTTTCTAAAGAATCATTTAAATAAACTTATAAATAACATTCTTTTGTTACATCAATAGCAGTCTAACTTGTCAGATAATGGATTGAATTGATATAACAAAAATGATCATTATTTCCAAGGTTATTTAAATTATACTTTGGGAATCTAGTCTGTGAATTGTCATAACAAAGTATTTGGACTTGTTTGTCCTGAGAATAGGTTTATATTGGGACAGGGAAAGGACATGAGACTCATATTAAGAGTATTGAGGATGAATTCTCGAATGAGGTATAAAAATTAAAATAGTACATAATTATATAAAACCTTTTTATTTTTAAAAACTAACCAAAATAAAGATTCAAACTCTGGATAGGATTAAAGGATACTTTAATTTAATATTATATAAAAAACAATTTATTCTAAATGTACATTATTTATATAGTTCATGCTAGAATAGTTTTATTATGCTTATATCTGTGATCATTATGGGATGTCACACTAATGCATATATAGTGTGGTTTATTTATATGCCAATGTTTGAAAAAAAAAGTTACATAATGAGTTTAAGAAGAGAAACGTTATTTTAACAGACGTTTAAATAATGACTTAGACAACGGAATTTACAAGGAGACACTTTAAAGTTTGAATAAATTAATATCGATGTCACTTTGATCACACAAGAAATCTACATGTATGTGACATCTGTTATATTTATTAAATATTAAACATCAAAGTTATAAAACAAATGTCAATATAACAAACATTATATTTTAATTCTTGAATTAAAATAAAATAAGAAAAATTCATTTACGCACGTGGGAGTTGCTCATCTAAGGGAAATAGCTTAATGCAAGCTTTTTGTGACATTCTACATATAAATACAATAATAAATAACAAAAATGGTTTAGTTATATCGCAGCATTATGGCTTACAGATTAGTTTTAGACGTAATTCTAAAATACTATAAGAAATCGCAGTGCAAGCATGAGGCAGCAAAATATAAGATTTGGTCAATTTTGGCTGAGTCTAGATGCTTCATCATTTAAGTGGGACAAAAGAAATGGTACACCCATGCTTCTGGTCAGCTATACCTGGAGAGGAGGTAGGTAGGAAGATGCAATTGTTCACATAGGTTACCAATTCAGAGCTTCCACTACTCTTTCTGAAGTTGTCCTAGTGCACTTCCAAGGCCAACTAAAATGTATATAAGTGAAGATGAGGATCGGCGTTCCCAATGATTCTCAAATTATGATAAACCAAATATGATGATGATTGACCTATGCTGGCAATGCTATGAAACTATGATACATCCTTTAATGATGTCAAAATAATTTATGGCCTAAATATAAAGTTTTAATTAATGTAATGGCATGATTTGTATACTAAACGAAATTATGTAACTGAAATATAAAACTAAATGAATGTCTTAATGACATATTAAAAATAGCTATTTTTTTTTCTTTTATTTTATATCTATACAAACCTGGATAGACTATTAAATATCGGTGTCAAACATTGATTTGTGACAATAATTGACATTCTAAACTCAAGTCTGAGATCTTTTACACTTAAATAATTGTAAGTAATATGAGAAAAAATCAATTTTAGACATTACATAGTTTCAAAATTATTATTGTAAATTTAAATGGCTTTAGCTGATTTCAATCAATTATGTCAAATAAAATAAGCCACTATGGGATTTGCCTCAGTTGCAGAAAACTTTAGAAATAAAAGTTCTTAAACTAATTCCTAGCTAAAGAAAATAAAAAAATAAAATCACTTGAATCAAATTGATATATTCATCTTGTCACTTTGATCTCTCGTGTTTTCCCCCAGTCTCTAGAAACTGACAATCTGATTTTTTATTTATTTTAATAAAGATAATATTATAACTTTTACTTTTTATTTAAATAGGAATCATTTTCGAAACAAAAGCATTCGCGTATAATTGTTTTATACCTTTTGTAGCAACCTACTTAAATGTATCTCTTGAAAATTTTCTTCAGTGCTTTTTAATTAAATAATATAACTTGAAACTGTTTTTTTTCTTTTAGTAAACATTAAACATAATTAATAAAGAAGAAAGAGGTTAAATAAGAATTATGCGATTTTTTTTTTAGACAAATTATGTATAATACTATGAAAAAATTTCTGATCAGTTAGTTATTACATAAAATTTTGAATTAATTTGCAAATTACATAAAGTGTATAGATTCAGGTATTAATATTTTAGCAAAAATAAAACCATTGCAAAATAGAATCTAATCAGATATGTCATCGCGGCTGTTGATCTGCTTACTTCCTTATACAGGTACATTAAAAAAAATATTTCTGTACTAAAATACTTGAAAAATAGGGGTAAAAAACACACTCAAGCTTTAACAATTTGCTTTTTAATTTAGCTAATCACAGAGAAATAGAAATAAACCACAAGAGTATTTGTTTAGAAGCATCCATTTGTGCTAGTCTCAAAAGATTATTTTTTTACCTATATTATAGTATGCTTTAAAAAATAGTTTGCTTATTTTATATTTATAGATATATTCTACAATTGTATAAAATATTGTGCTTTATGCAATATTTTACAAAAACTAAAATAGGCAATTAACAGCATTGTGTATTCTAATAAATATTCCGCAAGTAAAACAAATCTTACTTTAACCTTAATTCTAGTCATAACCCTAACCCTAGACTTAACCCTAATCCTAGCCATCTTTGTTGATTTATATTTTTTTACAAAAACTAAAATAGGCAATTAACAGCATTGCTAATCTAACAAATTTAATAAGTGCTTTTGATATGTAACTATAAAGAAGATTATTATTTCTATAAATTAAATAGGCTTAGCACCTTAGAAAACTTATGCCGTTCTCATAGTCATAGCAAGATGAAATAGAATAATAATAGAGAGATTAGTGTAATTGTATATGTCTGAAAAGATTTAAATTTATTTAAATTCAATGCTAAGTATTTAAATTAGGGTGTCCATTTTTGGAGAGGGGGAAGAATGAGTCTCTACAGTTGATAAAATTTGTAGTATTGGCTATATATAGAAAGCCTATCTTATTTTTCTCTTTGAATCATTTTTTTCCGATATATTGCATGATTGCATAAGAGGGGATAATTTTGTGTCCTATCACCTTTTGGAGCTTAAGGAATATAGAGATGTGTTCTGGTTTGTCTGAGGCTCTTTTATATAAGTAGGGGTACTGGGAAAGGCATGTAGATAAGGATGCTTGGGATTTCCCATAGTAGATTGATTGAAATACAGTTTATGGACATTTAAATTTATATACAGTGCTAGTGGTAAGTTCAGGTTTGAGCCTAGTTTTGGAGTTGTTCAGAAGTCTATTAATCAAAGGGATGGTGTGTGGAATGCAAGATGATAAGTTGAAGAGAATGCTTTATTAAAGGTTTTTGTTAAGGTAAGTATGTATGGAAGAAAAAGCCATGATCTATCATCAATGGGGGGGGGGAGTAATTTTCTGTAAAATTGCATTATTATCTTTTAAAAAACTATTTTTAAATCAAACAGGTATTAAATCTTTATTATATGTTATATTTGCCTTGTGGGGTGCTTCATGCTTACATAGAGCATGGTTCCAGAATAAAAATGATAGATTGGCCAGTTTGTGAGATCTAGGTGCAATTAAACCATTTAGCATCACTGCTTACAATCAAATGGGAAGACTTGTGCCATTGCCTCAAATATTTTGATTTGATTGTAACAAGAAACACAGCTCATCTGAATTATTCTATGTACACCAAATCTCTTGAAATTCACGGATTCATTCACACAAATTCAACTATACCTACATTTCACAAACTGACCAGTCTTTCCTCTTTTCTATTTCAGAACTATGCTTTACATAAGCGTGAAGCATTCCACTAGGCAAATATAGTCATATATTAAAGATTTAACATCGGTTGGATTTAACTACCCCCCCCACCATTGATGATATCTACCATACAAACCTTTAACAAAACATTCTCTTCAACTTATTGCCTTGCTTTCTGCAAACACACCCTTTATTTAATAAACTACTGAAAAACTCCAATAATAGGCTCAAACCTGAACTTAACTCTAGAATCATTGAGAAAATTAAATGCCCCTAAACTGGCTATCAATCAATATATTATGAGGAATCCTGAGCATCCTTGTCTACATGCCATTTCCAGTACCCCTACTTATATAAAAGTGCCTCAGACAAGCCAGTACATAGGTTTATATTCCTTGAATGCCAAAAGATAATAGGGCATCAAATAACTATCTGATGCTATCCTTCAATAGATATAAAAAAATGATTCAAAGAGAAAAATAAGGGATAGCTAATAATATGAATGCTATCAATCATAGAGATTAATTATTCTCTCTCTCCAACAAATGGACTCTCTGATTTAAATATTTAACATTAAATTTAAAAAATTTAAATCTCTTCAAATATATACAGTTATACTCATCTTTCCATTATTATTTTATTTCATCTTGCTATGAATATGAAAATGTCATAAGTTTTTGAAAGTGTTAAGCCATAAATTATTTATAAAAATAACAAGCTTCTCTATAATTGTGTATAAACTTATTTATAGCATTTATTATGCTTTATGTGAATATATATATATATATATATATATATATATATATATATATATAATTAAATACAGCATTATAGTATAACTTATGGTATTAATTAAATAATTTATATACACCTGTGATTTATAGTGATTTATAGTGCAAATTATCAATTTAGCACTGGCATAGCAGTCAAGTACTTACAAGTTGTTGAAGATTTATTAACAACTTGTCTGAAGGTTTGTAATGATGGTATACATTCACTCATAAATGATGAAATAGTCCAACATATCACAACTTATTTATTAACAGCATTTCTCTATTTAGGTAAAACCAAAATTTATATAAATACTGCATTAAATATTTTCATAAATTAATTGAAATTTAAACAAAAGAATGTAAAATATTACCTATGTCAATAACTAAAGATATATATTTAAGCAATGATGTTGCTTAAATAACCACCTTAAAATTGATATCCCTAAGATAAACAAATTACTCTTGTAGCCAACAATAGTTTTTTCTTAGAGTTTACTTAGAGATAAAAAGATTTCCTTTTATCTTACTGCAAAAAATTAGGACATTAAAGAAACAGACTAATTTAAGCATGGTCAGTGAGAGTTGGTGTTGGCTGGTGCAACTCTAAATTTAAGTGATTCACTTAAGTTTTTTAAAACTCTTATTGGCTGGTGCAAGTGTGTAGATTTACAATATTTAAAAAATAGTGCATTATCAAAGGTTGACTTCCACTTGATTCATTTCAAAATTTTCAGCACTTTATAATAATAGATTTATATTTATAAGTCATATAAGTCTAATCATAAGTGGTTACAAATGAGACACTTTCTCCTGTGATAAGTTAACTAAATTTGTACAAGATTTGATTATAACATCAGGCACACAACAGACTCAAGCCCTAATTTAAACATGGTCAGTGAGAGTTGTTATATATACAAATACACACTAAACTTAAGTGATTCATTCACTTAAGTTGTTTTAAACACTTACTGGCAGTGAGTGTGTGGAGATTTATAATATTTAAGAAATAATGCATTATCAGAGGTTGACTTCTACTTGAATAATTTCTATATATATATTTATTTAACCTCCCCGCACCCCCCCAAAATTTTGTTTTTCGAGGGTTCAGCCAGTTAACAAAAAATAAATGAAAATTCGCATTAATTAAAATGATTCTGCTCTAATTTTAAAATACAAATCGATTCAATTTTAAAAGAATTAACAAATTTTCTATTTTCAGAGCAGGAGTGCAACGGGGAACGAATAGCTACTTGAGACATTATCCCACATCTACCTCATCTAGAACCTTCCCCTCTTTTTACTATACCAAATAAATAACTAGCTCTATGCACTACGATTAAAATAATAATCATATCTTAATCTTCTTTATAACAAGAATCTAGCTCAATTAAATAAAATGAAGAAAAATAAAATAAAATAAAATCTCAGGTTCATAAATTGTATTCTAACAGTTTAAAATTATAATAAAATATGAAAGGTTTTGTCTAATCTACACACAGCAACTAACAATAATAAAAATAATATAACAATAATAATATAATATAATCTTATTTCTTCCTGAAATGAAATAAATAAATATGGTTTTTAATAATTGACATAGATGGCAACTAGATATTTATGATTTGTACTTATGAAATAAATAATATAAAATTATGTCTTTTATTTTAACATACAATAATTCTCAAATTATTATATTTTTGTTTACCTTTGTGAAAATCTATATGTCTGTTTCATTATAAAGTTCGTGTTTCTCTCGTGAGAAATAAACTTTAAAATAAATTTTAAAAAAAGTTTATTAAAACATAAATAAATTAATTTTTTCTATATATTGGTATCCCTTACTTTCATATCTCCTTAGTTTATTAGTTTATAAATGAATAAAATAGTATTTTTTTCTAGTTAATCTTTCTTTTTAACACTAAGAAAATATTATTTTGTTTATTTTTGGTTGTTAAATTATTTTTATTATTTCAAATTTTCTCCTATATTTTAAATTATTTTTTTAATTTATTTGTATAAATTCTAAAATAAAATTTTATTTTTATTTTGTTTCTTCAAAATTTTTTTATTTTTTTATTGTTCTTTTGTTTTTATCTATATTCTCATTCATCTTGTTTATATTATATCTATTTTATTTTATTTCTTTCTTATAAATTATTTTTTTCTAAATATTTTAAAAAAATTATTAAATTTTATTATCTTTTAAAATATTATTTAGATTTCTTTTCAAATTTATATTATTTTGAATTATTTTATTTTATATTTCTTTTCTCTTTATGTATTTTGTTTATTTTAAAGTTTTTTATAAAATAACTATTCTTAAAATATATTCATTATTTTATTTTTTTTAAATATTTTTGGTGAGTTAATAGGTGATATTAATAAATTTTTATTCTGAATAAAGATAGGGTGTTTATCTTTTTTAAATATTTTTTTTATTTAAAATTTAAAAATAAATATTTTTTTTTTTATATTTAAATTTTATTTTTATTTTTAAAAAAATATTTTTTCCTCTCCCTATTAATCTTGTTTATTTCTAAGATTTTTTTATTGAATATATCTGCTTACTAATATAAAATTCATTTATTTTAAAACTATTCCTGTTCTATGAAAATCTTTTTACTCTTTTTATTTATTTAATTTAAAATATTTTTTTTGATTAAAAGATAATTGTTTGTTAAATTTATTTTATTTTAAATAAATTATTTGATATTCATTCTATTTTTGTAATTTTAAAATTTTATTAAATTTCTTCTTCTTATTAAAAAATATTTTAAAAATATAAAATTTCTTTATCTTCGATCTTTGTTTTATTGTTGTTATATTCTTTTTATTTATATATTTTTATTTTTAATTTATTTTATATAATTTATTTATTGTTTCCTATTATTTTTAAATAATAAAATATTTATATTTTTTTATATTTTTAATTTTTCAAAAAATTTTTTTTTTATTTTTTTTTTGTTATTTTGTTTATAATATTTATGATTTATTTTTTTTTATATATTTAAATTATTATGTGTATTATTATTAGAAAATTTATTCTCTTCTATATTTCTGTATATTTTTGTTATGTGTCTTCTAGTTTATTTAATATTTATTTCTGTTTATGGTATTTATTAGTATATTAATTTTTTTTTATTCTCTTAAAATTTTTTGTTCTTTTTTTTAAAAATATTTTATATTATTCTATTTTTTTTTTTTTTAAATTTTTTTTTTATGTTTCTTTAAATAAATTCTTTCTTTTTATTATAATTTTTTTGATGTATTTATTTTTATAGGAGAAAAAAAATTAATATATATTTTTTATTTTAATATTTCTTTTAGTTTTTAATTTTTCTCTGTTATATTTTCTGTTGTAAGTTTTTATATTTTTCCTTTCTCATATTCTATATATTTTCTTAGTTTTTTTTATGTAGGTTTTGTGAATATTAAATTTTAAAATTTTTTAGGTAAATATTTTTTAAAAATTTAAAATAATAAATTTTAAATTATATTTTTCTATATCTTATATTATTATTCTCCTTCTTTTTTTCCTTTATTTTATTTTTTCTGTAATTTGTTGATTGTTATGTTTTAGAAATTTATTTTATTTATATAAATTATTTTAATAGATTTTGTTTTTAATATTTTTATATATTTTAATTATTTATTTTATAAAATATTTATTTAAAATTTATTAAAAAATATTTAATATTTATTTTTTGTGTAGAATTATATTTAGTTTTATAATTTTTATTTTATAGGTGTGTGAGGTATATATATATGTTTTTTATGTTTTTAATTTTTTGTCTAAATTAAAGTTATTTTATAAAAATTTGGAAAATAATTAAAATTGTAAATATAATTTCATTAATTTATCTTAAAATATTAGTTATTTGTATATAATTTTATAGATTTATTTAATTTATTAGTTTTAAATTATTGAATTATTATATTTTAATTTATATGTTTTTTTTGTTTTGTTTTATATGTTATATTTTTTATTATTTTTAATTAATTTTTTTTTTTTTATAAATTTATATATATATATATATATATATATATATATATATATATATATATATATATATATATATATATATATATATATATATATATTGTGACTACAAAGAAACATTGAGATAAACCTAGAGTGGTGTAAAATCAACATCAATTCCACTTAATATACTAATCTAAATTTAAATGTACACTGAGAATTCAGCAAAGAACTAATCATAAGTTAATCAGCATTACAGAAAAGAATTATAAAAAATCAACAGTCAACCTTGTGACTGGATTTGAAAATAGTCAACTATATATGAGACCAATTATTTAGCCCAAGCCAAACTTGGGGCAAGGATGGGATACAGAAATATGCTGATCATCATTAATGTCTTGAGCATTTAATACCACTAATGTACTGGCCAGCTATATATAAACTTAATTTTTAATAATAAATACTAAATAAAATGCAGTTCATGAATCTTAAAGGACATCCCTTTGTGCCATCCAGGATCATCATCATCATCTGGATGTCCAAATACTAAACATAAACCGCAACCTATATAACTGTCTGTTATGCATGAATCCAGCTCAGTGAGCAAGAGCTCTAAAACTGTTACTGTGAATAAGAGATAAATAAATAAATAAAACATATAATATTTTAAACATATTTCAAGATTAAATAAATTCACTGGAATAACTTAATGAAATATAAATTTATTAAATTCTGTTATATTGAATTTTATAAGTTTTTGTGCAAATAATTATATATTTTGTATTCAAATAACTTATATTTGTTTTTTATTTGGTTTTTACTACATAAATTCTCAATATAATATTAAAAATGTATAAACTTGTTATCTTATACATAATTGTTATAATGCTCAAGGCTAAATGGGTTTATAAGTAGTAATCATTAAAAATCAGTCAATACTTAGATAATATCACTAATAATCAACAATCTCAACCTATTGTAAAGAATCCCAACTTTATATATGGTCAAATATATTTGTAAAGACACTAAAGATTGCAACACATGATCACATTTCCTATACTAGCACATTAATTGTTGATAAACAGAGCAAAACTCTCCATACAGTATTGCTACCTGTGCTAAACAGAGTAATCAATGGATGCCAGAAGGCTTGTGCAAAAAATTCCTATCTAATGCCTACTCATCCAATATCCCCAGACTAGTTTCTGGTTTGTGGCCTTTGTCAGTGAGGAGCTTTGGATCTGAGAGCACTGCATCTAGATCTTAGGATCTAATGCAACCCTCTAGCAACCACCTTTTATCTCTACTTAACTACAAAACTATGACAATGAAATTGAAAACACAAAAAATATTTTCAATCTAAGCTCAATAGCTTATATAGTCATACGGGCCTGAACTCAGTTCAGCACCCATACATTTTGGTGTCTTTTACAACCATAGCCACCACTATCCTATTAGGCAGGATTGGTGTTAAACCATTAAGCATCACAGGATCACATTTCCTGTACTAGCACATTAATTGTTGATAAACAGAGCAAAACTCTCCATACAGTATTGCCACCTGTGCTAAACAGAGTAATCAATGGATGCCAGAAGGCCTGTGCATAAAATCCCTATCTAATGCCTACTCATCCAATATCCCCAGACTAGTTTCTGGCTTGTGGCCTTCGTCATTAAGGAGCTTTGGATGTAAAAGAGACAAAGACACCAAAATGTATGGGTGCTGAACTGAGTTCAGACCCATATTACTATATAAGCTATTGAGCTTAGATTGAAAATATTTTTTGTGTTTTCAATTTCATTCTCATAGTTTTGTAGTTAAGTAGAGATAAAAGGTGTTTGCTAAAGGATTGCATTAGATCCTAAGATCTAGATGCAGTGCTCTCAGATCCAAAGCTCCTCACTGACGAAGGACACAAGCCAGAAACTAGTCTGGAGATATTGGATGAGTAGGCCTTAGATAGGGATTTTATGCTCAAGCCTTCTGGCATCCATTGATTACTCTGTTTAGCACAGGTGGCAATACTATATGGAG
This sequence comes from Epiperipatus broadwayi, assembly GCA_028023455.1. Lineage (NCBI taxonomy): Eukaryota > Metazoa > Onychophora > Udeonychophora > Euonychophora > Peripatidae > Epiperipatus > Epiperipatus broadwayi. The sequence goes on along the minus strand of JAQFVV010006218.1, from coordinate 1,561,416 downwards.
AGTTTTGCTCTGTTTATCAACAATTAATGTGCTAGTATAGGAAATGTGATTATGTGATGCTTAATGGTTTAACACCAATCCTGCCTAATAGGATAGTGGTGGCTATGGTTGTAAAAGAGCCAAAGACACCAAAATGTATGGGTGCTGAACTGAGTTCAGACCCATATGACTATATAAGCTATTGAGCTTAGATTGAAAATATTTTTTGTGTTTTCAATTTCATTCTCATAGTTTTGTAGTTAAGTAGAGATAAAAGGTGGTTGCTAGAGGGTTGCATTAGATCCTAAGATCTAGATGCAGTGCTCTCAGATCCAAAGCTCTTCACTGACGAAGGCCACAAACCAGAAACTAGTCTGGGGATATTGGATGAGTAGGCATTAGATAGGGATTTTATGCACAAGCCTTCTGGCATCCATTGATTACTCTGTTTAGTACAGGTGGCAATACTGTATGGAGAGTTTTGCTCTGTTTATTATAGATTGCAACTTGACCATAGAGATTAAAATTATTAATACAAATAAGTTTTTAGATAAATACATCTTCTTCTGAATCCAAACTAATAAATAGGCAATTATAATATTACAAACTGCAATTGCATCCAAAATATTACTCAAGTAATTAGTGAAATAATGCTCAAGGATAAATGAGTTTATAAGTAAATATAAAAATCAATCAACACTTAGACAATCATCATATCAATAACAATCTCAGTCTATTGTCAAGGTAACCTCAAAATATAAAGATTTAAAGTAGTTAAATTAATGATGTTTTTTGTACTCTCCTGAGGATATTGTTGGCTTGCTTCAATATAAGTTTAGCATCTAAACAATCTAAATTGGACTCTAACAAAAAGCATTAAAGTTTTACAAACTTACAAATATTTAGATGCAAAGATTTTATGAGTAGAAAATAAGATTTTAAAATATTAATTCCTGTGCCATCCTGTTTTTATTTGTCATTTTGATTTTTGTGGACGAGTTCGTACATTTGTTATTATATGCTAGCTTAATAAATCTATTATTAAATTTAGAACACAAACAATTATCATTTGATCTCATATTTGCTGGCTTTATTATTTTATTAAAATAGTACTGAATTATTTAGTAGGTTTGTGTGACATCATGCTAAACAGTGAAAATTTAATAAACCTGGTAGATCTTTGAAATTGGATCAACAACATGATTTTCTAAAGTAAAGAGGTGGTCCTCAAGATCATTATAGTTGAAATAAATAAAAACTATCTTTAGGAGATTAGATTCTTTTTCAATATTGCCAATATTTTGTAAAAAAAAAAAAAAAAAATTGAACTATAAATGATTTAAGTCTGAAAACTAGTTGGGTTGATCATCAGTACAAGTAAGAATTTATTTTATAATCTATTCCATTGATATTGTGCCAGAAACAGAGTTTCCATCATGTTTATGTATCAATATTATTATGATGATTTAAATTCACTGAGTTAATATTATTCATTCTCAATGAATAGTCTTTTTTTTCCTCCTATCATGCTGTCATTAAAATGACACCTATATAATGAATTATACACCAAACAATGAATAAATTATCCGGCTAATTGATTTTTAATATGAAGCCATCTTAATATGAAGCCATCTTATAAACCAATTTGAGTAGAAATGCAAAAATATTTTATTTGTTTTAGAATTTCCTTTTACAGTTAATCTTACCTAATCTATGACTCTTTATTTATATGGCAGCTGAAAAGTGGAATTAATTTTCATTTGTAATGGCTTTCATTACTGAGTGGCATTTCATTAATAAGTAGTTGCAATTTAACTTGTAATTTGTATATGCATATGTAAATATGTTATCAAATGTTATATATCTTAATTATAATAATTTTTCACTCTGAGTGATTTTGTTCACTAAAAGAATGGCATACTCTGGAGCTCAAGGTCTATAAATTATGACCTAGCTCTTAATTTCTGATAATGAACTTCTTTAAAACTCCTAAGCAATAACCATTCGATTACTATTATGCTAGCAATTTCTTTTAAAGCAATAATGTCAATCTAATGGATCTTTTGTTGGTGCGTTTTTTTCTCATACCTATTTATATCACATGTTTTTAACACCTAACATATCTGTATTTATTTATATCAAGATGTTTATCAAAAAACATCTTATCCAGATTTAATGACTTGATTTAATATATATATATATATATATATATATATATATATATATATATATATATATATATATATATATCTTACAACATGTTTCTTAATAAATATTTTATTCTTTCCTTAAATTATTTTACAAATAATATAAAAAAAATAGTTATTTTTTTTATTTACTGTAAACAATAGGAAGAAAAAAAAAAAATTATGCCTGACTTTTGAAAATTGTTTTCTAACTTTTTTAATTTTAGTGGCTTGTAATTTTTAATAATATATTTAGATTTGGCATTCAATTTATTATATGAAAGGGAACATTATTTCTTTAAATCCTCATCGAACAGGCAAATTGGAAAGGGTTATAAAATGATATATTTTTTAAACAATTTAACTCAAATTCACTTGTGCACACTAAAACTATTTTTTCTTTCCCCTTACATTATATGAGTTATCATTTTATTGTTGGTAATTTTACATAATACATTTTATTTATTAAATTTTTAATAATCTGGTTGCCTCTATAGATCTCTTTTCTTGCGATTTCTCAAATTAGTGTACTTAAGTTGCACATACATTATATCTAATATGCACACACACAACAATCTATTATGGTACTTAATAAGCTTGATAACAGCAGTGCAGCTTTGTACCAAACAATTAATTCAAATTACAATTAAATATGCATGATTACAATATATATATATATGTTAAAACGAAGATTTGCACGGGTTAAATATATAAAAAACATATTTTGCGGGGTTCATCCGTATTAAAAACTTTTACTATTAATATACTGATGTTTCAACTTGGTCACACAAGTCATCCACAGAGTGAGAAAAGGTAGAAAGATAATTGTATAGGCGCTACAATCACTTATTTTAAAAAACGTTAAAGTTCCACCAATAGCAAAAATGTTAAATTTAGGAATGTTTTTTTTTTAAAAAAAAATCTTTCCAAATAGGAGGAAGTTTGCATGTATCATCTCACTTATTGATACAATCTGGCCTTTTAAGTATCTCAATGGCTTCTCTAATTTTGCACGGGTAAAGATTATCACATTTTTTTCTAGTACCAGGATCATATCTAGATGTGATAATCTTTACCAATGCAAAATTAGAGAAGCCATTGAGATATTTAAAAGGCCAGATTGTATCAATAAGTGAGATGATACATGCAAACTTCCTCCTATTTGGAAAGATTTTTTTAAAAAAAAAACATTCCTAAATTTAACATTTTTGCTATTGGTCGAACTTTAATGTTTTTTAAAATCAGTGATTGTAGCACCTCTACAACCATCTTTCTACCTTTTCTAACTCTGTGGATGACTTGTGTGACCAAGTCAAAACGTCAGTATATTAATATTAAAAGTTTTTAACATGGATGAACCCGCAATATATATATATATATATATATATATATATATATATATATATATATATATATATATATATATATATAGAGAGAGAGAGAGAGAGAGAGAGAGATAGAGAGAGAGAGAGAGAGAAAGAGAGAGAGAGGGAGAGAAAGAAAGAAGGCATATGCTAGTTGAGCAATAGAGAGACTGAAACTCAATCCCATTTCTTTTTATTTGCTGTTCTTTTAATAAAATTTGCTCACCCATCCTCACATTATACAAACAAAAAATTTATATTTTACAATCATTTATATTTAGGTGATTACTTTTATTTTATTCTCTCTGTGATGCATCAAACTTCTTACATGTGCAATGCAAACCCAGGAAGACATCCAAATATATTTTGGAATAAAATTGATCTACTCTATATATAAATTGAGAAAATTCTATCTTTAAAAATGTATTTAGCTATCTAGTCCCATAACACAATGAAATAAGTTTATAATTTGACATAATATACCTAATGGTAAATAAAACAAAAGAAATAAAGACTGATAAAAAGCTAAAAAAATTATAAATGGTCAAATGTTGACTATCTGACTATATACATATATATGAACTCATAGTATTATTTTCAAAGTTTCCATGTAATAAAAATATAATAGTTAAATAGCTGACATTTCAGTACAATAATAAGTAGTTTCTTCAGAGCTCTTTTATCAAATCATAAGAATGTGTGTGGTGAGATTTAAAATCATTATTTTGTTTTTTTGTTATTTTCTCCTCATTCTCAAATTCTATTGGTTGAAAAGTTTTAAAAAATATTTTATCCTCCAATAGCTTTTTCCAAATATTGTTAATTTTTGCCATAATATGTGTGTTATTAAAATTGATGTTATGGTTAATTAATTTAATGTGTGAACAAATAACAAATGAATTGGATTTTTTCCTGAGTGGCTTGCTCTTTCTTTTTGCAGTTTCTGTTTGACTGACAGAATTACACTATCTAAGTACTATATACCAATGTGGACATTTACTTTATTCATATTTTGGTGTATAACTACAGCAAATTTTTGAATTTCTTTTTAACAATTTATTTTAGCACTTTTTTAATATTTTAGTTTAATTACTGGGTATTTGATATAAGCCAGGTTTCTGACCAACAACTTTAATATTGAAGAAAATATTCTTTAATGGAACTATTTACTCACCGTAGACTCACCTAGAGTCATCAGGAAGACTGCAGAATCAGATGTAGTATTTTCATCCATTATCAGCTTCATCCTAATGCTATGGTCTTTTATTCCACAAATAAAATAGTCACTTAGTACTTTATTTGCAGTTCAATACTAGCTTTCTGAGTTCTGTGGCAAAAAGATAAAATTATATCTCTGAAATATAATTATGGTTTTGAAAAGAAATAAACTGTCAGGAAAGATATTACTCTATCAAAATCTAACTCTGGAAGACACAAATGGGCTGTGTGAGAATGTAAAATATCATATGTTGAAGAACCACGAATGCTTATAAAAGTTATCAATTTTAATCCTAAATTTGTTGATTTGGTTTCCCATAAAAAATATGAAAACTTAATTCCTTTACATTGTTCAATTTTTAGGATTGTCAGTGACAAACTCTTTTGAGAACAAATTTTTGCCATTTTTTTTCCTGCTGTATAAAAAAAAATTTTTCTTCAACTTTTCTTAGAGAAAATGAGCAACTATTAGTGTTTGTTTGTTTTTTTATTAAACTCTAACACTGTTAACTGTCAGTATATACTTTATTTAAATAAATAACATAAATCTAAACAACTCACAAGGATAGCTCCTGTTACTGGTGGCAATTCTGTTGTCTTTGTGATGTAATATGACTAGATGTAATATTCATGGTCACTTAAGAATAACATATAACTCTGTAAATACATTTACAATTCAAATTACATATAAATGTTTAGATACAATTATTTACCTCCATAACAATTGATGAACTATGCAAGTCTAGTTGTTAAAAATACAGTTAATGTTTAGAAAGAAATGCTGTGATTTCTCTTTAAGATCCTGACACTTTCAGCCTATGAATGGCTGGCTTTGTGTAGGTAAAGTCAGGTTTAAGTATATCTCACTATGTGCAAGACCTATCAGGGGGGAAGGAGGGATAGCTCACCTTGATTTATGCAATATTAGGGGCCTCAACTTGGCAAGTTAATATGTTAAACAAAAATATAGAAAAAAAAATCAATGTCACAGCTTGTGGAACAAACTTAATTTTACAGTTAAATTTCCCAAAAAAATATTCGAGAACAACTTTTTTAAGCAGGCATACAATGAGTCAAAAATGTAAGCCAGTTTAGGGATGAGATACCAATTTTATGACTGTGTGATGAAAATGATTGCAGTACTTGGTCATTGGTAAAACTAATAGTCTCAGCCCCCTGACTGTTCCTTCTGTGCTAACAGTGTTTTACAATACTAACAGTGCTAGAATGAATCTAGCCTATCCAAGTGCTATCTGGATCTGATCTGCTTGCTTGTTTCTGTGACTTATAACTAACTACTCCCACAGTCCTGTTTTCAGCTCTGTAAATAAAAACTCTTGTTTATTTTCTCTCCCCTCCCCCATGTTCTTATTTTAAATTTTGAAGGAGCTCTAAAATTTAGTTGCCCCAGGACATTTTTTCTGAAAGCTCCTGAGTAGGGGATAACATGGGATAACCTATATATGATGTTCAATGCCTAATCATTGTCTAATCTGATTTTCATTTCAAATATATCTCATTGAACTAGACTTCTGGCTTGTTTATGCTATTGCTATTTATTTACTTTTATTGTTATAAGTTGAATCAGATTTTGATAATATTGCAGTAAGGGTAATTCTATTATCTGAGTATAGGCTTAGATGAATTACAATGAGTTCACAAGAAAACTAAAAGCATTTCACTTTCAGCATAAAATATTTTAGTCAAATACTATTTTCAGATGATATAATTTCAACTTCAAATACTTGTTTTTAATTGGTACTTTGCTTCATTATATCATAGCTAAAAATATTTACAAAAATTACATACATAATTTGTAATATTTATAAACATGTAAAAACTATATATATATATATATATATATATATATATATATATATATATATAATGTTTGTTAATTAAAAAATTATTGTAATAACAATAAAAATAATAAACATAATAATTAACTATTATATATAGTCTTTCAATCTGCAAAAGTACTTTTGGTTAATTCCTTAACTCTCCTCAACTGCCATAAATTCAAAAAACAATATTTGGGATTTAAGAGATTTGAGTTGAGGATGTTTGCCTCCATTATGTTTTTTGAATTTAACAGCAGTTGAGGAGGATTAGGGAATTAACCAAAAGTATGTATGCAGATGGAAAGACTGTATATAATAGTTAATTATCATTATATTTATTATTTTTATTATAGGCATTATATAAAATGCCTGGTCACTCTATACAATGTGTGATATTTTGGAGCAAAGTATGAAATTTTATTTTTATTTTAGTTTTTTACATACTTTCCTTAGACACTGTATAGAATAGCTAGACATTATAAAGAATGACAAATAGTTTTTTAGAAAAGTATGAAAAAGGTTTTTATTTAAAAAAATGCATATGAAAATGTAAGAAATACCAAATATTAAAAAGGGAATTTTTCTTCATAAAAAGAAAAAAACCACTCCTCAATTACTTGTTGTTACAAGGTAGTTGGAATGGCATTTTAAATTGCACTTTATCTACTTTTTTATGCAAAAGTACTTTAAAGAATATTGCAAAGTATCACCATTTGCTTTTGACTCATCTTTAACAATGTTTTTTTGGAATTATTATATTTTGTTAGGTTTACCCCAAAATAAAATTAATTGCAAAAGAAAAGGTGTTTACTGAGACTAAAATATGTCTTCTCCTCCTTTTTACCACCATTTTATATATTCTTGATTAGAAAAAAATATTAAATAAAACATAAAAAATAATAATTAGAATTCAATAAAAAAATGTAATTAAAATTTTCTAGATTTTTAATTGTTTGTAATTCAATTGTTATTATTTTTTCTGAGATTATGTAATGCTTAATGAATATGTTCTTTAACAATGAAATATTTTTTTTTCATTGGCATATACAGTATGTATAATGTACACATACCTACATAAATACAATCAACAGTTATTTTCAAAGCAGTTACAAATTCAAAAGAAAAAAAAGATAAAATGAAAGAATCATTTTGCTATTTTACAGAATGCCTATGAAATGTGTGAAAATCTAAATATTTTATACTTGAATGTCTCACTTTTGACATTGTATAAAATGCTTGGGCATTCTATACAGTGTCAGTTTTCACACTTTCCCAATAAAATATATCACAAATTGACAAATATTGTTAATAAATATTTATAATAAATTCACAACTCAATACTTGTTTTTTGAGCACATGAATTAATCTCAATCAAAAGCACAAAAAAGAGTCTTAAAAAAGATAAAAATGGTCATTGTTTTCTTTTTACTATATTAACTTATAGTTTTAACAAGGCTGTAAACCTTAGCAATGAGCCTCTGAAAAAATCGTCACTAGGGACCTCTGTAGGTCTTTAAAACACATGCTTACACTATGAAGAAAAGAGAGAATCCCAAGCTATTAAATACTTCACTAATTAAGTCCACAATTCTTATAATACATTAATACTCACGAAATCTTACGATTTACTACGAGTTAATGAAAAGATCTTATAGTAAGAAATATATTACGATAATTTAAAGTTGTAATTATAAATTTTATTAAACGCTCGCTATTATTTCAGTAATAGTTTTAACAAGGCTCCCTAGTGACGATTTTTTCAGACGCTCATTGCTAAGGTTTACAGCCTTGTTAAAACTATTACTGAAATAATAGTGAGCATTTAATAAAATTTATAATTATATTAACTTATATAAGTGAATCTGAATCACCTTAAAATGAGAGCATAAAAATTGATCACATCATTTTTTTTTAAAACAAATGTGATCTATTTAAGATATTTACACTCTTTTTTCAAGTGCTTCAGATTGGCCTATCTAAATTGCAGAACCACCATATGCAAGTAAACAGGTTTTGTGGGACAAACACACTAAGATAATTAATAAAATTTATATATAAATGAAAATGCATTTTCAAATCACTTCATTGTTAAAAATATTTCCAGAGTGTAAATATTATTTATTTAAATATAAGAGAAATGCTTTTTTACTTATTGTGACAATTGCCTGAGTCTTGAATTTTAAGACATGAAATAACCATGTATTTATTCTTGTCATTATGCTAAACTGAATGGACCAATGCAATTTTGTCATGATTATTAATAAAGCATATGTAAATGTTTAAAATATTGTCAAAAACATTCTGATTATAAATATTTTTTATTTAAATATAAGAATACATTTTTACTTAGACCTGTTGGGACAATTTCTCAAGCCTCAAAATATACTTCATATATACTCGACCTTTGCACAAAGCTGAACAGGCCAATGCCTTTTTGTCACTATAATTAATAAAATTTATATATAAATGAAAATGTTGGGATTTTCCAAACATTAATTTATATAAAAAGTAACACATTGTTAATAATAATTTATTTAAAAATAAAATTTATTTTAAAAATATTATCTCATGATTACAGTAATTTTGCAGGTGAGATAATTAAGTTTATCAATAATATTTTGGCAGAAGTTGCATGTATCAGACAGTTTAGTCTAATGGTAGAGTATGTATATTTTCTTTTCCTTTTTTTACACATATTATCTTTTTTACACATTTTACTAAACAACTTTTTTGAACATCAAAATTTTTAATGGCATCTAAAAATGTACTGAATCTAAGTAAAAAAAAATTTGTGGATGATTACCTAATTGTCAAACTATAATAAAGTGTATATTATATAAATAATATGACTTAATTATTAATAAGTGTTAAAAATAAAATTATATAGGAGATAAATATATTTTATTGAACAAAACTAAGTGAAACTATTTTTGTTAATAGAAAATGTAAACAAATTTTGTGTGAATTAAAAATGATAAATGGATTTTTAAAATAAAGAATGTTTTAACAAGAGGTAAGAATGGGTTAAAAAATAATGAAAGAATTTTTAAAATGAACATTTTAACAAGAAGGTATGAATGAGATATCAGTTTTATCAGTCTCATGTTATTTAATTAAAATTGACTTACTTTGGCTTGTCCTAATAAAATATTAAAAGTATGTGATCCCTAAACAATGTAAGTATAAAAATTTAAAATATCAGATTATATATATAAATTATAGTTACTAACAGTGGTAACACTATATAAAAAATGAAATAATAGTGTAAATATTTTATCATTGAAGGAATATAATTTTGATAATAGAAAAGGCGAATAATATTCATGTGATTTTTAATGGGTTTATCTTTTCAACATGTGTGTGATCAAGTATGTCAGCAGTGTGATATAGCATGAATAGTTGAGGGTTGTATCAACATCTGAGTTCAAATCCCCTATATATTACATATTGGAATGCAGGTATGAAAAAAGCCTATACTATAGAAAATATCATATATTAAACAAAGATTAAGTTTTATTAAATTACTGACCAGCAAGCAGGCAAGATAGAGGCCAAAAATGAAACTTTCCAAAGAAACATATTCTGGCTGTACCTAACATTTGATAAGCAACTTATATATTATTTAATTACTTATATAATATTAGAGCTGGACCAAGAAGGGGAGAAGAGTAAGGTACATATGGTATTGATGATTCTTTTAAATATATTAAAAATCTTTAGATATTTTTAAAATGTTTTATTTGTAGATATTTCCTATCTGTACTAGCATTTTCACAGAAATATCCAAAAAATAATATGAAATTTTTTGGAAGAAAAAAAATATATAGTCTGAAAAATTCTGAGTTCAAATTCCTCTTTTACTTATGTTTCACAGACATAAGTAACAAGAAACAACTAGTTACTTATATAGAAAACATTCAGTATATTGCATAAATAAGTTAACTAAATAAATATTTTTGTTTTAAGGTATTATTTAATTATTGTTTCAAAAATTATTTTTAAACATTGTTTTATTCATGTTTATTTTATAAAAATAAATGAATAAAACATGTAAGATATTACCAACACGTTAAATGACTCTAGCTATATTTTCCAGTTGTTGTTTTTTTTTTGTAAAAGTACTGGGGAAAAAATATCTTTTAACTTATTTATTTCATAGAATGACAGTAGGTGGGGCTAAAATTTACCTAGTACAAAGGCGCTTCTTGGCCACATGGCGGATTTGTTAGTGAATATAGATAAAATGATGATGGTCTGTTTTTATTTTTTTAAAGACTATCATTTACTTTGGATTGAGAGTATTTCACTGCTCAATAAATCGGCATTGAGTTGTTAATTTAATTAGTACATAATATTAGCCGCTAGAAAAAGTTTGTATTTATAGTAAATCAAATAATTCAGATTTGCAACTCAAGTGCTAGATAATAACTCAAGATTTGTAATAAACTTGGAGGAGTGGGCTGCAATTCTAAAACATTTGACTGATTACATACAAAAAATGTTCAAAAGTGTAAAGTGGAAAAAATAAACAAATTTTTGGTTCTGTTGCATTTTTCAACTTTATTTTAAAGAAACATTATTGCTAAAATACCTATTTGAAATGGAGATTAAATTTTGTTTATTAATATTTTATTATTTGTTAGTATTACGAAATAAATATCATTTGTGAAACTAAAAGAATATTTTGTAGTATCTATTATTTTAATTTTATCCTTTTGATTTTAGATGTCGTAGATGATAATGGAGACAGTTCTTATGATGCCGCAAGAGAATGGTTGTTTCCTCGTCAAGATTCTAGCGGTTTGATAAAGAGAAATTTTATGTGTTTACGAACTTGCATGAATCAGCGGCAGCTTCACCCCGCCCAATGCCATGCCTTGTGTTAATCAGCTCAAGTACTCATAAAATTATTGGGGGAATTGCTAAAACTTTTTTATTTACATGTCAAAATAATTAATAATTTTGTTTTCAAAATTACTTTATTTTTGTTATTTAAATAAAGAAATATTTTATCAATATATACAAAAAAAAATTGTATTGATCTTCAAAAAATAAAATGGGAATAATTTATAAGCCGTTAGCCTGTTTTATTATATTATGCTCTTTAGTGAAATTATCATTTTTTTATGTTAATTAGAATTTTACTTTTTCAATTTTTGTTTATATTTTTCTATCCAATTTAATTCCAAACTATTAGATGGATGTTTTCCTGAAGGTTTGCGATGATGGTATTTTAGCTGTATTTTTATACACTGGACTATTATCATTATCTAATATTAAATTATTGAATGTCTTTAGAAACATTCAACTTTATTTTAACAGTTGAATGTAATTGGAAAATTTAAATAAAGTTTAATTCTTTTTTTTAAGACATTCAATACTTAAATATTAGATGATGGAAATAGTTCAACGTATAATTACAATTATGAAATGGATATGTTCTAATGAATAGATAAGTATAACAAGTCATGGTATTTTTTAATTGTAATAAAATTTTGCCAATTGTATGTTTTAAAGAATTTGACTAATAACTTAGTGATAACTTTTGATATTCGACTTCAGTAATATGTATGTATAGATTATGGATTAAAATGCCATTATATTTTAAGATATATATATATATTGCAGAGGCAGAAACTTTTTCAACAACTTTCTCTTTTCCTATGCAAATTATTTTGAAAGAAAAGACATAATAGCAATCCATATTTACCCATGATTTTTATATTCTCAGTTTTGCTTACTTATGATTCATAAAATATTTTTAAAAAACTTTAAAGGGATAATATAGTGGAAGCAAATTAATCTCCACACATGCTGTTTTAGCAGATTGACATGCACTCACCCATAATCATAGATTTAAAAAAACAAGTAAATTTACATATTCTCTATATATAAGCCAACCTTTTGCCTACTGGGCATATTTAGAGCTTGAGTCTATTATATGCTTGATTTTTTTTAAAATGATGTTTAAATTATACAAATGTAATTGGAATTATTACAGGAGAGAGAATTTTATTTCATTTTTTATCACCTGGAATTAAAGTATAGGAATGTAAAATCTAAATACATTAAAAAGGCAGACATATAATAGATTCAAGCCCTGATTGTGCATGGTGAGCAAAAGGTTGAGTGCACATCAATTTGTTGAAACAATGCATGTATGGAGATTGATTTGCTCATGAAGATATTACAATAAACACCATGCTGTATAAAAATACAAATATTTATTAATATATTTAGATTCTAAATTATTATATATTAACTGCAGATGATTAAAATGAAGTAAATTCTCTCTCCTGTAATATTTTAATTATGTTTGTACTACTTAAACATTGTTTAAAAAATCGGGCATATAATAGACTCAAGCCCTGAATATGCATGATAAGTAAAAGGTTGTTTTATATATAGATAAAGCTTGAAGAATAAGTAAATTCACTTGTTCTTTTAAATCTTTGCTTATGGGTGAGTAATTTGTTAAAACATTGATTTGCTTCCAAAGATATTGCAATTAATAGTAAGCTGTACAAAAATAAATCTATTTATTAATATAAATAAATAAAAAAAATATTTATTCTATATTGTAATTTTTTAGTTCATAGTACATATATACATACAAACAAAAAGAGCAAATTACCTTCCTTCAGGCTATGAATAAAAAGCAATTTAAAAGTTTAACAAAGGATCAAGAATAGAATAAATCCATCTATTCTTAGATGGTCTGATGTTTATAACCATACTGCATTGTTGGTAATTCAGAGTGAAATTAACTTGTCAGCCAGATGTCATAAGGCACTTAACAGTTATTAAATTCATAATCAATTGTAAATACTGGGTGATTATGATTTAAATAATTTTCATTGTTGTTATGATTTAAATAGCTTTTGTTGTTGTTTTAACCATAATCTAAATAGTTATTAACTTCTAAGCTTACTTGAAACCTGACAAAATTTATAAATCCTACCAAGCCCAGAGTTGTGTCCCAAATCATGTATATAACACACAGAAGTGTCACTACTATATCATGATTATATATGTCTAATCTATTATCCATATAAGAACTTGGATTTTAGGCAAAGGTGGTTTCATTTTTTATATGCAAGATAGATTATTTCAATACTAGTGGGCATTGCATTAATATAGAACTAATATTTATAAAAGAAATATATTATTCTAAATTATTATATAGCATATGGGACTAGAATAATTTAATACATATGTGTATGAATGTTTTGCTTAGAAAAAAAGCCTAATACAGTATTTAAAAAAAAGACTTTGCAAAACTTTTGAAAAAGAATTTGAAGAAAATTACAAAAATAAATAATAACAATAATAAGCATTTATTTTTATAGCATTATGTGTTATAAATTGTAATACATTAAATATCAGCCTTTCCAAGCTATTGTGCATGCACTTTTTACGAGTGTTAATAATAAATGAATACTTTCATTCCCAAAACAATATATAGTATTTATAAAAGAATAAAATGAATCCACTTATTCTTTCCAACCCAAATGCTTATATATGGGCAAATCTATAGACCACTAACTTTAAATTACTGTTTACAAAGTCTGAATGAATGACGTCAATGAAATTATTTAGAATTTACTAAATGTCACTCTCAAATGAAACTTAAACATATGTAAATAAGCATTTATTTTTATAGCAATGTGTCTTATAAATTGTAATACATTAAAGATCAGCCTTTCCAAGTGATTGTGCATGCGCTTTTTACAAGTGTTAATAATAAATGAATACTTTCATTCCCAACACAAATATGAAAGTATTCATTTATTATTAACACTCATAAAAAGTGCATGCACAATAGCTTGGAAAGCTTATCTTTAATGTATTACAATAACAATAATAGTAAATGGTTATGCAAAGTTTAAATACCAAAATATGGTGAGGGTGGATTAAAAAACAATACCTATGACAAAATAAAATTAAAGATAATTGGATTGATTATGAAATAAAAATGTTTATATTTATAATGTAAATTTTGTTATACAAGGAAATAAACATTTCAAAACTCCCTTTAAAAATATATTTATTTACCATGTTATCCTTGTAAATTTTAATATTAGATGATACATTAAGAAATAGAAATCTAAAATATCATTTATGTTTAAAATGATATAAAGATAACATATAAAAAATGAATAAAGAGGCAAACTAGATTAAAATAAAAAGATTTAATGCTTGGAATGATTGTACACGTTTATAAATTTAAAAATATAGAAGGTTGATCAAACATTTTGATGTACACAAAAAATTATACAATTAAATAAAATAGAAGTCATATTAAAATAATGTTTAAAATGTTCAAGATAATCAAAATTTATGTTAAAAACAAAAATTATTTAAAAACTGTGAAATAATTATTAACCGAAAGTAACAGATTAGTAAAGACTTGAAGATTATAAATACACTATAGTATCTTGCAATGAAAATAGTGTTTACAAGGATGAGTTTATATAATGGAGATAAAGCTCACTCTGAAATCTTGTTTTTTTTAACTTAGATTTGTGACATTTTTTTTTTTGATTTTAAGAATAAACCTTTTATCCCCTTATTAAAAACCAAAGTCTGCTAAAAATGTAAATAAACATTAATTGTGCTATCTATAATTTTCTTTATATATAAATGCTTTCTGAATTGTATATAAATTTATTTTATTAATAACAATTTAAAATATTAAAATAGAAAGTATGTCAGTTATAATATTGATTATAAATGAAATAGAGTACATAATTTAAGCTATAAAAGAATAGCTAATTTATTAGTATGAGGAAGTATCCAAAAGAAACCGGAATCAATCTCTGGAGGACAAACACATTGTAGTATGTGCATCTGCCATGAGATGTCTTTTGCTGAGACTTAACTGCATTAGTCTGCCAACTATCATCATCAAGTGAAGTAGTTGTGCCACAGTAAATATTGTTGTTAAGTATGTCCTACTTATTTGTCAATTTTTCTGATGATTGAAAAGTTGAAATAATGTGAAATTCTCTTTCTGTAAGGAAAACAGCAGGGAAAGCAGTTATAATGCTTGAAACAGCTTACAAGCAAATTGTTCTGGAGAAAACACATGTTTACAAAAGATTTAATTTGAAGTATCAAATTCGACCACATCTCAAAAAAAAAAAAATAAGAGCAATTGAAGTCCTATGTTATGGCATTGCTGATTCACTTTTCCTTTTTGACGTAAATGACATTGTTTACTCAGAATTGATTTGTAATAATCAGATGTTTTGGCATTCTGAAATGTTTGCATAATATGGTAAAATAAAAACAAACTAATTTGAGACAAAGTGGGGAGTGTAAGCTTAGCCATGCCAATGCACCAATACACAAAGCCTTGAGTGTGAAACACTTTTTAATTAAAAACAACATGACCCAGCTTATCCACCCAATATCACTCTGTTTAATTTGTTTTATTTTCCCAAATAAAAAAAATATCTTAATCAAAATAGTTTTGCAGACTTGGAAATGAAAAAAAAATGGATGCATTATATGGCATCACATTTCAAGAGTTTTAGGATCACTCTGAAAAATGAAAATCATGTTTAGATGATGCATTCCATCAAATGGAACAGTATTTTGAAGGAGATTCAATTTGTAAGACCTAAAATTAAATTCACATTTTTTATTAAAATTTTCCAGTTTTTGTTTGGGTATTTATTGTATTTTTTTTCTATTTTTTTTTTGTATATGTGTATCAACTAATTTATTAAAACGTAAAGTTATCTTTTGAAATTTGTTCAGATAATATGAATTTTTGATTAGTAAGTGTTCAGATTAATATATTTTATCTGTAATATAATATGCTATAAATTTCCAATGCATAGAAATTTTATTATGTATATATATATATATATATATATATATATATATATATATATATATATATATATATATATATATATATTGTAACATAATAAAGTTGATCAAAAGAAATTCAATAAAATATATTAAGATACCTGAGTAGTCTATAATAATCATTGAAATTTATCAATGATCCAAAATACCTAAATATTAATTATCAATAAAAATATTGGTGGCTTAAATATTCATCAATTTCTACTTAAGATTTCCAAAGATATCATAATATCAATAATTAGAAACAATAATGCTTGTAGACTAGTCATTTCAGGTGTCTGGCCTATTTCAAGCCCTAGTTAGGCAGGCCTTGTATCATCAATAAACAAGTAGAAACTATAAACAAATTATTAAGAACAAACTATTATAACTCAGGAAATAACATCAAGTGGGTGAGTCTACTGATAACTGAATAAAATATCTTCTCAGGTATACAGACAGTAGATTTTATCCACTTTCATCTCTTAGTTTGATGTCAAGTGCATATTTAAGTAAATAACCAGTGAATATGGTCTAGCAGGGCACCACTAGATTATGTGAACCTAGACACAGTTATATCTTATAACCTTTTTCACATGTACCAGGTTTGAATCCCTTTTTGGTACTTTATTTCTAACAAAAATAGGATTTTGTATTTAGACCATATCATTGTATGCACTAACATTTAGGTAAACATAAAACATTCTTAAACTAAAGTGGTGTATAAAAAAAATTGGAGTATATAAAATTCATTAGACAGAAATCACCTCCTAGATCTTAACATAATAAATGCATTTCAATATCTTTATAAGTTTTACTAGCTCAGATTATACTATTAATTTAGGATGGCAATTCACTCATCCTGGCATGTTATAGATGACGGAATGGTGGTTATAATATTTATTCATGAATGTCAACTAAATACCATGAAATCACTTATTTAACTATGGCCTTTGAACATTTATCTAGCTCATTAATCAAAATGTGATGATGATGATGATGATAATGATAATAATAACAATAATAGTTCCATCCACAGCTTTAGGACTAAGCCTAATCATAAAACTTAATTTTTAAAGAAATTCATAGCTATTGCTTAATCTTAGTATATCTAATCAAATCTTAGCTAATTAATATTAACCATTGGTAATGAATGATTACAACTGATAAAGAATACTCTCAATGAAATATATATGCCTCGTTTAATAGAACAATTTAACATTTATTAATTTATTAGGAACATATACAAACAATTTCGAGAGAAAACTAAGAATTTATATGAATAACAATGATAATAACAATAATTGATTTTTTGGCAATCATAAGATTAATTTTGAATTCTTCCCCCTTTCCCATCAAAGATATATAATGTATATTAAATTGGCTACTAAGTTTCACAAGAAAATATTTCATAAAATAAAAAAAATATTCACTCTTTTTTCTCTTTTGCACACATACTTTTATAATCTAACATGTAAAGTAGAATGATGAAGTAGAAAAATGTTAGTGAAATTAAGAGAAGATTTCAAGAAACAAGTTTTTAAATTGCTTCTCCCCTTTCCCTATTAAACTACTCTTAAGATCACTATATCTTAAATCAAAACAAAAATAACCTAATATTTTTAATGCTATATATGTCTATTATTCTTCCATTCACACGCAATTATATCCATGTAACAATTTAATATATTACTATGTAGGTATACTTATCCCATAATAACCAAAACATTATTAAAAAAATAATAATACAAAAAAATATTTTACATATTAATAACATTTCATAACTTTAGATTCATATACAATAATACCCTTTAGAAAATACTTCATTAATAAGCTGGGTATACATAAAATTATTATTCAAGGTTATAACTATTCTTATTGAAGAAAATTTTGGTTTCAATCAATTATGATTGTTTTAAAGTTCTAAGAAAAAATAGAAAACTTAATCTCTAAATGTTACAAATAGTCTTTGAGATCATAAAGAGAAAATAGATAATGAAAATTCATATTACCCATAACACAGATTCAAACTTAGCTTGTTTAATGTTCATACTTTTGCAGCAATCACGGTTTCCTTTTCTTGAGGCTTGTAATTATTTAATGGTGATATTATTTGCCACTGGAACTTTTTTTTTCTGCCCTTCCTTGTTAAGCATAATTCTTCCATTAGAGTATATCAGTTGTTCTCTCATTTGCAATTTTTTTACTGGGTTTAAATTCAGTCACTGGAATAATCATACTAAATGATTTAATTTGTACTAGATGATTTAATACTTATCAGTTGATTAATCATTTTTCTTCAGCTTTCAAATGCAGGTGAATGTTTATTTTGCTTAAAATCTCGAATTTTTCTTTTCGATCAGTCATCAGGTGTATAATATTTTAATTTCATTTCAGACAAGATGTTTTTCTATATGATATGCTAGTTGATGATGAATCAGGGATTTTCCCCAGATGAGAAAATATATATTTTTTTTAACCTGCCATGCTGTTTTTAATCTTCACAAAAGAAAACTTTATATTAAAAATGATTTTTAAACTTGATATCTGACCGAATTAAAATGCTTGCCTTCCTTAGTTTCAATATTAAAAAATCTCCTTTCTGATTTTTCCCAGACAAGTTTTTATACCTTATTTTCTTAATTAGAGTGATAGTAATAAACAATATAAGAAACTTGCACTTACATGATTTTTGGAAAGCTTAATTTGTTTTTCAAGTAAAATTATCTTAAACATTTCTCTTCTCACCTCACTGACAAATTTCGCACCACTATAATATTCCATCTTTCCTTTGATCTATTTGAGGTGAAGATTTTAAGCTATCAGAGCGTATATCAAAACAAAAGATATTTACAACCAAAACCTCTGAGTAAGAAAAAAAATAGTCTAACAGAATTTCTTCTTTCTTTTTTTTTTTAACATTTTTAATATGTGCAAATATAGATTTATGTATGTAATGTACACATGCACTTATTCAAGTAATTTATAAAGCTGGCCCATTAAAACAATCTGAATGTTTTTTAGAAATTATGATTTTAATATCTAAAATTAAATCCTTAACTTTAAAACCCCAAATTACCACTTTAAAAAAAAAATAGAAATAGAATAAAATATTGGAACTTAGTAAATGTAGGTTAGCTTTGAAGAGAGTTTAATATTTGAAATATACAATGATAATTAAACAGCTTACACACACACTGCCTATGTATGTGTTATTAATTCACTTTTCAGCAAAAAAAATCAAATATTGAATATTTAAATGTGTGTACTATCCTTTTTGCATTTTTTATCAACACACAAACAAATAAAGAGCATAACTGTTACCCCACTCTCTTACTGTCCTAGGCTTTTAAAACTGGATCTTGTAGGGTTTAAATTTGGGTGCCCTACAGCTTCCTTTACTATATAAAAATGTGATGATTTGTTCCACATTTTCTTTCATGCCCATTACTACAAATTTAGCTAATGACTAAATTGTAATGGCACTATATATATATATATATATATAGGTCTAGTTTCTAACTTCTATCCCTCACTGATGAGAGCAAATCAGCTTGAAATCAGCTGATCTGAGGGTGGAGCAAAATAAAAGAGACAGTGAATATTGACTCTGATGTTTATGTAAACAAATATGCTTGTTTGGAGGTCTTGGTAAAGCTCCATCTATTGATCATTAATACAAGCGATAGCAGGTTTTTACGTATATAAAACTTGTTTTTGTTTTTCATATATATATATATATATATATATATATATTGTAACTTGCTTTTAAGCTTGCATGTAAATGATCACTAGATTGAGCTTACCAATAGCTCTAAACAAACTTTATTTTTATAAGTGCTAAAAGAGAAAGAATTCAAAATCTCTATCATTATTTCTGCCTCTGGACCAATTGGTTTTAAGCTTATGGCTCACCTCAGTGGAGAGCTGAGACTCTAGAAACTAGATCTAAAATACTAACTCAAAATTCAGCACTTATAAAATATGTTTCTATCAATTTGAAAATCTGAACTTTTCAGACATGTAAATGTCTTCAAATACAGCTTTGCAAACCAGATAGCTATATAGGTCTGAATTCAGCTTAGTTTCACCATATAGTAATAGCCTCTGCAATATAGCATTGCAAAAGCTATCAAAGATACACTTATAATAATTAATAAATGTGATGTGATGTTTTGTATTGTAGCTTCTCCTTAAACAAAGTCAAGAATCTTTCAGCAATTATACCCAGACAAACCTGTTAGCCATTTAATTTTACATTCCTCATTCTATGTTTTCCCATATTCTGCTCCATCCCATTTCCACAACATAATCTTTTTCAATTCTATAGCCTTTATATCTAAATTGCCCTTATCTTTTTCCAAACCCAGCATAAAAACTAATAATCCACTTTCTGTATAATCACTTTTTTCATATTTATTTTACCATAACTTCATTATATGTGCTCTTTCTGTTTTCAAGCATTTACATTCAATTAAGAGATGCCTAATATTTTCTATTCCTTCCTTACATAATTTACAGACTAAATCACCCAAAGCAAGTTATAAATTGGTAAGCTCCATCTAGTGATCATATAGATCTATTTCAACTACTTCCAAAAATTATTATCAGTTTTCAACTAAAGCATAATGTTTTTGTCATTAAAAAAAGTAGTGTTATTCACAAATTTATCTAATATCCAATAAATAAAATAATTCAAATATAGAGAGTTATTTTATTTATTTTAATAATTAATTGCACAATGTTTTTGTTATTAAATGTAATATTGTTTGCAAATGTGAATAACTGGAACCTATAATTAAAATATAGAAAGGTATATTATTTTACTTATTTTAAAAATTAATATTTATATGATATATTTAATGCAAAATAAGATTTTAATTTTTATCGTAAAAAAATAAGATAAAAAATTTATTTTAATTTTAAGATTTATTAATGAGATTTTATATATTTGTAAATTGTTGATATATTTTATTAAATCTATGTAATATATATATATTACTTATTTTTCTAAATGTTAATCATTAAGATTTAAAATGAAAAAAATTTTATAATTGTCAATTAAAAATGACAATCAATGTAAAATATTTAGAAATAAATTTTTTGATTGATTTACAAATCCAACCCTTCTAGTCTGGATGTTTAAATATTTCTCTCTATATATAAAAAAGTAAAAGATTTATGTACAGTGGTGTCACTTCTTTTATTGATAGAGTTGTCATATACTTTGTCATGAAGAGCAATTCAATTGTCTATAACAACAGTGATAACGAGAATTAATCTTGACACAGCACAATAAATGTTTATTACTATAAATAAGATTTATCTTACATATTTTAGCTCATTTACTTCATTAGTGACACGTTTTAGAAATGAAAATAATTTAATATTTGTCAATTAAATATATCAATTAATGTAAAATATTTAGAAATATATATGTGTGTGTGTTTGTATTTTTATATTGGACTATTTCCATGATCTAATATATGTATTGAATGTCTTTAGAAAAATTTAACTTTATTTAAATATTCTAAATACATTCAACTGTTACTAATAGCACATCAAACTGGTTAATATATGCACAACGTTTCGAGAGATATTAGTCTCTCCTTTTTTTAGGTATTGCTGGCCTGAGAAGTGACATGGGATTCGAATCTGGGTCCTTAGATTCTTGAGTTTTGAATTTTAAGGTAATGCTTACCTTAAAATTCAAAACTCAAGAATATAATTACCCCGGTTCGAATCCCATGATAGTACTGTCACTGGTCAGGCTAGCAACACCTGAAGAAGAGGGAAAACTAATACCTTTCAAAATGTTGTGCATATACTAACCTGTTTGATGTACAGTTGAATGTATTTGGAATATTTTAATAAAGTTATATTAGTTCATGGAAGTAGTCCAATATAAAAATACAACTAGAACGCATCATCACAAACCTTCAGGAAAACACTATATATATATATATGTGTGTGTGTGTGTTAATTTGTTAATATACATGTATTTAATCTTATTCATGAAATAAGTAAGTCTTAATACATTGTTACAATATTTCACAAATCAGAGTCCAAAGAGAATCAGTTTTTAAAACAAACTTGCAAACAATACCCACTTTGAAATATCAATGTCATTTTTACACACACACACACAATTAATCCTCACATATTTGTATGGTAAAGGAATCAAACATTGATACTCAAAAAGAATTGTTAGTCAATTTGTTTTAAAAAGTTTTTTTTTTTAAATAATTTGTAAATTATTGTTGTAATATCTTTGGGATTAGTTACACAGTGAATAAACTTACATTCTTAGTATTACATATTATATTCAATTGAGTTATCAACTTCCAGATAGAGCCAATTTGAACTGTTTCGTCTATGTCGCATAATTGTAAAAGATTAAAATTAAAAATAAATATTATCTATTAAAGCTAGATATATTAAATAATATCAGATGAGATAATCTCAGAATGCTTATAACAAGAAAACTTTAAATGGTCTTAACTGAAAGAAGAAAATTGAGCAGCTAGATATCTAATAGAAAACAAATGCAATTGAGTTCCTATGGTGATCCTTATTTTATAATCATCATCAGGTTAAAACTTTATTGATGCAATACAGAATGAAAGATTGTCCAAGTACAATCCACTTACTCTGATCTTTAACACTTTTTAACCACAACACACCATCAAACTTTCTTCTCATATGTGAGCTCATTCTAGGTTTGGTTACAAATTGTTGGTATCTAACTTAAAATTTCAACTGTTACATCTATTATCATCTCTTTTAGAAATGAATCTAGCCCATTTCCATTTCAATCTCTTAATTTCTTTACTGATACCTGTTTATTCTCTTATACATGTATTATTTTTTCATTTTTTTTGTTGATGCTAGCATATATCAGATCTTTATACTTCACTGAGTTGTCTGAATACTCTACATTGCTCTTTTGTTAAGTGTTCAAATCTCAGATCAATAAGCAAAATCTTGTAAAATACATCTACTAAAATCCTTCATTTTCAAATAAATAGGCATATTTCATTTTAATATTAAGTTATTTTTATCTAAAGCACTCCAACTAAAACATTTGCAAATCACTGTTTTCTCAAAATTAAAGATGGCTGATTTATATTCTAGTTGGCATCACAACTGAAAGGTAATACACTCATTCTTTGCACATTCAAGTATTTCATATTGGTGACTATTGTAATTAGTGAGCTGATTACCTAGAGTCAAATAGACAAATTCAATTTTGAAAAGTACAAAGTATTTAGACTTATAAATATTTTGTCAAAAAATGTTCAAAAATTTACATGAGAAAGAATTTGTATTTTGCATTAGTATCCTAAGGAAATAATAGATAAATATTTTTAAAATTTATTTTAGGAAAAGATTTAGTACCTGAACCCCAAAAATATAAGAGAATAATTTTCTTAATGCTATTAATTGAGTATATGCTAAATGAACACTGCAGAATATAACATGTCATTAAATTATAAATAAAATTTTTTAAGCATTCTATTATAATAACCAAATTTTATTTTGTATACTAGAGTAATACAAGTGATTATCAACATTGCCAAACACCCATATCACTTACCATAAATCATGTATAAACCAGATTTTATTTACTCTGTTTCAAAAAATCATCACATGCAATTATTAAATATGACATTTTTTATGGTGGCAGAGAGAACATTAATTTTTGTGTGATATTGCGTTTAAGAAAATGATGGTTAATAATAATGTCACTAAACATATACCTTAATTTTATAAAACCATAGAATTAAATGAGGATGGCAATAAAATGGACAGTAATAATTAGCAAAAGAATAATTTACATGATGAGAACTCAGCTAACTGTAAGAATTATATAAAAGGGAATTTCATTTTATTCAGCAATGATATCTTTAATACCAATGTTAATGGCACTAATGTATGTTATAATACCCGCAACTCTGTGCAAACGAGATACATCAACAGACATAATACTTTGGTAAACAGAACTAATAAACAAAACAATACCTAGGAAAAAAGATGTTTAATTTATAATGTAGTTTGAAGAAGAAATAAATGTCTACAAAATCTTCTAATATAAAAGGAACTAATTTTATGTAACAAATTAAATTATGACTAAATTAATGTAATTCAATAAAGAAAAACAACTTAATGCTAAAAAGTACTGATTGATACAACAAATATTATATGAAAGTTCATTTGGAATAAAATAATATCCACTAAAAACTGATGATTGATCATATCAAATACTTCATAACAATAATGTTTGCAAGGTTTTGCAAAAGAATAATAAGTTTTATAAAGTTCCATCACGACATGTTATAGTTGTCTATTAAGATGAGTAAAAATGACTTTACTAATTTGTTAGAAACAATAGATTGAATATTTTTGATAAGGATATTCATAAGCATCACAAAAATATCACAATATGAGTCTTAAATTTGTGAAGAAAGCTGCTGTAAGATAATAGGTTTATTGATTATTGATGCAAACTATGCAGAATGTTAATTTATGATAAAAAGGAAAAGAATAACAAAAAGTATTTTGTAATAAAGTTATCAAGCATATGATTGAATTTGTTTTTTTAATTTGTTCCCTGATTTCATGCTGAAAAAAGCAATATATGTATTCTAAGTAATAGCATTGCATCCCTATGTTATTATTAAAGGAATTTAATATGATGTAAACTGAGTCATTATTACTCATTTGTTTTAATGCTACATGAAGTCATGTCTTCGTTGTCAGTAAAAGAATTAATGATTCAATGTATTTTGTGAGGAATTTTATAAAATTTAGTATAGATCTGCATAACAGTTTAGAAAAGAGAATGATTTATAGTGATGGTTAAGATAAGGTCTTTATTTTTGATAGAGAATAAAGAAGAGCCTGCTGCTTAATTAAAGCATGAAATTTTTATTATATGCTTAATTGATAGAGATTAAAATTTATTCGGATGGTAAGAATGGGTAATAAGTTGTTTCTAATTATATACATTTAATCCATAAATAAATAAAAAATTAGAATAAAATATTTTAAAATCATTAATAAAGAATATTATTTTACAAATCTTTAAATCAGAAGACTGAATAAAATTAAAAGAAGAAACATGAGGAAGTTTAATATTTTTAATTTTAAAAAAATCGATATTATGTTAATAATTATTTCTCCAAAAAAAATAAAATGACAGAACATAATTGAAAAAGGTTGTGGTGGTATAAATTGACAAGCCCAGTAGGACCAAATGTCTGCACAAGGACACCACTAGAAGTTTGAGCCCAGAACAAAATCCACAAAAGTTACTATCAAAATCCTGGTGGAACTTGGTCTTAAATTATTTACTTGCATGGTTATAACATCACACTAAGCAACTTCTTACAGAACCTGAATACCCATGACATAAAATAACTCTCTACTTTTCTTTTTTATATAAATAAAATAACCAAAAACAGGTAAGTTATTACCCAACTATATGTAAAATTTTAAATCATATAAGAAAAAAAAGTGTACAATACATATCATTACTTTTTATATGTTAAACATTTATTAAGTCTTAAAGCAAATCTGATAAGTCTATATGTGCTGAACCAATTGTCTCACTTTTCTTTCATTAATATTCATTCTTTCATGATGACCAAACTAATTCTCTATATAACATTATTTTGACCAAGGATATGTGTACATGTCCTATTAAACATTGAAAATGGAGAAATAAGATGCTTACTGAAAATCTCACCCCAATGAAGGATGGCTAATGTAACAAGGTGAGCCATCCAAGGACTGTCTTAGCTGCCTATCATTACTCAACCAAATGCTACATGACTATCTTGGTGATAGCCTATAATACAAATTGAGAAATCACTCTTTGGTTTTCTCAAAGCCCTCCTCTCTCTCTGTTATAAGATTTCAATTCTATTTAAATCAGTAATAAGTCACTCTATTTCTATATTGCCCATTTGTGTTCCTGAATTCTTTTAAATCATCTATTTAAGACACATAAGACACACATATTTACATAAACTCAATAAAAATATAAAAATGAAATAGCAATAAATATCATACAGCAGCATTGTTAATTTAAAATTTATTCAAATTAGTTAAGTTAAAACATAACTCTCTTTGTGTAGTGTCCATCACTAAAATATTCTATGTATGACAGAAAACAAACAAGCTCCAATTATATAAAAAGCAGTTCTTTTAAAATAAATGTTCATGTTTACCATTCTTTCTGATATAGTGCTTTACTATGTGACATTCATGACTCAGTCCTAGTTTAGATCCATCTGGATGTGCTATTAAGAAATGTGTCTTTCACTATTCTTTGTCCATCACTGTTACTTCATGTATGTGATTGTACAAATTACTGTTGCAAACCTTGGCTAGCTATAACACCATTAATTCTTTATCAGGAGCTTCTTTTTCAGCTGCATAGGGACATCATGAGACATAAAGACCTTCCTAGGGGGGATCTTTATTTCTTTCTAACCATGCTGCATATTGCTAAATAGCTATCTCAAGTACTGGTAATCCTCCTGAATTTTTCACATATTTAACTATATCTTTAACAAAGAAGTTTTTTTTTCTTTTTATAGCTTTTTAAGAGCTCCCCCTTTGTTTTATTTAATCTTTTTAAAATTACATTTTCTGAGGAGTCTCTCACCATCCATTGTCCATCGCTGCTTTTTCATGTATAAAATTTGTACAAATTACTTTTGCTGATGTCAGCTAGAAACGACACCTTCAGTTCTTTGTCTGGAGCATTTTTTGGGAGGCTGCACAGGGACTTTGTTAGGCAAAGAGACTTCCCCAAAGGGAAATTTTATGTATCTCTACCTGTGCTACATTATTTTAAAATACATATGATTACTGGTAATCTTTCTATGTTTTTCACAAACCTAACTATATATAACAAAAAAAAGTTTTTTTTCTTTTTATAGATTTCACTTAGCCTTTTCAAAATGATGTTTTCTAAAAAAAAAAAACAAAGAAATTTTAGGCTATTATATACAAATATCTTATCAAGTATAGATTTTTCTTTTATCCTGGATCCAGATAGTTTTTTTGATAATTACAATTAAAAACTCGCTTATCAAATATAGAATTATAATACTTCATTTTTAATTAACACTTTACAATGGAGCTTGATTTTAGTTTTGCCTTCCACCACCCTTCAACATTCCAAGAAATAATTAGAAAAAAGCAAAGTTTATATGCTTGACTAAACTAAAAACTTTCATGTTCGATTAGTAAAAAAAAGCTTTTAACCTACATTGCTCAAAAGATAAATTAATTCAATCTAAACTTTCATTAATAAAAAATAAAAATTCCAATAAAAAAAATAGAAACCTATTAAAATAATATATTATTTTAATCTGAGGTGAAAAAATACCATTTCAAGGCATATGATTAAAAAAACAATGGTTAGATGCAAACAAAAAAGTGAGGAAAGTTTTCAAAGAAAGCAATTACCAGAATAAACTCAATGTTCAATTAAATATCTAGTAATGCTTTATTATACCAATAGGAGTAATATATTTTGTTAGTTTCAATATAAAAATGTATGCATTAAATGAGCAGAAAACTAATATGTTAGTGGTGAATAATGAAGCCTTAAAATTATACTTGTAAGTATAATATGATTTATGAGAAATGTCTCACTCAGTTGCTTTTTAGTATCGAGATTAGATGTATTAATAGTTATTAAAAATTCATAGATCAAAAAGTATTATGTGTGCATGATAAAACTATATCTATATAATAAAAAATGTAATAACTAACAACTTATATATTGCTTTTATTGATTTCTTAAGAATGTGTGTGGCAGTATTTGAAAATAAAAGGCTGTACAAAAAATGTTCTTATTATTTAACTACTTTATATTAGTATAAAATTAAACAAATTAGAGAAAAGAATAAATGCACTAAAAATAATTATAAGATCTAATTTTGTTTCCCTTATTACAATGAAAGACCTTTAAATATTTATGGTTGGATTCACAAAACACATATCAATATGCAGTACTGATGTAACAATATTAATTTGAACAGATTAAATCGAGAAACAAGATTTTATTGGTATCTGGATTTACAAAATTCTGATAACTTTACAAAACTAAATAATGGTCTGAAGCAAAATCTTAATGATGTCAATATTGTACTGTTTTCCAATAGATTATGTCTTATTTTATGTACTATAAAGTGCTAGTTAATCAAACTATTTTTAAAAAAATATTCTGTTCATATATAAGTTTGGATATCTTAAAAACATAGTTATATTTCATGATTAACTGAACTAATATTTATTATGATTCAAATTGCCAATAGAGTTCGTTTTAATTTGTTTAAGAGGGCGCCACAATCTGTAGACCAACTAACTCTCATCATGCAGATTCTCAGTAAATAACTAAAAGTAAGACTGAGATTTTGATTCCTTCCCTGTGCTTAACTATTAAACATGCATATTGGCAAAGGTAATTTATACATTTTACACACAATTATTTAATTATAAATCTAATAAACTAAAATTAAGAACTTGTAATGAAAAGTTTATATTAATGATAAAACTTTTATTAAGACATTTTAAATATTTCAATGATTATTACAAATTATTTATAAAAATCAGAAAGAACATGCATACTCAGATAATAATATTAATATTAACATTCCATTTTGAAGAATAAAATGGCAAATCTTTCTCCTTCTTTCTTTGGTCTAGATTAATGAGTTAAATCATTCAAGATTAGTTTGCAAATATTTTGATTTAGACATGGTTTATGCTAATAACTTATCTTTAAGTTCCTCAGGTTTATGTAGATTATTAATTCTCATGCTAAGCCTGGTCCTTTTATGAAGGATTCCATCGTAATTAATTATGACTTCATTCTTGTAACACTTTTACATTTCAGATTCACCTTAGATAAGGCTAGACTAAAAGATTTTGGTGACTTTTGTGAGAAAAAGTATCAGGCAATACTCTTGTTTCTACTCACAAATGGTGATTAGGTTCAGTGCAGTAGTTCTGGATGGAAACATTTTATTATAGCTTTGAAAATGCTGCACACAAAAAACAGCCAGAAAAACACTGGAAAATATATCTCCCTAAACTTGTCTACTTTTTTTATACCTACAACCAGTTTGAAATCTCTGTGCATATTTTTTTATTACCAAAACACTAGTTGATAATCTTCTACATTGTTTTTTGCTTGCAAGATACAAACTTCTCTTTTTTATAAATTATTTCTTTTGTTTATGTGGGTTAACAATCTGTATGTGTTTCCATTCTTTCCAAGTTTAACTTTGCTTTACTTAAGTAGATAATATCAAACACAAATAACTTTCATTGTATGTATCTAAAAAAATATACTAACTAATAAAAAACTAAACTGCGGCCATTGATGATTTTTACATTTTACTTCTTTTAGCTTTTAAATCTAAGCCCAATGCCAATGCACTTGTATTATATATATATATATATATATATTTAATGTTTTCACGGTTGTATGATGTAGATAAATTAATAGTTTTTGAGATGAACCGTATGAGATTTTTCATTACATACCAATACTTCATAGACTAACATCCGCCATTATCAAGGTTAACTTTTGAAACAAAAATTGTTAGATCTCAAACAATAACATGACTCAGTGCAAGATGAAAAATGAGATTCAACTTGAAATAGTTAAGCATTCACAATATGAAGTTTATCAAAATGTTTATTTCCCTCAGTTTTTCCAACTTTTAATTTTAAATTAATATTAGATAAAATGATAGATTTCCAAATAGCTGGAATACATTGTGCTTTGTCAGCCCTATTTAAACCAGTAGGTCTCTTTAATATTTCAATTGACTCTATCATGGTTCTTAAATCATAACTTTTCAAATTAGCAAGTATTTTTGTATTGTCAAAATCAGGTTTGTGACCAATCTAAAAAATGGGAAATTGGTCACAAACCTGATTTTGACAATACAAAAATACTTACTAATTTGAAAAGATATGATTTAAGGACCATGAGAGAGTCAATTGAAATATTAAAGAGACCTACTGGTTTAAATAGGGCTGACAATGCACAATGTATTCCAGCTATGTGGAAACCTGTCATTTTATCTAATATTAACTTAAAATTAATAGGTGGAAAAACTAAGGGAAATAAACATTTTGATAAGCCTCATATAGTGAATGCTGAACTACTTCAAGTTGAATCTCATTTCTTATCTCACCCTGAGTCATTTTATTGTTTGAGATCTAATGATTTTTCTTTCAAAAGTAAATCTTGATAATGGCGGATGCTTGTCTGTCGAAATATTCACTATACAATGAAAAATAACACATGGTTCATCCCAAAATTATTTATATATATATATATATGATACAATGCCCCCACAGTCATAAAATGATAATAAAATAGAGATTTGAACTTATTTTATTTTTAATAAGTTTTAAATAGAAATGTCCATTTTTTATTATTAGCATTACTGATATAATTTTATAGACCATCCACAAGTGGTGTGTGGCTTTTAAGCTCCCATTTTTAGGGTTTAGTATGACAGTAATGAATATTTCCACATTCACCTGTATCCCTCTAACACATGCATAAGTCTAATGTTAAAAAGCCCAAGTCTGACCACATTAGAGTGTCGCTCATCATTTTGAGACAAATGCTCATGGTGACTTGGTTCATCTCCCTTTTCCCAGAATCCTGCTCGTATTAGACTGACAAGCATTTAAGGGTGGTCTTATCATATTTATTGGTGTGTAAGCAGTCAGGGCTATGATTTTTCCCCTCTTCAGTAGCCACCTATCCGATCATCATTGTGAGTTATCATGTGCAATGAATTTCTCTTCGAAAGACATATTATATATATTATTTTATAATATATATATATATATATATATATATTATTTTATAATATATATATATATATATATATATATTGTAACCCCCTCCCAACATCTCTCCTACATTTCCTAACAACAAATACCTGGGGTGCCGATTCTATTGATCATAGAATAAACTATTAGTCTGATTTTGCCTTAAAATTATTAATGAGGCTCTTAAATGATGTTCTACCTTAGCTTAGCTCAATTGGGGGCTACAGATGTCTATAAAATGTAAAATGTATAATAGATGTGGGAGGAAACATTTTGATTAATAGAAATAAAACATCTATTAAGTTCTAAAATAAATAAAGAATCTAACATTTAAATTGACAAGTTATAGTTTATACCTCACCTCCTCCCATCATCCACATGCATTGACCAACCTCTCCTATGTGAGAAAATTAAATTAATAAATAAAAATGTAATGCTGATTAACTATACTGCCTGGTAAATTAGAGTTAAATATAAAATAAATATAATATTACTTAACCTTTTATTGTACAGTAATTTAAACTAAATAACTGACTCAATGTCTAATCTAAATAATAAGTGAATATCTCAGGGAATTAATTTATTGCATGGCTTTATTCTAAATCTATACTTTCCAACAACTACTAATTACTATTATAAAGTAATGATACAAATTAAGCATTATTCTGATAAAATGGTAACAGTTAGATAATGAAAGAAATAGGGTGCATTTTGATTTCAATTCATCATCTAAATCATAACTAAATGATACAATTTTCAGAGAATCGTTAAATAATCAACATTTCATACAGTGTTTGAATCAAAGAAAGCAACATCATCATATCTTAACATGTTCATCATTAAATTAAATGGAATAGTGCAATCATATCATATTAGATATATAAATGGGTGTGCATGTGTGGAAATATGAAATACGAATGCATGTCAAAGAAGAATTCTGAACACAACTTTAAATAAATAAAACATTTATTTACAAGCATAACTTAAATAAACATTTGGTTTAACCATTGACCCATCTACATGGTTTGATGATTCCAACAATAATGGCTAAATGGTCTATGTAAGAGCAAGTAACATAAAGACAACTTTTTATATTTTATTTTAAACATATGCCAGCTATCAGTGCATTCTGATATACTTACAAAAGAAACATTATATTTTCAGTACTAAACAATAACACAAGCTAAACTTTTTATCTTGCTTGCAAAATTGGCTTAAGCTATCAGTCAATTCTGATAAACATATGACACGGAAACATTATGATATTACATTAAGATAATTAAATAAAAAATTAATTTTGGTATTTAATTTCAATATGCTCCAGCTATTAATTACTTGTGATATACTCATGAAAACAAAACTCTATTAAATACTGACACTAAATCAAAAGATGAAATTAAAGTTTACTTCAAATGCACATCAACAAAATGAGATGGTTTAAATCTAAGAGTAAGAATAAAATTAAGAATAAGATCAAACTATATTTTATAAGTTAAATGAATAATTCTGTTAATTAACCACACTTTTTCTTCTCTTGCTTGCTCATTCAAATGAGTATGGAACATTATGAGAATTGATGGTATGAAATCTAAGTAATTAATATAAAATGATTTGAAATAATAATTAAAGTTACACATTAATAATGGATTTCTCCATACCTTCTAAATTAATAATTTATGCATGTGTCTGAATTATACTAGCCATTAGAAAATAATTAACATTACTAAATCCAATCAGTTTACTTATTAAATTTGGAGAAATATCATAATATGGATGATGACAATGGCCAACCAAACTTTAATACTAATTCTACTTCAGCTGTTCTTGTGAGAAAAATCAACTCTACTTCTATTTTTCTTTTTTATCAGCAACAATCTCACATTTGACTATGAATAAAAGATGAAAAACATCCCATATGGCATATGGGGATAAAAGACTTTCATAACTATAATTCATAAAATACCACTACTAAATCTGGAGGATACAATCTATTCCTAACAAATACTTCAGTAAACTAAGAGGAGAGTTTTCTCAATCCCATACAATACACTATATAATCCACCCATGTCAAATACTCAAATAACTAAAAGGAAGAGCTTATCTCAATTCCATATACTATACAACATAAATAACTTCATTCTACATAGCCACTAAATACATTTCAAACTAAGCATAATAAAGAAATAATAAATTCACCTTTAAATAAATCTCTAATCTTTCAATTTCTTTACTTGGCACATTTTCATTGTCCGAAACCGATGGCATTAAGTCATTTCTACTTTCAATTCAAACATTTTATCATAGCTAGATTAAATAACAGACAATGTATATATGAGCATAATAATGCACAAACAATTTCAAATCATTTTGGTAAATATACTGCAACAATATTAATTAATAAACTGTAAAGATAATAATGGAATAAGTCTCTCATTTCTGATAAGTATAATATTTTTAGCTTGGAAATATACTAATTATGGTTGAAGAAGCAAGGCAAAATAACTTCTATAAGCGAAGACAAAATAATGTTTTTAGAATGCATTTTGCATTAGCACAAAATTGAAATAAAAGTTTGGTTTAGAATAAGTAACAAATCTTTAAATTCTGAGTTAAATAATTATTGAGAAATACTTATTCTATAACTTATTGAAAAATGTAAAGATAAACTATAAGTTTTACATAAAGAGCTTTTTTCAAAAATAAGCTGTTCACCCCTTAATATTGAATAGATGTTTCCATTTCTAACATGCACATATAAGCACACAGTAAAAATTATATTAAAATAATATGAATTACCTAGCATAATACTTTTCCATATTATACCTTAGTGAGATGTTCTTGAAGAGAAACAAAAGCAATAATAATATAATCATAAAAATAAAATCATAAGACAAAATTTTACAACTATCTATCTATTAAATGCTAGCAAATAATAATAATCATTAAAGCTTTTTCTTCTAGGTGGGAAATGAAAGTTTATTTACAATTTGTAAATGACTTGTTTTAATCATATACTGAATGATTATGTTGATTGATACAAGTATAAATATTGACAACACATAACAAGTTCCTGCAGGGAGAAAAATAATATTAAATTGGATCCAGTTTATGCAGCATTCAAAGTTTTTAGCATTAACTAATAAAACTGCTGGCAATATTACATTTGAGAAATCTCCATTAATATTTATTAATATGTAGGCATAGCAATAATTTATTACTTAAGTCATTAGATATCTAATCAAGCATTTGTTCTGAGTTTTAAAAAATCATTCTCAGCACATAACTTAATCAGTTTATAAAATTCATGTAAGTTTGTGGGTAACACATTTTAATAAGAAACTTCAACTGCAAACGAGGAGAACAATAAATAAAAAAAATTCATATTTTGTTTATGCACTTCTACTCATTTATTCCAGAATATTTTGAGAAAGTTAATAATCCATCCCTCAAATTAGACATCACGCATTTGTTCTTAGTTTTTTTTTTTTTTACAAATGGTTAAGTAAATGTTTTAACAGTAATAAAAATAATAATGAAGCAAGGTAGAATAAATTATTCACATGAATCTTTTGTCTAAACTTTATTCCTTTATAGTTAGAAAGATTTATTAACAAAGAGTCACTAAGGTGTTTAGTGAAAGTGTTCATAACTTTTCCAGGTAATAATACTAGGATTAAGATTTAAGTAAAATAATTTTAAAATATAAACATGCATTTCCATTACTTCTTTAAGATTAAAAATTAAAGTAAAATAGTCTTATAATATAGCACACATCTCAAACAATGGCTTTAGAATTTAAAATAGCTAGTTAAGAATAAGGAATAATGTACCTTGTTACTGTCATTTACATTTTCATTTTGCAGAAAATTAATAGTAATTTCTCACTTTAAAACTTGGGTCTTGGAAGAATTAGCTTGTAAAACAAAATTATACTAATAAACCTTTTATTCAGAAAGCAAAGTAATGTTCAGTGAAATAAAATGAAAAAGCCCCTACTTGTAAAAAAATTTCTCTTTTTATAGATCCCAGACTATTACCCAAGCATCTATTCTTCCAATAATCCAAGGTCATTTGAAAGTTCAAAGGTCTCTAGACACAGACTTGCTCTGCCCTTTGCACTGAAATTTTAATTTATGCAAGAAACCTTTTTGCCGTGAAAAAGAAAGAGGACAAAAAAAATCATTTTGTCTGTTAATAAAAAAAATATTAAATTGAACTAAGAATAAAATATTTTACATTTCTAAAGTAACAGAATAAAATTAATGATAATTATTTTAGTAAATAAAATATTTAATAGTATAATTGTTGTTTAGTCATTCACCAGTCCAGTGATCCATTAATTCATTTAAAAAGTAACTATGCTGGTTTTTCAAACTATTTGTTGTGAAATCAAACATTTTGCTATGAGACATGATATTTGGTGGTTTAATGAAGTACATGAATGGAAAAGAAAGCTGAAAGATGACACAAGCATACATTAACATTTACAAATAATGTACTACAGTGACTAAACTGATCTAACTGAAATGAAAATTTCTATGATGATGAGTCACATCTATTGTACTGTTTATATTATTCATTAAAATATTATAGCAAATAAACCAGAGAACTATTTAAACAAATAGCAATACTGTTCTGCTGACAAATAAAACAAACTTGTAATCAACTTAAACTAAACTGACCATTTCTGTGACAAGCCACCCCTTCCTATTATTAACTATTCACTAAAGAAAAGATATTAAACATCTAAAACTTTCAAATCACATCTATAAGTGCTTTAAACATAGTTTTTAGGTCACTAATAAAAAAATTAAAAAAAATTTCAGGTTATTTCATTTTTTTAGTAAGATGCCATCAGATGTTACTGATGCAGTGCCACATAATTATAATCAATATTTCTGGTGCCAATCCATATATATATATAATCTGGCTCAAAGTTATAATCAATATTTCTGGTGCCAATCCATATATATATATAATCTGGCTCAAAGTTATAATCCTTTTTATCATTTCTCCAGGGTCCTGTCTGTTGTCTTTAGGCTAAAATCAGTCCCAATTTATTTCCTACTACTATCTATCTAAATAATTGGTTGATTACCACAGTGATAGAGATTAAACATCCAGCTTATGTTGCTCATATTAGTCTCTCCATTTTACATTCAGATCGTCTCCTAGATACCTATCCTGACCTCTGAATCTTTTCTCTGGGAATGGTGATCTAGAATGTGGTAATTTCCCTTTTACTTTAATTAGCAATTTCTTACTATTCGTATTATATTTAGATTAGTCCATAACCATCAAGCTATTAAGTTGCACCTCACTTCTATGATTCAAAATTTTATGCATATATTTCATCTTCTGCTTTTCACCCTCAGACTTGTTTCTGTTGAATGCACTAAGCAATGTTGCCATTTCTAAAAAATGGAATATAATATTCTTCAGATCTACATTTTTCTTGGGCCACCTTATTTTTAATTCTTTCCTGATGGTCTTCATCCCAATAGCATTTTGTTAAGTCTTACCCATACAGAATAAAATTGTCCAGTTTTTTGAACAGGGACTCCTACCATGCCTATGCCACTCCTTGTAAATGGTTAATGGCCACCATCAATTTCATGTCTTCATCACATTTACTGAGAAGTATCACTCCAGACCATTTATGTGGTTCCTTGGCAATTCTCCTTCATGCCCATAAAAAACCTTTAATTTTCAGAATGGATTTATTGCGGTTGACACATTTTCTTTATCTTCTGCAGGTTTTCCTATCTTTTGGATTTCTTTCTTATCTGGTTCAATGTTCTGTGTCACTTTGCCTATTTTCTTGACTATTACTTTTACTAACTTTTTTACTTTTTTTAATTTCTATCCTGATCTCCTCTTTCACCCTTTTAATCATCTCACCCATGTCACTTTTTTTTTAAAACTCTGCTAGCTCTTTTTTATTTTCTCATTAAAATCTGTCATTAATTTGCATAGTAATTTTCTTATTAAATATTCCATGCCCTCTTTTGATTTTTTTTTCATTCTGCCATGGTTTGCATATTTTTGCCTCTCCATTTAATATATTTCCCTATTTAACTTATTTTTCTATTATTAGTCATTAATAATAACACAAAATTTTAACACAATTCTATCATATATATATATATATATATATATATATATATATATATATATATATCTTATTTTATTTGTCTTGATAATAACTAAGTACACCAGCATCCCCTCTCCTTTGTCACCTTATAATTCCCTGTCTATATCTGCCTTTTTCTACATTATCAGATTTTGACTGATTTTATTTATATCTTTTATTTTTTATTATCTAACTCATGTACTATTATTTTGTTTTAATAAAATGGCTTTCTTAAAATTGCCCCCCCCTCCCCAAATCTTCTCTCATGGGAGAAAAAACTTGTGAATCTCATGCAATAACTTTTTTGTCTACATATTAAACTTCCATATTTATTCTCCAGCTATGGGTATTCCATGTTTTAGGTCACTATTGTAATGGTTTTTATACCATTATGATTTACCTCAAGTCATGGTTGTATTGTGTCAAAGTTCCACATTGAATAGCTATTATGGCTAGTAAGCACCCACCCTGGATGAGTACCATTTTCTGGTAGATTAGATCTTGGTTTTACGGACAATAAAGTGCTTGTTAATCAAACTATTTCAAAAAAATATTCCATTTATGTATGACTTTGGATATTTCAAGAATATACATTTACTGATTAACTTACTTAATATTAATTATGACTTGAATTGCTGATGGAGTTAGTTTTAATTTGTTTAAGAGGGCACCAGGATCTGTAGACCAACTAACTATCATCAGACAGGTTTGCAGTAAATAACTAAAAGTAAAATCAAGATTTTGATTCCTTGTCACTTCTAAGTTATATTAATTTTCCCAGGCTTAAATATTAAACAAACATATTGGCAAATATAATTTACACATTTCTCACACAAATATTTAACAATAAACCTAATAAACTAAAATTAAGAACATACAATAAAAAGTTTATATTAATGGTAAAAGTTTTTATTAAGACATTTTAAAAATTTCAATGATTATTACAAATTATTTATAAAAACTGAGAAGAACACACACATATACACTCAGACAACAATATTAATCAATTAATATTAACCGTTCACTTTGAAGAATAAAACAGCAAATGTCTCTCTTTTCTTAGTTCTAGATTAGGAGTTTATCATTCAAGATTAGTTTGTAAACATTTTGATTTAGACGTGGGTTATGATATAGCTAATAATTTACTAGTAAGTTCCTCAAGTTTATGTAGATCATTAATTCTCATGCTAAGCCAAGTTCTTTTACAAAGGATTCCATCATAATTAATTATGACTTCATTCTGGTAACACTTTAGGTAAGGCAAGACTAGAAGCTTTTGGTGACTTTTTTGCAAGAAGGTGTCAGCAAACATTCTGGTTTATATCCACACATGGTGACTAGGTTCAGCATAGTAGTTCTGGATGGAAGCATTTTATTATGGTTTCAAAAGTGCTGCACACAAGAAACAGCTAGAAAAACACTGGAAAAGACCCTTCTCTAAACTTGTCCAATTCTTTTATACCTATGACCAGTTTGAAATCTCTGTGCATATCTTCTTATCCTTTGTTTTATTGCCAAAATACCAGTTGATAATCTTCTACATTACGTTTTGCTTTCAAAATACAAAGTTCTCTTATTTATAAATTATTTTAGCCATCTTTAATTATCGTTAAGAACACTACTTTGATTTTAAAACAGGCAAAACTCACTATGGTCATGTGATGTTATTTTGATTTTAATGACTCTCTTTTGTCTATTTGGGTTAGCAATCTATATGTGATTCAATTCTTTCTGATTTTAACTCTGGTTTACTTAAATAGATAATATTAAACACAAATAACTTTCATTGTACAAAAAAAAATTATATTAACTAATAAAAAACTAAGTTCCATCCATTGATAATTTTTAAATTTTACTTCTTTTAGCTTTCAAATCTTACCCAATGCCAACACACTTGGACCATATGTGTATAAATGATACAATATATATTATAACAAATGGATTTTAGTATTTAATGCCCAAAAATTTATGTTCTTTATTGAGAGTGGTAAATGGAAATCATCAAAAATTTTGGGGTTCAATGATCATCAGCTTCCAAATAGATCACTTTAAGTATATTAATAGTATCTTAGACAAAAAAGATAATTTTCTGGGGCAGATATATTCTGCTATGATGCTGCATTAAGAAAGTTAAAAGATAATATATTCCTATAGAGATATCTTTATTTCAGTTAAATTAGTGGTAATGATAATAATTGAATTTTTTTGTTTGGAAGATTATATAACATTCACATTCTAGAAATGCTAGAGTACAGTTTTGATTTAGTGACTAGTTTTGGGGTCCATCTTCATTTTGGCACTAAACTATGCAGAAATTTTGTTCTATTTATTGTATGGAAACTACATGAAAGTGGAACATGGATTTTGCCTTTTTCTATATAAAAAAAAATGACTGAAAACAATTTATTTAAATACATATGGTCTTTTATATTCTGAAAAAGTGATAAATAAAACCTTTTTCCAACTTGTTAGATTTACTGATATTGAACCTACAGTTGTAAAAGTGATTCTTGATTAGATTAGGCATGTAAAAAAATGAAAGATAATATACTTTATTAAAAAGTACTCTATGATAAACTAGAGTATGAATTTCATCAGAGATCTCATTTAAGTTATTATTCCAATGATATTCCTAAAAATGTGCAACATGACTTGGTTTTATTTGGAAAGATATCACTGTGAATAGATTATAATTGGTAGCTAAATTTAGATATGAAGGTTTTCTGTAGAAAAAATAAAAGATAGCATTTTAAAATATCATCAAAATCAAAGATCAGTACACATTTATGGTTCATGACTTTTTTATATATATACTTATCATAAACTTCATCTTTATGATTCATATACTTTTTTATATATATACTTATCATAAACTTCATCTTTAACTATTGGTTCTTCATCTGATTCTCTTTTTCTTACCACACTTTTTTCCTACAATAAGGTGGATATAAATGTACATATGTAATTACAGATAAATTTATCTTTGCTCAATGTTTGAACTTAAGGTTTAAAGTTTAAATCAGCTAAAGCAAATTAATCTATATCAGGAAAAAATAATTACTGGTATTTGATCTATTTTGAGATATCTAAATGAAGCTATTCTAGACATTAAGTCACAGAAGACAAAAACCACCCAAACAATTACCGTTTCAGTACCTTTTTATTTTTGTAAATTATTTTTAGACTGTCGTTTTAAATTTTTAGAAAAATATCAATTAATGATAAGATTGCTAGGTTTTCAATCCTCTTCTTTGTGATTTACATAAAGCTTATGACCTTCAGTGAGGTGAGATATATGATCCAAATTAAACTTGATTTTCTGACTTATTCTAAAATATACTATGTTGTAGTTATATATTAACTTTAAAACATTTAATGCTAATTTTAGAGAAATGGTAATAATCTTATACAATAGATATTTTTTATATTTATTTATGGTAGAAATAAAAGCAATTTCATGAAGAATTTTAAGGCTAACTGTAATAATATGAATAGTATGAAAAATTTAACAGCCTGGATTCACCTATAAATATAATATTAGGTAGTTGCATATAATAAAGTTGAAGTAAATGATGCATTTATAAAAACTAAACAAAAATAACTTGGCAATATCTCTGCAGAGCACAAGGTATTAAAAGTGAAGAAATCAGTCCTTAATTTGCTGAAAATGGGATAATCAAATTGTCATTATGGGTATAGAAATCCAAATGGTTGATACTTCTAGGTCATCTTCTGAATAAAGTCTCTGAAAAATGCTTGCACAATGAAAGAGAATAGTCTGGGTTTTGCTGCTGGTGGCTATTTGCATTAAAATCAAGTTAATATTAAAAGTGCATTGATCATATAAATAATTTAAAAATAATGTGATATTGCAGACTTAGGAAATCTGGTATAACTTATACTACTGTTTAAGATTTTTAATTTTTGAAGAATAATTATCATAATATAAGAGCAGAAACTAACATTCATGTTGATATTAATAAGATTGGAAACAATAAAGATGAAGCCAGTGTTATTCCATAATTCCAAAATGTTTACAGCAGTCTTATAGAAAGTATTTTGTGAATAAAAATGAGAGGATAAAAGAATAAAAATAGATGGAAATTATATACATCTAAATTTTGCAAATGATGTGTTTGTTTTTGTAAATAATATTTCAGCTTCAGAAAAATGTTATGGATTAACTTAAAAAAGCAAAATTGTAGGCTAAAAATAAATGCTAAAAAGGTTAAAATAATTTTCAATAGTTCTTTACATAATAAAATAACAATGGATATTATAGTAATTTGACACAAATATTTTAGTTAGATTTTTAATAATAAATAAAAATATAATGCATAAAATTAATCAAGAAATAAAAAAAAAACAGGTTCATGTGTTTGATAACAAAACGGTTTTTTTAAATATATTTTTTCAGTGCTTATACAGAGATCAGAAAGTTGAATGTTTAATAAAAAAAAATGTCAAACTGTAGAGATTTACGTTGCAAATAAACAGAGATTGGAAAAGAATTACTTGGATAAATAAGTATTAAAGACATCATTAAAAAATATAAAAGCTAAAATGAGCTAGAAC
Organism: Epiperipatus broadwayi; assembly: GCA_028023455.1. Lineage (NCBI taxonomy): Eukaryota > Metazoa > Onychophora > Udeonychophora > Euonychophora > Peripatidae > Epiperipatus > Epiperipatus broadwayi. Next base: position 1,519,382 of record JAQFVV010006218.1, on the reverse strand, counting down.
AAACATATTACTAAAAAAGACAATAATTTGAATAGCTGAATTCTTTATTATGATCTCATCTGACTGTAAACCTTAAAAAAAACTATATGAGATAGTTGGATATTTAAAGATAGGAGCATCATTTAAAGCCTGCCAGTGAAGCGTAATGGAGTGATGAGTGGATAATCTTGTAAATGGTTAAAAAAGTTTATTGGAATGATGTAAGAAGAGAAGCTAGATTATACATGGAGAAACCTTCATATTACAACATTCTATGTATATTTTTTTTCTCATGTGTCATAGTATCAGCCGGGAAGCGAACCCGCTAACCCGGGACAACTGCTTGTAAAGCAGCTGCTGACCTCTCGACCACCAATGCTTGTATTTTAGAAAATTATTAGATTTTTAAAGTAGAAATCTAAATTAACTTTTTTTTTTTGTAGAAGGATTATAAATAATGTTTTCCATTTTAAAGACGACACGTACATTTGATATGTGGATCGGCTATTAGCCATTTCTCAAATGGTCAATTTTATCCCCAAATATGACTACTTTTTATTCTTTTCTTTTTTTTAGCAAAGTACAATTATACTTTTACTGATTTAATCTTTTGACTTTTTACATTTTAATTGGAGACTTAGCAGCATTGATTTCTTAAGTATTTTTCTTAAGTTTTATTTTTATTTTTGGCACTCATTATGGATTTGTTTTAAATGTATTTCTTATTATTATTTTATATTGACTTTTCAGATCACATAGTAACATGATCCTGAAAAATAAAGCAGTTTAAGGGTGTACATTTGAAAATATATAATTAAAAAAAATCGTTAAAACAATTACTTTTAAAGTCGTTAATCTTGTGTTTAGATTTGTAAGGGTGCCTACTGTCGCATTTTAGGCGCATAGTCTTACGGTTATAACCTTAATATATATTACTTACGTAATGAGTATGCACTTTACAAATTATTAATTACAACTTTATTGTGTTAATTATATAATTTCTTGAAATAATTATTCAAAAAGTTTGTAGTCATAAATATAAACTTAGAGTTCATGCATGTATGCAGTACAAGTATTAAAAGAATAGATAGGTAAAAGTGAATCATAAATCGGAATAGGCGAATAGATATTTTGATTCACTGGTTCTCTTTTTTTATAAATAGATACTTCTTTTATAATTGCAATATTTATTAAAGGATGAAAATTCTTATTATAACGATTTAAAATTTTGCAAATATGTATAAATGTTACAAGATCTTAATTGCTTTAAGTTAAAGAATAAAGGCTAAAAAGTTTTACGAATTAAAATATCGCTTTTTTTTTTTTTAAAGTTTAGAACAAAAAATTCTTAACTTTACTTATGTGACACGCGACGATTAAATGTCTAGTAACCTTTTGAACTCAATTTTACGTCTCAAGTGACTGTTTTCTTGAAGTTTTTTTTAGCCTAAAAACGTTAATTTTTATAGGGTTATTTTCTGTTTCATTCTGCTTAATTCTAAATACATATATATATTGCCATTAAATGTTGTTCTCATAAAATAATTAATAATAATAATTAGAAAAATTAACACCGATTTATATGTTGAATATTAAAAATTTTTTTTTGGCATTGACTAGATGAATGTGTTTAAAAAAAATTTACATTTTATCGTGGAAAAACAAAAATTTAAATGAAAAAAAAAGTAAAAGATTTCATTTTTGGTTTGAAGTAAGGACTTTGTCTATGAAAAATAATGCGCTTTAAATAATTTATAAGCGCCATACTGTCTACTCCTGCCCATTTCAGATTAAATACATTGATGATTATTCCAATCATTTATTGAATAATAGATTATTCATAGCTCAAATATAACCTTTACATCTTAGTTAAAGTTAAATATATCTGTTGTTTTTTTTAATTTCCCACATAGAATAATTCAGCATTATCTTACTTTTTCCATTATATATTCTAGAAAGATATGAATTACGTAGATATTTGAAGACGGTTGAAGAGTTGGAGTGTGGAATGGATTGACGCTTGTCCATTAAAGTATGGAGATTGGCTATCTTAATATATATCTGAGCACTTATTGCATATATGTGTAGAGGTGATAATCTGGACCAACTGATGATTGCTGGTTTAGCATGAAATACGTATATTGGTGATTATTTATCTTTTCGACATATATGTGTTCAAGTGTAATCAGTGTTATGAGATAGAGTCGAGAGTAGTGGGTCGTGTGAAAGTCTATGCTCATATATCCTATATATTATACGAAATAGACGATAAAATCAATATGTAAATAACTACATTCCCATAGAATACCAGTCATATTTTTGATAGACAGAGATTTACAAAATTTTATTTGTTTTTTTTATAATCAGGATAAAATAGCTAGATAACTATTTTTCTATCAATAAGTTGGATGGTTTTCGATGATTCAGCAACTGATAAAAAAACTATGTTTGCTCAGGAATCACTACTAACCACATTTCTGTGAGATATGATAAAAGGCTTTTTTTTTATTAAAAAATTTATTTAAAGATAATTTTTATTTCAAAACATTAAAAAGTAAAAGTTCAAACTACAGACATATCAACTGCTGAGTGGTGGTTCAGCATGAAATACATATATTGGTGATTATTTATCTTTCCTACATGTGTGTGGTCAGATGTATCAGTTGTATGAGATAGGGTGGATGGTTGAAGAATGCTTGAAAGTCTGAGTTCAAATCGCCTATATTTACATTAAACTCCAGGTATATGAAGAATGCCTGTATTTCAAATATTCATACTGAGCCTTTAAATATTATAGTAAACCAGCCTCTGTATATATCAATCTAAGATGCAATTTTAAATAATTAATACTAGAGATTAAAAAAATTTCTATTAAATACTTTTATTGCCCATGCACTAAAAGAAATATTTTTTTTTAGTGTATGGTTAGTTAAAGCATTTCATATAAAAAAAAATTATCTGTATTTTTAATTTTTTAGCATTAGCACAGTAAATAAAAACGTACACTATATCATACTTTAAATTCACTAGACACTTATAGTTCATATATATATTAGTAAAAATTAGTCACCTGTCACAAGACATATAGCTTGCATTACCAAAATGTAATATTTTAAGATGACTACAGCTGTGAGCATGTATATATGTATGAGCTTCATATGTTTGTAACCTAATGTTATAGCTTCATATGTTTGTAACCTAATATATATATACATATATATATATATATATATTGTAGTAATCTATTTAAAAGTAATAAATTAATATATATAAATATTGTACCGAATTCAAATATGAGGAGTTCGAAACACCGGTCTCTTAGGCAGAGAAGAACATACTCGGAAAGTATGTATGTCCAAACAATAGCTATAAAATATATAACTAGCATCACATTTCCAGGACATAACTTCTTCTTGACTGTTGTGTTCAACACCAAGTTCAAAGCACTTTTTTGTTTTGTGTAAACATGGGCACCAGCTATTTATTCAGAAGAATAAACAATGCACTTTGAACAATGGCCACTAACTCAACGCCTAAGTTATACCCATAGACTAACTCAGTTACTTGTAATCAATAACAACTTACACAAAATTAGTGGTGAAAGAAATTGATAAAATGGATAAAAGAATTGATGAAAAGATTGGTAAAAGAATTGACCGACAAAAATAAAGCTTATGTTTAAAGACAATTTATTTAATTAACACTTAATATACTAATTTTAAATATTTTATAACTCTTAATAAAAGAACACTGGTTTTTATATAATGATCATGCACATATTAACTCATACACTCACATATATAATAATAAAGCATTAAATAGTATTTGACATTTAGAACACACAAATTAATAGTTCATTTTTATGTGCTATAGAATTCATATCTTTGACTCTTGGAGGATTCACACAAATTATTATGAATGTGGTAGCTACTATATAAATGAGAATAAAAAATGTTTTTACCTAGGATTTTAGAACGGGTATACTGCTTGCTGTTTGCTGCTTCTAATGAAATATATCTAATGGGATATCTCTAACCGGTTAGGATGTTTCTTGAGGAGTTTGATTATTATCCATTGGCACTATACTTGAAGACAAATATTGATGGAGATTCTTCTAGCTGTTATGCAGACATTATTTTCATGGGCAGATTTTGCTGTTCTACTGAACTCCAGGCTGGAGAAAGACATATGTTTTCCATGGTTTTAACACTGCATTCTTGATTGATTCATAATAATCTGCTAGATTGAACTAAACTGTAATGTAATTCTGATGCAATTAACTCAACTGACTGTCTCACTCAACTCAACTGATTGTCCTCACTGAATTGTCCAATAAAATGTGCTATTTACACATGCAAAGTGTTTTTGTTTCCATATCTACCGGCAATATCTGTTGTTGAAATTCCTTTGATAATCTCATGTTTTTGAAGATCGTTTAATTAGTAATAGCCATGCAAACGTGTTGTTTTTGTATTTTTATTAGTAGCTAATCCTTTGGAGATAAGGTTTTTAATCCTGTTGTTTTATACTTTTAATTAGTAGCCCATCGCTGAATTTTTTAATGATAATCTTCTGTATTCATTTATTTCATTTTAACATTTATTTATTAACAAACATTCGTCATTTATGCACATATATAATTTAAGATTACCTTTTTTTCTTCAATTCTAACAAAAAGAGATTTATATTTTGAAACTTTTAACTGTTTATTTTAATGAATACTAATAAGAAAAACTCTTTACTTTCTTTTATAAAACTTTTAGTTTGACTTTTTCTAATGAAAACCCCTCTCCCTTTCTGATTAATTAATTGTAATTTTTATTTCAAAAACTAATGATAAAAAACTATTTGACTCTTACTTTTTTCAAAAACAAACTGTAATAAAACTCTTAAACTTTTGCATATTATTTCTTTTAATGAAAGATTTTTATTTTAATAATTTTTTTAGATAAATTGTTATGTACCAATTTAATGTTGGTACATTACACCACCTGCCATTTGAGAGTAAAATGCATCATTTTTGACCATTTTATCTCTGATAACTTTAATTCTTAATTCTAAATATTTATTATTTTTTCTAAGTTTGCTTTTTAATATCTTTCACTTTACTTACTAAGGGCAATCTTCAATGATAGTTTACTCCTTTCGATGCTGGAAACATTGCTTACAATGGTTTGAGTTCTGGATATTGACCATGAGGACAAACTAATTTTGTGGCACAGGGAGCTTTTGGAAATGAGGTGGATGCAGATTTGCTGACTTATACTGACTTACACTATGAAAAATGAAGCTTCATTTGCCAGATTTCTACCAGACTTGGAAAAAAAAGGATCACTGCAAATGGCAGGAATTCTCTACTGTCCAATTCGATTTATGCTTTGGAAAATGAGATACGAGATATGAGGATTCTCCCCTGAAAAGAGACTTATGACTTACTCTGGTTGTCCCCAGCATGCATTTTAAAAGAGGAATGATCCCTGATAAGTCCATTACGGGTGCTAAAATTTATCCAGTCGACAGCTTTAAACTTATCCTTAGCTAAAAAAAATTTCTATACTACCCTCATCCCTTTAATTTCAAACCCTTATACATTCTTAATACAACTTAGATTGACTTTATATTTTATCTTACCTTACCATATTATATTTAATTCATAAAACCAATATCTTAAACTATTTATTTATATTAACCTTACACAAATATTATTTTAACATATTTACTTATATTACACAAATCTTACAATATTATTTTTAAATTAACATGGACATCAGTTTACATATTTATTTATATTACGGTATCATATTTTAAATCATTTATTTAACTTCTTTATTAACGTGTGTGTATTCAAAAACAACTATTTTTATTTTATTATGATCCATTATTATACAGATATTTTATTTATTGTATTTGACCTAACCTTAAATCATTTATTTACTTCCTTTTATTAATGTGCATATATTCAAAATATTTTATTTTACTACGAATATTTTATTTATTTTCTACAGATATATTATACTTATTTATATAATATAGGGTATATGAGCACAGACTTTCACACCACCCACCTCTCTCCACTCTATCTAATAACACTGATACACCTAAACACATATATGCTGAAAAGATAAATAATCACCAATATACATATTTCATGCTAAACCAGCATATACCCTATATTACATATATATAGCCACAGGTATATAACAAGCCTGTGTTTCAGTTATTATACTTATTTATGTAACTTGATTTTATTCTACATATTTCTGTTATTTTATTCATTTATTTAATTCTACAAACATTCCCTTTAAATCATTAACTTGACCCATTTTTTTTTTTTAAGTGTTATAGCATCAGCCAGGACGCAAACCCGCAACCCGGGCAACTGCCCGCAAGTGCAAGGCAGTCACACTGACCTCCCAACCACCAATGCAAGATCCATTTATTTAACTTGATTTTATTGATTTTTTTTATTTATTTGAACTGTTTATTTATGAGCATTTCTTCTTAATTAATATGTGCATGGAGAAAAAAAAATCTTTTATTTTACAAAGCCTCCATTATTATTATTACTTGTAAACATTTCTTTTATTATTCATTTATTTTTTAAATTTATTATCTTAGTTTTAAATAGAAGTTTCAGATTTAAACTTCTCAGATTTATTTACATTAGACTAATTATTTTACTCATAGTCCATTTCCGGTCCTTTTTTTCCCCCCTGTTTACTTTAATATTCCATCCATTAACTAATTTCTAAACTTTGTCAGGCAGTTCTTTCTTTCTACATACTAACTCTATAATATAAAGTAACTTTCCTCTCTTATCTATCCCACTTTTATAATTTATTACTTTATCTCTTTCCCTTTCCATTCTATTTTCAATTTTGTAAATCAGAAAACCTTTAAGCTTCGCAGACCTCCATATTTTTCCTAATCGTGAATATTTTTTCCTACGCTTTCTTTTTGATTTAAATCCTTGCTTAAGACAAACCTTTAACTTAATCTTTTTAAATTTTTGTGAAAACTTTTCTACACTATCTTCTACCTTTTGATCTACATAAGTTTCTACTTTATCTGTTGCAACGTTATCTGATTCTAATTCAATTTCTATTTCCAAACTACTATATTTACCACTATCTGACTCTAGTATCTTTTTCATGACCTCAACTTTCTTACTTTCTTTAACAAAATCTACTTCTATGATCTCTTGATTTTTCTCTACCTTTCCTGTAGTTTCACCTCTCATTGCCTTCATTTCTCTAATCATTTCTACTTTGACCTGATTAATTTCTTCCTTCAGTTCTAGTTGTCTTTGTTTGATTTCTTGTTGCATTTCCACTTTCAGCTTTTGTTGGCTTTGTTCAAATTTCTGACACAATTTTTCTTTGAGGTCTTGCTGACTTTGCTCAAATTTCTGCATCATATTCATTATCATTTTCATCATCATCTGCGTCTCAGATATCTTCTTTCTCTTCTATTTCCATTTTTAAAACAATATTTTTATTTGACTAAATTTAATATACGACTTATTTATTTATTTTTTGATTGTTTTCTCATCCCTGGTGTTCACCACAGGATGGTGTTGATGCTAATAAAAAACATAAACATATAACGATTCTGGGGCCGGACATAAGTGATCGATTTGATCTAAAAAGATCTGATTTCTTAGATTTGTAATAAAATATTCTACTAACTAATACTATTATATGAGGTTAGTTTTTTCATTTTTGTAAATGTTTATTAATCTTATCTTGTTTTTGAGTTTGTGTGTATGTTTTTAAAGTTACGGGGCTTTTTCTCATTTTTTGGGGACTTTATGTGTGTCTTTTTTAAAAGTTATGGTATTTTTGGTCAAGAGTAAATCAATCATTTTATTAAAAAACCAATACATAATTCTAAATCTATCAAAAGTAATGTCATTTATATACTACAATTTAGAATTGATACCTGACTACTATTAGTAAGGACCATCATTGAAAGACTCAATTGAAAAATGATACCCGACTAATTTCCGTTTTTTTTTTTTTTGGGGGGACAGTAATGAATCAGAAAGTGGGTTGTTTTTGTTAACTCTGTCTATATAAAAAGATTATCATTATTGAAATACTAAATTTAAAAATGATAGCTGACTAATTTGCGTTTCTTTTGACAGTAATTAATCAAAAAGTGGGTTTCTTTGTTTTTTTGGTAAATCTTGTGTATATATATATAAAAAATATCGTAATTCAAATACTCCATTAAAAAAAACCAAACTCCGTTGAATTTGGTTTCTTTTTTTTTTTTTAAAGTCAGTAATTAATCAGGAACTGGGTTGTTTTTGTTAGTGTGTAGATATAAAAACTAATCTTATTTTGAAATAATAAATGTAACAAAAAAAAAAAAAATACCCAACTAATTTTCTTTTTTGGACAAGTAATTTCTAATAATTAGACACTGGGTTGTTTTTGTTTGTGTGTATATATATATATCAAAAGTAACTGGTCATGGATGAATTCTCTGAAAATGGTACTTTTCGCATGATCCTTGAAATTTTTTCTGTTCCGCACCCTTAAAAGCAATTTTTGAGGGTTACCCATTCATAATGGAATCTTCAGGACATTATTACTAAACTTACAACAGTAAAGTAAGTTACAACACATTAAAAAAAATATACGTCATCATATTTTAAAAAACTATGATGGCTTCAATTACACACACTCTCACATGATACTACAGTGAAAATAGAAATTCTACTATTATGAGAAAATGAGGAACAAAATAAACTACTACAGCAGCCAATCAAGGCATTTCTTTCTCTTTGCTTTTACCATAGATAAAAAAGCCATAACTGGAAGCTGGGAACTCTTTCTGTGTTTTTCATAGAAAGAAGTCTCATTTGTGTTGACTTCTGTTGCCACCACCACCTCCATCCAACATAATGTGAGTACTCATTTCTGCATTTATAACGTAGAAAATTTCCTCTTTTGTTGGGTGAATGCCGGTGAAATGGTATATTTCTAAGAATTGACCTAGAAATAGTGACATTTTGAACACCAGAGATGAGAAAACAACCTTTTTTTACTAAGATGAAAACACACACTGACTCCACCCTCTTTGTTCTTTTCTCAACCCATTCTTAATGCTTTAACTCCAGACAAAACATCTAACTGTCTCTGATTTAAGAGAATGATTTATTTTAACTAATGTAAATAGCATTAATCTCTTTTCATTTAAAGAAAAAAGTTTTGGTCATTTCTTTTTTTAAAAAAAATTACACCACTTTAACATACATAATTTAGCTGTCTTAAGATTTTTATTTTTAAACAAGAAACCAAGTATTTAGCTAACTTTTATTTATGACAGGTTTGGCCCACATTGGTTATGCCATTTGTACCGGGTTTGAATATGAGGAGTTCAAAACAGCAGTCTCTTAGGCAGAGAAGAACATACTCAGAAAGTATGTATGTCCAAACAATAGCTATAAAATATAAAACTAGCATCACATTTCCAGGACATAACTTCTTCTTGACTGTTGAGTTCAACACCAAGTTCAAATCACTTTTTTGTTTTGTGTAAACACAAGTGCCAGCTATTTATTCAGAAGAATAAACAACGCACATTGAACAATGGCCATTAACTCAACGTCTAAGTTATACCCATAGACTAGCTCAGCTACTTGTAATCAATAGCAACTTATACAAAATTAGTGGTGAAAGAAATTGATAAAATGGATAAAAGAATTGATGAAAAGATTGGTAAAAGAATTGACCAACAAAAATAAAGCTTATGTTTAAAGACAATTTATTTAATTAACACTTAATATATTAATTTTAAATATTTTATAAATCTTAATAAAAGAACACTGGTATTTATTTAATGATCACGCACATATTAACTCATATATTCACATATATAATCATAAAGCATTAAATAGTATTTGACATTTAGAACACACAAATTAATAGTTCATTTTTATGTGCTATAGAGTTCATATCCTTGACTCTTGGAGGATTCACATAAATTTTTACAAATGCGGTGGCTACTATATAAATGAGAATAAGAAAATGTTTTTACGTAGGATTTTAGAATGGGTATACTGCTTGTTGTTTGCTGCTTCTAATGAAATATATCTAATGGGATATCTCTAACAGGTTAGGATGTTTCTTGAGGAGTTTGATTATTATCCATTGGCACTATACTTGGAGACAATTAAATATTGATGGAGATTCTTCAAGCTGTTATGCAGACATTATTTTCATGGGCAGATTTTGCTGTTCTACTGGACTCCAGGCTGGAGAAAGACATATGTTTTCTGTGGTTTTAACACTGCATTTTTCATTGATTCATAATAAACTGCTAGATTGTACTGAACTGTAATGTAACTCTGATGCAATTAATTTGACTGATTGTCTTCACTCAACTCAACAGATCGTCCACACCGAACTGTCCGATAAAATTTGCTATTTATACATGCGAAGCATTTTTATTTCCATATCTGCCAGCAATATCTGTTGTTGAAATTCCTTTGCTAATCTCATGTTTTTGAAGATTGTTTAATTAATAGTAGTCATGCAAACTTGTTGTTTTTTGTATTTTTATTAGTAGCTAATCCTTTGGAAATAAGCTTTTTAATCCTGTTGTTTAATACTTTTAATTAGTAGTCCATGGCTGAATTTTTTAATGATGATCTTCTGTATTCATTTATTTCATTTTAACATTTATTTATTAACAAACATTCATCATTTATGCACATATATAATTTAAGATTACCTTTTTTTCTTCAATTCTAACAAAAAGAGATTTATATTTTGAAACTTTTAACTATTTATTTTAATGAATACTAATAAGAAAAACTTTTTACTTCCTTTTATAAAACTTTTAGTTTGACTTTTTTTAATGAAAACCTTTCTCCCCTTCTGATTAATTAATTGTCATTTTTATTTCAAAAACTAATGATAGAAAACTATTTGACTTTTACTTTTTTTGAAAACAAACTGTAATAAAACTCTTAAACTTTTGCATATTATTTCTTTTAAGGAAAGATTTTTATTTTAATAATTTTTTTAGATAAATTATTATGTACCAATTCAATGTTGGTACACGATATATCTATATATATATGTGTGTGTGTGTGTGTGCTCTGCACACAGATAATGAAGCTATTCAATATAAGTAAAAGTAATAAGTAAATTTGTATTCTAATTTGCTAAATTGCATGTATATATGAACATTTCACATACCCCTGTCATATATATATATATATATAGTAACCTAGTGTTATTGACACTTGGTTTACTTGGCATTATTTCTGCAGGAAAACAATGCTATTCTTTAAAGAAATAAAAAGATAAAATAACAATAGTAATAATTGAGTAATAAAATATGCTATTCACTCACTTTGGCATGTTTTGGGTAAATAACTAATAGATTTAATAACTCAATGTTATTTTGAAAGAGAGAACATGAATAATTTAATTGAGATATTAATAATTAGAGCAAATTAATATGGTATAAAAGCTAAACAGTAATTGATTTTGGATGGGTAGAGGGGGGAGTGGATGAGTGTCTTATCATAAAGCACAATAACTTCTGGTAATTTCTTTTTGTAAAAAAAAGAAATATAATGTTTAAAGAATTATACATCACTGATTGTTAATTTAATGTATTTATTTTTTTTTTTTATATTGTCAAATTACTTTGTAATCCAGGTAAATAATACTAAAACTATATGATTGTAATAGGTTTTTCCTTTCTTTTGTTTATGTTATAATCAAATGATTATTTTTCTGGAAGAGGTCGCTAAAGTAAAAAAAAAAAAATAGATAGTCTGCTTTTAGTTTTCAAGGAAGGAACAGTGCTGAAATTTGGTAACTCAATTTTTTCATTTTATTTTCCAGAAATAAACGTAATCAAAGTAAAATTTTAATAATATAATGTGTGGCTAAAATTTTTTGATAAGATATCCTGATTTTCTTTGCCATCTACCTATTTAAAGACCTTTTATACTTAAAAGTTTATTGTCTCACGCTAAAGTTCAAAAATGACAGATGTAACTAAAAGAGTCATGAAAAATTCCATTATATCTAAATTAAGGAAAAGAAGCGATTTCCAAGAGAATATTAATTATTTATTAACTTTGTGTCATTTATTGATATTTTCTTGGTATAGAAAGAAAAAAATATATAATAATTGAAAGAAATATTTTGAAACTAAGGAAAATCAACTAGAAACATTTCGCGCTCTTTCTCAATATTGTCCGCCTTTACAAGTAATGTAGTTACATACGTTAAAATATGTTTTATTCACCAAGAATTGTCTGGAAATAATAATAATGATAAATAAGATTAAATTATGCACCTGTATATTTTTTAAAAAATATATAAAAAAGAATATAAACTTTCTCAGAGTAAATATAGGAAAAGTTATATAGGGGCATTCTTACGGAGAAGTTACCATTAAAAAAAATTTATAATTCCTCAAGTATGAACAAAACCAAATATCTTAGTGACTTAATGATAAAAATAAATGATATATTATATTATACATCAGTTGGAATTATTCAAAACTTCATGTACAAGTAAATTGACTGCAGTTATTATCATAATAATCTCTTGGAAAATTGCGCATTTTCGTCCATAAGTAAGCTAGCTAATAAATACACATATCATCAATAAAAATAAAAAAAATATTGTGTATGTTTATCGTCTATAGTCAAATATTCATCTATGTTAGAAGTCTATTTTTTTCTTGGATCCCAAAATTGTAGTAGTTTAATTCAAGTAAGAATTAATCTTCAATTCTGTTATATTTTTCTTTACCTAATTTATTAAGCGCACAAAATAAGAAAAAAACTTTTATTTAAAGGAAATAATACCATGTGTTTATTGTTTTTAAACTTACTTCGTGAAATACGACTGGATAAAGCTCTTCACCTGGACCAATTGCTCAACAGAAAAACATTTTCTAATGAGAGAGTATGCACTTGTTAATTAATGATTGTTTAAAACTAAGTTATAAATAATATGTATTTTTTTTTATATCACATAGATTAAAGTCTGTATGTTCAAGTGATATTTAATAGCCTTGTAATGACAAAGGTATGTTTTAATATAATTATTATAGGTTAAGTTGATATTTAACACGGAAGAAAAAAAAAAAAATCTATAAAATATGTTTTAATTATTACATACAATTGTAGGTAGAAATTTTGTATGTTAGATACATAAAAGAAAAATATTTAGATATTTAAGGGGTAAAATAAATATTGAAAATTATCAGAAGTAACTAAAAAAAAAAAAAAATGCTATAACAAAATATTTCTTGTTAAAGTTTTGAAACGAATTTATACTGTATTAATTGAGGAAGTTATTCCTAATTATTCTTAAATAACACATCCACTTTATTTACTTTAAGATAGTATGCTACCAACTATTTTGAATGTTCCTTTATTAAAATTAAAATTATTATACTTTTATTCTATGATATCCATTGATTTCAGATGTTGATCAAAGTATACCCGGTAACATAAGTTTATTATAATCAGTGTATTTACTTATCCTGCCCAGATATAGCATTGGTATATGCTTAATATTCGCATAGGTAATAATTATAATGTATTTATTTTGTGGGATGAAAAATGATCTCACCAAAAGCTTTGTTTTCCATGAGAGGAAGATTTTAAATATAATGTTCAGGTATGTTTATAGCCCAAGTGATCCATTCTCATAGATAAAACGATCAAGAATTTATCTAGCATTTAGTATGTTTCATTCGTTTAAATCCCAGGAGAGGATTGTATTTGGTGTGTGTTCATTGTATGCCCAAGTAAGAGGTAAGAAACCACCAAAATATTTTGATGTAGTAGATTACTTTACAGACCTTCGTGGTTATTCCATATTCCTCATGTGAAAATAAAGATAGCTCCACCATGGAAGGTGTTGATTATTGTGCTTAATTTTGAAAGTTCGGGCAAGATAAAGGGTATATTGGAGTGTTAGTTCCTCAAGATACACTTTAGTATAAATAGTGTGTTAGTAACTAGGGTCGATATCTGTATTGTGCTGCTAAATATTGCTAGTATTTGACAAGTAAATCAATGGAGAAAGTAATTAAAATTGCGTAATTTAAAACGCTTATTTACTGAAGGAGTATTCAAATGCAATATTTAATTCTGGATAGTAATTAAATAATACTCATATTTAAAATTATACGTATGAATAAAATTTGTATCATAACTTAAGTTAGCATTAAGTTAAATGTAAGATGGTAAGTGTAACTTCTGATAACTGGCCTATAATTAGAATAGGTTATCCCATTAAAGACCATAAATAAAGTAAATGTATTAGAAATAAATTTAATATTTTGCGTATTGCATATGATGGGATTAATCATTTTTTAAAAAAAAAAAAAATAGTTAGTCAATAATTTTGAGTAAAAGCTTCTACTAGGTTATCAAAATTTAATAAACAATGTATTGGTAATGAAATGTATTTTTAGTTAATCAATCCATATGATTGCATACAGGAGAAGTAGTAACCTCTAGTCCATAACCAAAAGAGTATACAGATTAATGTCAGTTATATTTTATATTTTTGTAGTACTATGGGATTATTGAATAAATGTTCATATATTTTTTTTTTTGATAATAATAAATTATAGTCTTGTTAAAATTTGTTGTAGATTCATTTTTTTGTTTTTTATATGCTAAATATAAGTGTTTGCACAATATTTGCAAAACCTTTTCTTGAGTCCGAAATCATTCTAAATTCTTAAAAACTTAATATACCAGATAAATAAAGTTAAGCAGATCGGAATATGTCATTATATTTTAGTTTAATGATAATTATTTATGGAGTTGAAAACTTAAGACTAAACATTCACCTTTGTATAAAAAAAAAAAATGAATTTATTCCCAAACCATTAACTTTGGTTGCACATTATTCCATTCCCATTTAGTTAAATTGTCTAAGTAATAAATCTTAGTTATATTATTGTTGTCATGGATGATGGAGGGACACAAAAAGCACCCTTGTATTTTTATTATTCTGACTGAGATTCTGAAAAAAAAAAAAAGGCTGTGTTATTCAAAATTAACGTCATTATTGAATAGAATTATCATCTCTTTAAATAATATAGCAGTGGATATGAGAGATGAAGACACATTAAATTTAAGTATTTAAATTTAAGTAAATTAAATGTTTCCTATAGCCGACCAGAATGCCAGTCATATGCGACAACACAATACTGCCGAGCATTTCCTTACATGAAACAAAGAACCCTGAGATTAATATTATTATAATTATTCTTTAAATTAATAAGTGATCAATTATTGTTGTTATTACAATCGTGGCATGGCTTAAGAGAATTGAATGTACAATTGTATTATATGAAAGGTATTTTAGATCATATTGGAAATTAATGGATATGTTGCTTTTATTTTGGTTGCCTTAAAAACAACCAGAAAAATTAGTGTCACAAGTGCAAATAAACTAAACAAATAAATAATTAAACTAATAAATAAATTGGGTTAGAAATAAATAAATAAATAAATTTCCAATAATAAAGGTATACTTGCCTTAAAAACAACCTGTGTAAAGTAGTGTCCTGGGTGCAAACAAATAAATAAACAAGTGCAAATAAAATAAACTAATAAAAAAATATTGGGTTAAATAAATTTCTAATAAACACAATAAATATTGGGTTAGAATATATATATATATATATATATATTCTAACCCAATATTTATATATATATATATATATATATATATATAGCATCTTGTCATTTGAACATTTACTGTATTTTCTAAATTTATCTTAAAATAATCTGTAAAATAAAATCATGCCATGCAGGTCTGTTTTAGGATGGCATGATGATGAAATCTGAAAATTATAAAGACAATAAAAGTTTGTTGAAAATATATTTCATCTTGTAAACAAAATTTATTCAACCATATCAATTACTAAAATCTTATGAGAAAGTAAATGATCAAACCTGAGAAAACATCCAAATCAACTAGTTATACAAAAGACAGGATTTATTTTTTGGTATTTAAAAATATATAGTTTAAAGGTGTTAATTGCTTGTCTCACTGAAGGAGAGTATAAATAGGCTAAATTTTTCCACTACACCCTGTAAAATCTTGGAAGCATCTGCTAACATAATCAACATAAGTTTAAATTTTGGTATGGTTGAGTAGAACAGGAAGGAGTTACTGTTTTTCATGCCTGGAAAATGGTGATTTCCATCCCCATTCTATGTATAGAAGGGCATATATCCATTGAGTGATGGAAGACATTCCTGATAAAGACCTACTACACTAATGTTTCAACTGGAAAAATTCTACCTATTCAAACGACAAGAATTGCTACCAAACCCACTATCAAAAAGTGCCAACAGACAAACTGCTACCAATACCTGTAAGTAAAATCCTAAAGATGACCACCAAGAGCTCTAAAATGAACTTTAATTTTTAACTTAAAAACTATAGCTATTAGATACCTAAATAAATGTTCAAAGTTAATTTCTAAAACTTGTAAACTAAAGTAAATCTAGAGTCTAATTAATGCTTGCCATATCCTATATAATTTAAATCTATAAAATGTCTAATACTATGTTTGTTAAAATATAAAATTAATAACTATGGAATCTATATGTTATTTTTATGTTTACAGTAATGACTATGTTGTTTAATAGATTTTCATTCTTAAAATTTTTTCTTGTATATGTGGTAATATCCCACATGTATCTCAAAAAAATGAGTTTATTATTTTTAAATATTAATTCTTATTAATTTTGGTAATCTTATACCAAAAATATCTTTATTTCTATCTTCAGTATAATAAATACAAAATAATGCTCTTAATCTGACTTACTGTTTCAAAATTATAGTAATTATGGATAATATATGATCACCTTGTGATTGTCATAATAGCATAAATTGTTTTAAATTTCTATTTATTAAAAGTATATTCTGGTTTGCAATTTTATAATTGTAATTTATGTTTTTAAAAGTGACTTTACTTGATTGTGGGATTCTGGCCATCGATATATATTATAAAAATATATTTTGTAGTTTCCCCTTAAGATATACTTTCCTCTAGTAAAATCAGATTAATGATGCAGATTATTTATTAAAAGAGGTTATTAATTTAGTCCTTTTAATTACAGCATTAATTTAGATGACTTAATGTATAAACTGGCTTTTGTTGGCTATGCAGATTGTAGCTATCTGATTTAAGGCACAATTAATTAATTTAAATGTATTTCATATGTTACCTTGTGTGTGGTAAATGCATATTTACAATATATGTATTGCTACATCCCTGTCTTGCTAATCTTCATGGGCTAATAGCAGTGACCTATTCCATTTTCTGGTTACCCTCATAATGATGGACATCAAGTTGCACCCAGGTAGTGCATTGTTTGGATAAGGTCATCACATACAAAACTGGAAAATGGATCCAGAATCTTAAATAAGCCTTTCCAAGTTCCAAACTCATCACATTCTTATTAATACATTAGTAAGCCATTTGGTCTCAAGGTACTGCACATCCTATATGTCCTCACTGCCATTCTTAGTAATATTTAGTATCTGCCTATAGCAAATTATATGTAAGGTAGTTTAGCCCATTCTCCCTTAGTATAATTCATCTATTCCTGTTTTATCCGAAATCACAATAACATCTGGTTTGATGGATTCTGATTTGCATCATTTTTGAGCTTTAAATTTGTGCTCAAATCTTGTTTAATTTAATGTAAAGAGTGTCAATATTAGTGCTGTAGTTATATATATATATATATATATATATATATATATATATATATATATATATATATATATATATATATATATATATATATATATATATATATATCTGTGGCAAGCATTGGTACTTTATCAGTTAGCAAACCATGATACAGAAATTTATTTGACATAATAAATTACTTGAGCATAATTCATTCGCCATTTATGAACTTGTTAAACAGACTATAATAAGATTATATGCTATAATTCTTTGAATCAATTACATTCCTTTATAAGACATACATGCCTTAAATTGATTGCATAATTATGATTTCTAGTCTAGTGTATAGTCTAGTGTAACCTATTTTATTTTGTTTTATTTTTTATTATTTATAATAAACTCATTAAATATTACACCACCTTCATTATCATTTTATCAGTATTCCAATACCAATTGAATTATTCATTGATATGCATTCTAGTTACAATATTAACATTACCTAGTCTATTTAACCCATTTAAATGATGTCGGTGTGTTAGTTTCTGGGTCTCTAACTCTGCCTGTTCAAAGACAATCACAAATTAATCAAGACTCATATAACCATAAGAATGTTATTCATATGGTGTTGGACCAATAGAGCACTAGTAAATAGGTTGGGGCTTCATTGAATGTGACATCTTTCTATCTCATTTCAATCAAGCTTAGGGTATTTAGTTTTTTGTTATGTGAATGTACAAATCTAACTGTTAGATAGTTTATTTTTTCCTCAATTCTGACATACCAACATGTGGGTTTGAAACACTTCTGGCATGACTCTGAGTAGTTTTTTTATCTTCCTGATTATGATGTACCAATGTGACACTTGATGGTCTAACCATGAGTCAATTTTTTATTACTGAACACATGTTTCACATCTGACTAGTTTGGGTTATATTTGTATAGAAGAGTATGGTAATTTATACCGAATACCTAAGTCAATTTAGTGGTGTCTAATGTTATATTGAATGCATATTGTTTTAATATTGTATTTTAAATGTATTTTCTTGCTTCCTGATGACTGGTTTCTGAAAGTGACTTGAATAGGATGTGAGTCATCTTCATTACAAATTTATCATCAGGAGTAGGGCATTTTTAAAAAGAGGATCTGCTATTTTAAAATTTTTT
This sequence comes from Epiperipatus broadwayi, assembly GCA_028023455.1. Classification (NCBI taxonomy): domain Eukaryota; kingdom Metazoa; phylum Onychophora; class Udeonychophora; order Euonychophora; family Peripatidae; genus Epiperipatus; species Epiperipatus broadwayi. Next base: position 1,500,518 of record JAQFVV010006218.1, on the reverse strand, counting down.
GTGTGTAAAATTGGATTGTATATGAGATAATGAAAATGATTAGGCAAGATAATTATTTGTATGCACTCATAAAATAAAATAAATCTGGCAGAGAGAACATAAATATAGTCTTTTGCAGGAGTTGTGAAGCAATCTACAATAGAAGGAGCAAAGTAGCATAGGGGGTAAAAAATTATTATTATTATTATTATTATTATTATTATTATTATTATTATTATTATTATTATTATTATTATTATTATTATTATTATTATTATATTTCACAGCATCTGCTGGGATGCGAACCCACAATCATCTGCAACCAACTACTTGCTTGCAAGGCGGCTGCGATGACCTCTTGGCTAACAACGTTTGACTATTATATATTATTATTATAGTTTAAAGTATTGCTGAATTCAATTTGGTTATAATACAGGTAACAATAGGTTAAAACAAGAAAAGAATTAAGGATAGTATAGGGAAAGAGAGAATAAACATAGTAGTGGGTTTAAAATTTCACTATAATCAGAAATAGCCATCAAGGGGTAGAAGGGAACTGTACATAGCCATAGTATAAAATTGTCTTTATAAAATCACCCTTATAGAGGATAAAATAGGAAATAATAAAAAAACCAAAAATTAGTAGCATGAAAGAAGAGATGAAGAGGAAATTAGCACAGGAACAGAGATTGAAGTTAAAGTCATCACAAGTCAATGTGCAGAGGAATGGTCCATGAAAAATATCTGATATCTTTTAAAGACCCATCTAGGATGATCCCAGCTGTGGAGCCAGTAAGGAATGTTGCAATGAATAATGAAAGTTTGAGCATCATCTTGGAGGAGTTGAGATGGACAGACCAAGAGATTAGAGAAGATTAGAAGTTAGGGTTTAGAAGATGGAGGCTAGAAACAAAACCATAATGAAGTTAGTAGCAAATTAACAGAGCTTCTGAATAGGAATCAGGAAGAAACCAACAATACTATACATGATTTAAGAGGGGAGTTTGATGTCACAAGGGATAAAGTAGAAGCACAAGATACCACATTAAAGAAGGCAATAAGGGAAATCAAAGAGCCTAAAGATGAGACTCACAAAGAAAAGTTTCAGGAGTGAATGAAGCAGGAAGAAGTTGCCTGAGGCCTTTCAAGAGACACAGGAGGAAATTACAGAAAGTTTATGTGAGTTGTGAAAAAATGTCATTCATATCAATAATGTTGCAACCCAGGAATGGACTGAGTTTAGAGGCAACATTTGAGGCAAGAGTAGAGGGAGTAAACAAAGGGAGGAAAGATGCATGGGAAAAGAACATGGACTTTATTGGATGAATAGGGAAATTCAGAAACCTATGCAAGCATAGAGGATCAAAAATTGCAGGTGACATCAGAGATTCTAGTATTGATATAGAAAAGAGTCCAGTTGTTAGTGGATGTCACCATTCACAAAGAATACAGGCCAAGGCTGATCTAAGTAACTGTGTTCTAGATATGGGTTCAAGAAGCTAGAGGAGATGTAGGGAAATTTATTTATTAGGATTACTGTGAATCCAAAGTGCACATTCAATCCCCAATGGCCAAATTTATACAAGGGAGAGACATTGGGTAGAGTCTGAAGGCACATATTAAAAGACTCCAAGAACTTTTCCCATTTCCATAGAGAAACCCCTACATTCAAGTTATTGTGCTCCCTTAGTTAAAAAATTTCTAGAGCATGGATGCAAAAGTGAGATTTGTCATACTATCCTACATTAATCTTATGGATCAATGCCAAGGAAAACTATACTCATTTCTTCATGAGGCAGGTCACTTGGTTTTGATCTCCAATTGCCTTCACCTTCACAACCAGATTATCCTCACCATTCAACAAAGTATGCCACCTCCAGTGAAGCAAATGATGTCATGATATAGTCTCAAGGTCATTGAAGAAATGGCAGAATTTTTAACCACAATTGACTATACCCATTTCAATAAAGAACCTCTAGAAATGGTTTATAAAACTGATAGTCTCAGGTGCTAGGCTATACCCACAGGGATTTCATTCCCCCAAGTACCTGAGTTAAGTGAGAATCAAGAGACTCTATACAAACAAGCAGTACTTCAAGAAACCCCATTATGCTGTTCTTCCTATCAGACTCCTGTTACTTCACCAGGAAAAGAAAAGTTAAAAGTTTAAAATATTCATGATCATGAAGCCTGCTGAAGTCGGACCTGATATTCAGATTAGACCATGCCCAGTGACCAATATCAAATTTGGTGTTCTGAGAGTGTCAGCACTGATTGATACTGACATTCAGGTATCCTCAAAGGAATTGTTGATGTGATTGGAAAAGCAGTCACTGTTAGTCTTAAAATTACCACTCAATGCAATCCAAATGATCCTGGCCAATGGAAAGACAATGAAGACAGAGAGATAGCAAGTATGTCTAGACCTTATGGGGTAAAATGACTATTAGTCCCCCATTTTTAGTCATGGCAAAGTTGATTCAGGATATGGTGATAGGCACTGATTTTTAGGCAACATAAATGCATAATTGACTATGGCAAGAATATAGTTTTACTCTACCAGGAGCAAGTTATATTAGAAGATCCAACTACTTCTCAAGATAGCCATACCAAATGCTGATAACTTATTAAGACCTCACTACCATCTAGAAAAGCAATCACTGACAGAGAAAGGGATGTGCATGCTGTCAGACCTGGGTTAGAGCAGATTACTAGGAGGAGGATGAAGGAGAGAGAAATATTTTCCCATCATTCAAATAGGAGACTGGGTGTGGGTTCAAATCTGTTAACCCAGAAATAACATTAGGGATATAAAAAAAATTTCCCATTATTTAAGAGCCGGTATCTAATTAAACAGGATTATGAAAATAATGCATATGTGTTGAAAAGCTGTGATGCCCTGAAAGGAATGTATAATGCCCACAGTCTTAAATCATTTGTAGATTTTCTCTTAGATCCCATATAAATGGAGTAATGTTAGATCATCTGTGGATCTGCCCCATCACCCTATGTACATAGAAGCAATAAGAAACTAACTCATTACAGGGGCACTAACTTTATAAATATGTTCCCTAATTGTACTAATCACTTCTATTTATGTCCCTGACTAATGAGTGTACTAGAAAATCAGTGTTTTTGGATTGTTTATGGTATAGTTTTGTCTTAAAAATTTAGCTATGCAAGATAATAACGAAATACACCACTTCATTTTACAATTATTTAACTCTATCTTGAAACCATGATTGTGTTTAATATTAAATATATGTAAAATCATTTTACTTGGGTTTTTTTGCTTTGGTAATTGTGGGATATGTTTCATCTACTTATCTCTCACAGTCCCATCTGTGCCAGGTTTAAACCCTTAAAAAGAACCCTTTAAGATATCTCCATGGTTATATATCTGTGAACATGTATATATTTGTGAGATTATTATATCTGTAGCCTAATTGTTATATATAGATTGTAGTAATCTATTTTTTAAAATCAATATATATATATAATTTAAAATGTAATTTAATTCTGTTTATAAGTCAATTCGTATTATAATTTGCCTAAATTGCATGTATATATGTGTATTTCACATACCACTGTCATACATATATAGTATCTTGTTAGTTGATCAATTACTATATTTTCTAAATTTATCTTAAAATAATTTGTAAAATAAAATTATGCCATGCACATCTGTTTTAGGATGATGTGATGATGAAATCTGAAAATTATAAAATGTTTGTCTAAAATATATTTCATCTTGTAAACAAAATTTAACCAACTATGTCAATTGCTAAAATCTTATGGCAAAGTAAATAATCAAATCTTAGAAAACATCAGTCGGTCAAGTAATAATACAAAAGACAGCATTTATTTTTGGTACTTAAAAATATAAAATTTAAAGGTGCTAATTGCTTGTCTTGCTGGAAGAAAATTTATTATTAAAAAATATAACTTAATGGAAGGTAAGTACAAATAGGCTAAAAATTTTCCAATACACTCTGTAAGATCTTGAAAGCATCTGCTAACATAATCCACATTAGTTTAAATTTTGACATGACTGGATAGAACAGACATGAGTTATTGTTCCCCAAGCCCAGGAAATGGTGATCTCCATTCCATGTTCAGAAGGGCACATATTCATTTGGGTGATGGAAGACATTACTGATAAAGACCTATTACACTGATGCTTCAACTGGAGAAATGCTTTCTATCTGAAAGATAAAAAATTGCTACCAAACCCACCATCAAGAAATTCCAACATACAAGCTGCTACCATAAACTGTAGGTAAAATCCTAAGATTAGTGCTAAGAACTCTAAAATGAACTTTAACTCAACTTAAAAGCTATAGCTACCATAGACCTAAATGAATATTCAAAGTTAACTTCTAAAACTTGTATCTAAAGTAAATGTAGAGTCTAATTAATGCTAGCCTTATCCTTTGTAATTTGAATCTGTAAAAATTTCTAAAACAATGTCTGTTAAAATATAAAATTAATAACTATCTGTTAATTGAAACCTATTTGTTAGTTTTGCATTTGCACCAATGCCTATGTTATTTCAAAGAATGTAATTTTTAATATTTTAGTTTTTCTTATATGTGTAATAATATGCCAAATGTATCCTGAAACTGTGAGCCTATTAAATAATCTTGTACCAAAGACATCTTTATTTCTATCTTCAATATAATAAATCTAAATACTTTAACCTCTTTCACTGTTTTGAAATTATATTAATTAAGAATAATATATGATTACCTTGCAATCATTATAATAGCATAAATTGATTTAGATTTCTATTCATTAAAAATATATTCTGGTTTGCAATTTTATAATTGTAATTTATGACTTTAAAAGCAACTTTACCTGATTGAGGGATTCTGGCCATCAATATATATATATATAAACTACTAATTTTAAATCTGCATCACTAATCTGATTTTACTAGAGGGAGGTATATCTTAAGGGGTCAGAATTAACAAGGGACTATAAAATATACCATTATATATATATATATATATATATATATATATATATATATATATAAAATATACCATATATATTTATATATATATATATTTTTTTTATAGTCCCTTGTTAATTCTGACCCCTTAAGATATACCTCCCTCTAGTAAAATCAGATTAGTGATGCAGATTTAAAATTAGTAGTTTATTAATTTAACCCTTTAATTATAGCCTTGATTTAGATGCTTAATGTAGGAAATGGCTTTTGTTGGCAATGCAGATAATAAATATCTGATTTAAGGCACAATTAATTAATTTAAACATATTTGTTATTTTGCCTTGTGTATTGCAGATGCATATTTATGATGTATGTATTGATACATACTTGTCTTACTAGTCATCATGAGCTAGTGGCAGAGACCATTCCATTCACTGACTATCCTCATCATGGTGAACATCAAGTTGCACCCATGGAGCACATTGTTTGGATAAGGCCATCATGTATGAAACTGGGAAAGGAACCCTGATCGTTAAATAAGCCTATCTGAGTTCTAGACTCATCATATTTGCATTCTTATTAATTCATTAGCAAGTCATTTTGTCTCAAGGTACCACACATCTTACATGTGAAATGCTGTGAATAATTGCTCATCCACACTACCATCTTTAATATTTAGTATGTGTCTATAGTATGCAATGTAGTTTAGTTCATTCTCCCTTAGTATAATTTATCTATTCCTGTTTTATCTAAAATCATGATAACATCTGGTTAAATCGATTCTGATTTGCATCATTCTTGAGCTTTATATTTGTGCTCAAATCTTCTTTAATTTAATATAAAAAACAACCATATTAGCAACTTGCCATCTTATGAATCATTGGTACTTTTGATTTACAATGTATATATCCTCTTTTTTGCAGTGGCTTAATTATTAGTTTATAATTTAATATACTGCAAAAAAGAGGATATATAAATTGTAAATCAAAAGTACCAATGATGCATAAGATAGCAAGTTTAGATCTTTTTTGTTTCAGAATGAAAAATTATATATATATGTGTGTGTGTATTAGATTTGTAAAATTTTCACATGTCATTATATTTATATATATATATACATCTGTGACTAGCATTGCTACTTTATAAGTTAGTATACAGAAAAAGAATCAGAATTAAAACCAATTCTTTTTTTATGTTGCACTTCAAGTATACAATATTCAAATATGTTTAAAAATACATATATACAAGCAACAAAGATTACAAATTATAAAATTATTATATAAAAGCCTTTTTCAGAAAATTATGTTTTTTTGCCCTTTTCAATATGTCTCCACGATTTAAAGCACATACAGTGACATCTATATCAATACATGAGAGAAGATAGATAAACAAATGGATATCTGACATGATCTATTATGTGTTTTTTCCCCCTCAATTCTACTACAAAATTACTCTGTTATATCTATTGAATGGATATATATCCACATATATTAATTAATTAACTATCCATTCTTTATCCATTAACCACTTATTATTTAACTTAATGGATGTTTTGTATATATTCATACAGTTGTTTTTATTATACATGATGTAGTTTGTTTCATATATTTTACGTCTATTAACATTTTTAATATAATCAAGAACACTTATATTATCAATACAATTTATTTTATGTCCATACTGCAAATAATGAACATATAACGCAGATCTATCATCTTTCCTAGCAATAGCATCATTGTGTTCTTTAGCTCTTTCTCCCAATTGCTTTGACGTCTGGCCATAGTAAATCATATTACAAAAATTACATCTAATTTTATAAACCATTCCTCTCTTATATTTTATATCATCTTTCATTCTACAATTAGTTATCAATTTATCCAAATTTTTGCTATTAGCCCACCCCATGTTAATGTTTTTATCTAGATAATTTTTACTTTTTTTATTTAATATATTATATACACTAGGCAAATATGAAATTTTTATCCACTTCTTTTGTTTATTAGTCCTACGTCTATTATTATTCATGCTATTTACTCCATGTTGTGAAAATATATTGTCAATACTATGCGCTGCATATCCATATCCCATATATGTTTGTTTAAATTTATCCTTCTGTAACATAGCAATATTTCTATCTGTATTAAATCTATCATTCTTATATTTAAAATTCTTAATTACACTCATCTTTTGTATCCATGGTTGTTTTGAATCAATTGATATAATTTTCCTTAATTTATAATCTTTAATAAAATGCTTAATTATAATATCATTATTTTGATTTAAAATAATTTCAATATCTAAATACCTTATTTCATTATCAATTTCTTTCATAGTAAACCTAATATTATCAACATTATTATTAAATTGTTTATATAATTTATATATTGCCCTCTTATTACCAATTATCAAACTATCTACGTATCTAAAATAATGTAGTACTTCTTTTTTAATTATACTGCCTTTTATAATATTGATTTCCATGTCATTAATGAACATAGATGCCATAAGCCCACTAATTGCGCATCCCATTACCCATCCCTTATTTATACTCCAATATTCATTATTATATTTAAAATATAAACTATTATTTATTAGGTTCAATGCTTCATTTATAATACTAATTATGCTATTATCATTGATATATAAAGATAAAGCCTTTATGATGACACTAATGCTTTTAATTCTAGGGATACTAGGGTACATCGATTCTATGTCCATCACAAAGATACTGTGGTTTCTATTTATATTCATCATATTTAATTTATCAATAATAGCCTCTGTATTTTTTATACAATATTGTCCATAACCAATAATATCAGCTATCCATTTGTTTAAATATTTACAAAATTTATGTAAAATGAAATTGCTAAAATTGAACAATAATCTTAAAGGGTTATCTTCCTTATGCATTTTTACCTTACAAAATATATATGGGTTCTCATATGAATTAGGATATAAAGAATAATATTGATTATCACTTATAATGTTATTAAGCTTCATCTTTTTTAACAATTTTACATATTTATTTTTTATATTATTTGTAGGATCTTTAGATAATCTACTATACCCCTCATTTTTTATTACACTATCTATTCTATCATTATAGTCCTTAGCGTACATTACAACAAAACGACAACCTTTATCTTCTTTACTTATTACAATCCCAGAGCCATTACATATATATCTAATTTCGTTTATTATTTTTCTGTAGTTATAATCCCTATTAGAAATATTAAGTTCGTATAAATGTCTATTTAAAACACAATGTAATTTCTTTTTCTCCCCGTATGAAATATGTGCCAATTCAATGTCTGTTATAATCCTCTTCTTTATATCTTTGTCTATAAATCCATTAAGTTAAATAATAAGTGGTTAATGGATAAAGAATGGATAGTTAATTAATTAATATATGTGGATATATATCCATTCAATAGATATAACAGAGTAATTTTGTAGTAGAATTGAGGGGGAAAAAAAACACATAATAGATCATGTCAGATATCCATTTGTTTATCTATCTTCTCTCATGTATTGATATAGATGTCACTGTATGTGCTTTAAATCGTGGAGACATATTGAAAAGGGCAAAAAAACATAATTTGCCGAAAAAGGCTTTTATATAATAATTTTATAATTTGTAATCTTTGTTGCTTGTATATATGTACTTTTAAACATATTTGAATATTTTATAAGTTAGGAAACCATGATACAGAAATTTATCTAGCATATTAAATTCCTTATGCATAATTTATTCACTGCACATGAATGTATTAAAACATACTATAGTGAGATTATATGCTCCAATCCTTTCAATCAATCTCATTCTTTTGTGAGATGCACATATACATTAAATTGATTGTTAATTTCATTTCTAATCTAATGTAAGGTGTTTTATTTTTTTATTATTTTTTATAAGAAATTCATTAAATATTACATCATCTTCATTGTCATTTTACCCATATCCCAATTCCAATTGAATTATTCATTAAATATGATTGATATGCATTCTAGTTAAAATATTAATATTACCTTAAGTTTAGCAATTATTAGTCTATTTAACCTGTTTATATGATGTCTGCATGTTTAGTTTCTGTATCTCATGTCTCTCACTGTTCAGAGATGACTCACAAATTAAATCAATATCTGTATATAAACATAGAAATGTTATTTACATGATGTTAGACCATGGAGCACTAGTCAATATGTTCATGCTTGATTGGACATGAGATCTTCCTATCTCATTTTGATCAGGCATAGTGTATTTACCTGAACTCTAGGTTTTGTTACATAAATGTACAAGTCTGACCATTGCAATATATGTCATGCCTCATTAATATTTTGCTTTACCTTATTGTGCTTGGTGCAGACAATATCAATGAGAAATGGAAGCAAAAGATGGCCAGTTGCATGTGGATAAGTTTGCCCAAGATTCACCATAATAATTGGTGAAATAGATGGAATCATAGCATTTGATCTTGTAAATGACTTCAAAGTAAAGGTCAGAAGGGGAGGCAGCTTTAGAGTTGTTAAGAAGGCAGTGGAGGGAGAGCACAGTGTTAATACTTTTAGGGATGTAATGGGTGGAATGGATATCCAAGTTTTTGCATAAAACACAAAAAGATGGTGTCATATTTTAGTATAAAATTTTCTGACAGTTTGCAGGAGCAATGAGGTCTTGTATCCAATGCTCTGCAGTTCTGAAAGACAAGTGATGTATCTTTGCTGTCTGATTCATACTTGCCTAAGTATTGCTTACAATACTTTAAGAAGTCCTTAAGCTCAGCAAGTTTATGAAAACATGTAGCTTGTGATTCAGGATGAATGAAGCCATCAATATGAATTGGTTTGATGCCATTCTGTAATCTAAGGCAGATTTATGGCATTGTATGTGGAGGTCTTAGTATTTGATACATTTGAAGTTCCTCATTTTTTTCAAGTTAAGCTTAAGGAGATGCAGTGAGACAGTTTTTGGTGGACTTGAGAGATTACATAATGGTGGGAGGTTTGATGTGTAGGTATAGAGTCAGGGTCACAGAGGAGATATTCTCCATGTAATGAAGATAGATCAACAAGGGGTAGGAGCAATCAATGATAGAAATCAATTTTATGGGGATTGTAGTCCATACATTGTAAAGCCTGTTTGATGACTTAAGGTGATGCCAAATAAGAGTCTGAGTCATATGGGTCAGTACTATTAAGCAATGCTATGCAGTGGTGTTGGTCAAGTTGTGTATTGTTAATATTGTCAATATATTAAAAAGATGATCTAAAAATGTATCTACCAAAGTCAAAGCAGTTGAGAAGCCATTGGTTTATCATAGCAGTAGTCTTATAATAATAGGCAACCATAAAATCCAATCATTAAGCACAATAGTTCCCCATTCTTGGAGAGTTTGATGCTCTCAAATAACCTAGAAGAGGTATACTGGTGGATAAATGCAGTATTATTCCTGTTTCAAAAATGACTTATTACAATGTCTGTGCAAAATGGTAAATATAACTTTATTTTGTACATCTATGACTTGTATTAGTTGACAGCTAGCTAAGCCTATTTGTTTAAAATTACTTTTTGTTAAAGCTTTTCTCTGTACATGTGTATATATGCATTTACATTAATCAAAATAAAGCTATCTACTATCATTATAATATTGGAGAGATGGGCTGAACTTATATTAATATGTAATTTACTTATTTTGAATATTTCCTTTGTGTAATTAGAGGAATTGAACTCATGTATTTTCAGTCTATTCATCCTCTACTCCCTCTCAAGTAACCAATATAAATGCCTACATGCATGCAAAAAAAGATACATGATCTCCAATACATTCATTTTGTGCAGAATCAGCACTCCCCAGTTGGGCCAGTTCATAATCTCTCACACATTTATACAATCAGTGCTCAGTCTGAGCAAATCTTTAAACTTTAATGAACAGTTTTCAATTTTCTTCACCTTCCAACTCTTCATCTGTCCATATTATTGAAAATCTGATGTTGAAACACTCAAAACCCTTGTTGATGCCAATCTTATTGTCTACAAATGTTAAAAAGACCCCTCATGTATAGGACCTTAATATATCTATTTATAACAGAACTGAGGAGAATACAGACTGAATATGTAATATTTGAATGAAAGTATATTTTCTACATTAAACTTAATGTAATTAAAAAGGATTTGAACTTAGACTTTCAAGATCTCTACAGCTATCCATTCTATCTTATATAACTAATACAGTATAGACAATATACTTGTATTTAATTATTTTATATTCAGCCTGTATTCTACCCATTTCCTGTATCTTTAAATGGACATATTAAGGTTCTATAGGTGAGGGATCAGAGTGACTTAAAGTCAACATGCACATGACAATAAGATTGGTATCAACAAAGGCTTTGAACATTCCATCATCAAATTTTCAATGATATTGATGGCTGATGAGGAGTTGAAGGGTGGAGAAGATTGAACTCTGTCAATTAAAGTTTGAAGATTTGCTATCTTAATGTAAACTGAGCACTGATTATGTGGGGGGGGGTATGATCTGGAACAACTGATGAGTGCTGGTTTAGCATGAAATATGTATATTGGAGATCATTTATCTTTTTCATATATATGTGGTCAAGTATATCAGTTGTATAAGATGGTACGAATGACTATAGAGAGCTTGAGAATCTGATTTCAAATCCCTTCTAATTACATTAAGTTCAACATAGTCAATATACTTGTATTTAAATATATATAATGCTCGAAATTATAAAGATATGTTCAGAATCTTATAACACTGTAAATATGATTGTTCAAAGGAAACATACTTTTACAGATCATGATAATAAAGATTCGAGCTCCTTTTCCATATAAATCAAATTATATAAAAAGCTGTGAAATGGAAATCTCTCTGTAGATTATTTATCACAATATTATTGTTTTGTTTTCTTTAATTTTTTTATTAATATTTAATTGTGTTGATATAATATTTATTATAATATTCATATTATAAAAATATAACTGTGTTTCTAAGGCAATATTCTGATAGTTTTAGCCCCTTTCTATATAATAGTAATAACACATAGGCTTGGTGATTTATACACATTCATGAATGATAAAACGTTCTAAATAATATCAAGGTGAATTTTGTTTAAGGGTAGGTCTGGTCCCTATTGTTGCATTATTAAAGAAATGCTACTGATCTTTTATTGATTTTTTTCTTCAAAAAAATTGATTAATTTGGCAGATTGCTTTTGATATAGGCTTTACAGATTTATAATTTTTTGAAAAATGACATTCAAAAATCACTAAGCAGACAGATTTTAATCTCCAATATGTTGCTACAGATATCAAGGCATTACTCATGCGAATTTACATTTTATCTTGTTTGAAATCTTAATTAAAATAAAAAATATCACATGACCTCCTGCTAGAAGAATCATTTACAGGAGCAAATATTTTAGTATCTGTTGATCACTTCAGCTTACAATACATGGCAACAGCTAAATAGAATAAATAGAATTTGATCCCAAAGATGAATTTTAATTATTGCAAAATGAATTAAGAGTTTATTTTGTGTCTATAGATTTTATAATTCTGAAAAAAAAAAGATATATATATATATAATTTTAAAATGGTATTTATAGTTATAATTTTATGCTTTTTAAAATTTTACTTCAGGAATGAGTGTGGAAAAATTGAAATGAGACATAAAGTTTAGAGTATTCAATATATATTCCTTATTTTAATTATATTTTTGCTTTATATGTGTAATTGTGTGCATACACATTTTTAAAGGGAAGGATATTTTAAATTTTAATATCATTGCCAATAATGGGTTTGAGTTAATAATTAATATAGAAGGATCTAGGTCTTAAGTTAGCGTTTGGTTTTCAAGATTAACATTAGTATCATTGTTTTAGCTTTACTGTGAACAGTAGTTGTTGTTGTTGTGTGTGTGTGTATAATCATCAACTTTTAACTTTTAATTTGACTTAGTGATTCTTTTTTCCCAACTGTTTTATTATAATTATCACTATGCTTTCTATTATGTGCATTTTCTTTTTAATTTTAAATGTGATCGAATTTTAAATCAATCATATCTATTGCTATTATATCGTAGAACTGTGGGTACTCTAAAATATAAAAAAATATGACTTGTTATAAAAGGTAGATAATTTAATTATAAATTGAAAATGAAAGCGATAAACTAAAAAAAAAAAAGTTATATTAGAAATAAAAAAATACATTTGACTCTAAATGTAGTACAATAACATAATTTGACAGTAAATTCAAGAACATAGAAATAAGTCAGTAATTAAATATAAAAAGTGTAAATTATTTATAGAAATGCATTAAAAAATTAAGAAGACATAGAAATGATATGCTAACTTAAAAAAAAATATTGAATAGAAAACAAGAACAAAATGCATTGGACAATAATCAAGACAGCAAAATAAAAAATCCCTGGGAATTGACAATATTCAAATAAATTATCTTATGTTATAGGAAAAACAAGATCCAAAGAATTCATTATGGCTTTACATTTATATTCAGAAGTCGGGATTATTATTAAAAACTGACTAACTTCCATAAATAATGAAGATTTTAAAATAACTAACTTTAACTTCACATGCCATTGAAGAGTTGTTGAAGGTCTTGAAAAAATATATTTTCAATAGATTAACTATTCTCATATAGACTTTATTAAAAAATGGAGAAACAAAAGTTGGAAATGAACTAATAAAATCTAGAAGTGACTAATCTTAAAAAGTTCTTTACCAGAAAAAACAGAATATTTTGTCTATTTATTTTTTTTACAAATAGAGAATAGAAAAAAAAATGTTATTAAGTATTCTTTTATAAAATTAAAAAGCACTTTCTATAGATAGAATGGATGTTGAGTGTAATATAAGTAGTGGGACGTCTATCTTTGCTTTCTTTACTTGTATATTTAGATGATTTATTTAAAGATGGCCTTGAATAGTTTAATCCTAAATGTGAAGATGTAAAATTTCAAACTCTAGAACTAAATGCCCATAAACTGCATCTTCAGCTTTGCAACATTGGTGCTTGAACTTCTTATAAACACACACTAAATAAGTCACATGGTCATCTTTTTTATTGACCAAATTATGATTGAGCATAAAAAGTTCCTTGCTTGATTTTCTGGTGAAATGGACATACTGTCAATAAGATTAATAGAATTTATAGAAAGTTTGAAATAAAAGTAAATTCATATAAAACTAGAGTGAGATAAGGAAATTAAATGTAATAACTGAACAAAAAATTTCAGGGTAAAGTATTCCTTTGTAATGAAATGTAAAAACAATAAAAAGGTATGATAAAAAATTAGAATATAAAAAAAAATATTAGTTAAATATACTTTTTATAAAGATATGATATTATTTAATGGTTTGCTAAAATTATTTTTAAAAAAGATTTGCTGATTCATTTCTGGATCAATTGCAAGATATGAAAATCTTTAGATATGTGAATTCAAAAAATAATAGAAAAAGTTAAAAGATTTGAAAAAGAGTAGTGAAATAGTGAAAATGGTTATTTGTTGAGGAAATTATTTGTTTTGTTTTTTTTTAAAAAAGGAAATGGATTTGGCATTTATTTAAGGTATGATACTGTTTTTAAAAGGTTTGGAAAGAATCCATGTGCATAGAAACTTAAAAAAAAAAATCAAAATATGATTATAAAAAGATAATATGATTGAACAATTATAAATATTCCATTACAAGATAAGCTCTTTTCATTTTTTCCCATAAAAATGTATTAATAATCTTATCAAGCTTATTACAAAATTACTAATTTTTGACATGGTTTTTATTTTTACTACTATCACAGCCAATGTTTTATCAATATTGAAGATGTTGGAAATAGATCTTATATTCTATTCTGAATGTGTTGCGATGTAATGATGATGAAATGTTTAAACATCTTTTAATTGCTAGAAGAAGTTTAGTCTATTTCTGTTAATATTATCCATAAATATTATTGAATGGTTTATTGCTTAGAATGTTCATAAAAATGTAAAACAATGGAAGAAATAGTTCTGTGCTGTGATCTATGAACTTTTAACTCCAGGGTCTTCCACTTTGTACCAAATTATGTAAGAAACTTTCTAGCTAATAATTGCTATGTGCACATTTTCTGATCAATAATTTGAAGACAATGTTGTGTTTAGTTAAGTAACAGTTTTATGCTGTGATACCTAAACTTTATGTGAATACTTGCTGATCAATAATTTGATGACTATATTGTGTTTGTTAGATGGATGAACTATGAGGACTTTCTAGAAGAGATTCTCTATAAAATAATCATATCAAGAAGAGAACTATTCATTGCAAGACCTTCTGAAGAAGGAAATATCTATGAGTATAGCAACAACAGAAAGATTTGGAAAATGTGTTATATTATATGGTAAAAATAACTAATGATGATAACCCAATAGGTGACAAACATTTAAAGTAATATCATGACATTGCTTCACAATGTATTGTTTTAAGATGGAGCACAATGTCAAGTTCATACTGACCGCATTCAAATATTTTGGGCTTTTTTTCCTCAGACATAAATTAAAATCAATAAATGTTGTTGTTGTTGTTTTTTTACTAATACAGAATTTATCTTAATAAATTAATGAAATTCTAAATTATTGGCAAATGAAACAAATTCAAAACAATATATATATATATTTAGTTTTTGAAAAATAAAAAAATAAAAGTTAAATTATATTTTTAATAAAAATGTTATGCCAAAAATAAACAAACAAACTAAAATAGCTTTAAAAAAGATATTAAAAAAATAAATCATAAAATTTTTAACATGCATTCACAAATCCATTTGCGCATATGAAAAATTTCTTTTACTAAAAAGTACATTTATACAAAGTAAATATAAAACAATTACCTTTTTTAATTATAAAAATACATTCATCACACACATGCGTACATGCGCACACGTGCATATATATATATGTATAATAAATATATTTTTATAATACATTGAATTAAGAAATTGGATGCATTGGCATAAACGATATAAAAAATGACTAATTATTATGTATAAGTATGTGTAAATAATAATTTTCGATTAGTAAACTTTTGCTACAGACTGTGTCTCCAGAACAGCTAGCTATTCAAATAATCTAGTTGATGGCAGATAAAATTTAACTGAAATGTTTGTTCTATAATAGTAATATTAATTTATAAGACATATTGATGAATGAATTTGAAAGCTGTATTATCATCCTTCACTCATAAATATTATCATTTTAATATTCATATATAAATAAAAAATGTTTATTATAGAATAATTATTTGTAATAAAATTATAATAAAAATAATAAAGTATAACAGTGATAAAATATTTTATAAAAACCTATAATAAACCACAGAAGTACTTTCAATTCATTTCTTAAACTTCTTCAACTGAAAACCTTTCAAATTTAGTAGAAGTATTTTAGTTGAAGAAGATTAAGAAACTATCTGAAAGTACTTCTGTGGTTTATTATAATTATTTATAAAATATATTATGATCATTATACTTCATTATTTTGATGATTTTTGTGAGTTTTCCTGTAAACCAAGATGGCAGTCAGTCTTTTGATAAATATACAGATTCAAGGGCCTACAATCTATCAAAGATGTGTTAGCTGTTAAACTAAAACAAAATTAATATATCAATTGTTAAATTAAAAAAAGGAACAAATTCTGATAAATTTCATTAAGAAGATTTATTTCAATTTTTTTCAGTTATATTATTAATGAAAAGACTTTCTTAATATTGTCATATTTTGGTTCAATTCAACATGTTTCTTTTTGACAGCAGTTTGGTAAATTGTCATAATGATATAAATTTGGAACTTTGCTGTCACAGAATGTGATTCAGTGAACTATTTCCAAAGGCACAGGATCCTGCCCTCCTGAAAAGTATGTGATAATGATCATGATATGATTGCGCACTGCTAACATGAATAAAATGTAAATGTTGAATTTATTTTTTATTTTTCAGTTAATAAGTTACTCCAAAAATAAATAAATAAACTGTAAAGATTGTAATTAATTTTTCCACAATGATTTCTTTTTTTAAAAAAATAATGGTAATAAAAATAAAATGTAACTATTAAATATGACATTTCCTTGCAGACATTTTTTGTAAACATTTACCCCCCCCCCCCAGGAAATTATCAAAAATATGGGCTGACATTTTGGTGTTATAGGAAAATTAACAAATATCATTTTTATTATATATATATATAACCATTACAAACCAATAAACACTTAAACAATCCTAATATAGATAATATTCACCAATCTCAAACTGTTGTCAAAGCAACCATCTTTATTTATGGACCAATATATTTATCTAAACACTAAAAATTGCAACTTGACCACAGAAATTGAAATTATTGATACAAAGAAATTTAAATAAACCTCCTTAAACAGGTGAATATAACCTGTTCTGAATGCAGCCTAATAAATAGTCAATTATAGCATTACATAATATATATATATATATATATATATATATATATATATTACATAATATATATATATATATATATATATATATATATATATATTATGTGTGTTTCAAATATCTAAATAAACAATTACTCAAAATGTAATGAATGAAATGTTATTAAACAATTAACAACTACAGTTGCTAGTAAATATTGCCAGTCAACATTTTTAAAAGCAAATTAAAATAATAAAAAGACTTCACAAAGGATTAGAATTTTTTTTAGGCAGGTTCATGCAATCTCCAATCTGTTAATTAAAACCAGCTAAAGAGACTAAATTTTATATAGATAAACATTTAAAGATTGTTAATGATTAAAATACACAACAATTTAAACAAATATAATGCAAAGTATAAGGTTCAACCAAATAAAAGAAATATTTTATTTTCATCTTAAAAGCCATATTAAATTGAATACTCGAACCTTTATTTTCTGACTGTTGGCAAGCCTGGTAATAATTATTTTACCTTCATTGTTTTTTATAAAAACTGACTAATCAAAAATTGGTTTACTTTTTATTTTTATTTAACATAATTAATTATAATACTTGCAATAAAGCACTACAAAATTTACAATCCATTATAAGTAATAACTTCCATAAATTGCAATAGTAAATAGATCTTAAACTTGTGTTTCTAGTGCATTTATATATATATATATTGAACTATCCTGAATTTGACTTAGAAGAGACATTATCATATTTAAAAAAAAGATATTTACGGTCATGATTTTATATATTATTAATAATTGTTTAAAATTGTCAAATGACATTTGTTCTAATTTTGGAAATTATTATAGACGCACTCAAAATGCAAAGCAATTCACAATTTGTTTTTATTTTATCTTTGTAAAATAATTCACAATCTATTTTTCTTATGTTTTGTAAAGTAAAATGATAAGTAAATTGACTGCATTAAAGATAATATATTATTATAAAGTTATTAATAAATGTGAAGATATATATTTTTAATAAAAGATAGTAATGTTTTATCTATTCACACATTTTAAAAACAATAGGATTATATAAATAACAAATTAAATTCTCACATGTAGACATATAGGTGCATGCATACTTGGGTTATGTTTAAATATGTGATTATCATCTAAATTTTAAATTGCAAATGTTTTAAAGGAAATATTTGTTATTAAAAATGTACTATTATAATAATCATTTTTGAAACAATAGTTTATTATCAAACTATTTTTCTGTTAAAATTTAAAGAAGTCATATTGTTTGGGATCCTGGTTTTATTCAAATAAATGCTAACTAAAGTTCAATATTTATTTTTTAAGTAAAAGGTGTAAATTTTGAATTTATCAATAACAATAGTATCTAGGTAATGACTTTAAAAATTACGTCAACAAATAAAGGATATAAAATAAGCCTGTGACTTTACATTGAAATGCTCTTACTTATTGTTTCTCTCTCTATTGATTAATTCACTTACACTGCTTTTTGAAATAAATTTTTTTTCTTTAAAAAAATGACATATATATGTTAAAATGCTTTTTGTAAACAACAATATGAAGATCTAAAATAGAAACGTTGATGTTTGCTTCAAAGACAACTTAGTCTGACAATAATGGTTTATGCTCATATAGTTTTATATTTATATAAATTTATATGTTTATAATTATTTTGTTTATTGATTTAAAAATATTTTTTATGTAAAATCTATATTTTTAAATATATTGAAAGTTAACTATTTTAGTCATGAGTTATCTAAAGGATGCCATGTTTTTGACCTATTCTTTAACTATCCATTCAGAATAAAATTTGAAGGCATAAGCTTCAAACTAATAATCGTCATTCTTTTTCAATAAATTATCCATATCTTCAAGTTCTTTCTTATTATGAAGGGATGTTACATTTTATTATATTTTATGCATTTGGTAAAATAAAATATACATAGTTTTAAATAATTAAATAAATTAAAGGTTCTAAACCTAGGAAGCAAATTATTAGGTAATCATTTAGTTCTTGCATTAAAATTTAATTTAATCCCATATTAGTCACCTGCAGGAGAACAAATACAAAAACTTTTATAACCTTTATGAGGGCCTTTTTCGAATTTGCAGTAAAATAGGAGAGAATGCTTTTATGATAGATGCTCCTGATTGGCCAAAAGGCACATATAATGCCCATAATGTAAATCCAGTACATCTGGAAGGTTAACTGCATTAGTAGAAATTATTCTATTTAAAAAAAACTTTGTTGTGAATTTTGTAATAAATTATTGTAGTAAATACCATCTAAATTCTTATAAATTGAGGTGTCTTGAATAGCTCAGGGAAATTTGTTGTTGAGTTTATTTAATGGTTACCTATTGGATTATATATATATTTTAACAGGCAACCCCAGTATTAATTTTAGTTATTTGTTTATATGTCTATCAAAAAATTGAATCTGTTGACCATGTAGGGTAGTAAACCCAAAACTATGGCTGTATAGTCGCCATAACACCTGTGGATAGAATTTGACTATTATCCACTGTATTGGATTCAAATACAAATCTCTTTCTTAAATATATATTAAGAAATAAAATCTTCATATCCTATATCAGGATATACATTAAAAATATATATATAAAAAATCTACCCAGTGGTCATTATTTCATTAAAAAAAAAGACAACAATTTTTTTGGATAAAGTATATTTATGAGTGTCAATTAATTAAATGACCCCAAGTGTCAATCTTACTAAGACTGTAAGAATTATACTTTCTCCTTTTAGAAATCTTAAAACTATCATTAATTAGGTGCCTGACCCTTTAAGCTAGCTCAAACGTCAGGGCTGGGAGGTAATAATACCCCTCAGGTTGAACGGAGGTGACTGACGAAATTTGTGTAGTTGAAACAAGCTTTCCCTGTTTTATATATCTTTCAACTTAAGGCACATATATATAAACTTGTGTATTAGAATTTAAAATTACGTGTAATATAATTTCTTATTCTGATCTTCTGCCAGGAAGGAAACTAGGCTAATATAAGTGATAAATATGTTCATTAATGAGAGACAATTTGTTTTAAAGTAAGTAGATAATTTTATTACAATGGCTAATTAAATATTGAGAAAGAAAAACATATATATAATTTATATATCAATGATAACATAAAAGACAAAAAAACAGAATTAATGAATTATAAAAGAACATATAATTAAACACATATGTGGGAATGCATTTATACATTTAAATTAAAATATATATAATTTTACACAATGGCTGAACTTTTGGAGAGTAACAATAAGCAATTTTCAGTTCTTTTAGGTTAATAAAACTAGTTATAGTTACCTTGAAGTACCCGGGATTTCTAATAGGGATAAGTTGATTTTCCCGTAAGTTTGATTTTGATGAATCAACTGAAATTGAGATATCTTTTACTATCGAAGAATACTGTCAAAGAACAAAACAAAATTTTCTGGCAGTAGCAAAAGGTTTGCACAAACATCCATTTGGTGGTATTTGAGTCTAAGAAATAATGATGACTTACTGAAGGCATTCTGAGTGTACATAATTTGATATTTTCTTCCTTCCTCTATTGTTTTAGTGGCATATCGATGAGGTACCTATCGTTCTTGGAGGGCAAGCAATTAATAGGAACAGCTACATCTTCAGAGCTCAAGATAGCAGCTTTTGCATATATTTTTCTACTCCTGCATTCTGATGGTAGCAATGGTCTGAGTTACTATATCTAAATCCATAGCGATATCAGTCAATTTAGCAACTAGAAAATATTAATATTTAAATTCAAAAAAACCACTCTTTTGCTTGTTCTGATTTTTGTTTTTAACTAATTAATTTTCCCAATTCCTTTTGTTCCCAAAATAGTTTATCAGTATCTCGATCTCTATTTTTTAGGCATGCTTTTAACATTTTTTTTTTCTTTCTCTGCTATGCATTTACTTTTGATTCCTTGGAATTTTGAGTGGCTAAGTAATCGAACAAAAGATACAAAATTGCCTCAAGGTAGACATATATAAAAGTTCTTTTCATTACTCTCATTAAAATGTGATATACAATAAAACAATAGAAAAGTATACATTTGAAATAAATTAATAATACAAGAAGAAAATTTATATATTTGCTTATAACTGCATTCCCACAATTTATTAACATATTTTCATGAATTTATTTTAAAACAAATAACTATAAATATCTTTCTCTTTTTTTTTAATTAAAAAAAAAAAACTTTCAAACTTTTTCTCTTAGACATATATTTCATTCTTTATAATTTATACTCGCAGCTGAATCAAATTTATTAGACTCATGCTGATATAAGCAGTTAGGGAATATTGTGTAACTTTCTTGTAACAGGGTTTGAACCTGGCTACTGTTACAATATATATATATATATAAAATGAATCATATCATGATTGATTTATTTTTTTATATATGTGGGAGGAAATATATTGACTATCCCAGCCCATCGTCATCTAAGAGACATGATGTTATTAATATTTTGGTCATAGAATTGAACTTGGCTATTTTTTAATAAATAAATAATTTGTTTATTATAAATATTTTTATAGTAATAATAATAATATTAATATAATAAAATATATTATAGATCAAATTAAAAAGCATATGAAACACTTGAACAAGAAACTATAAAGATTCCAAAAATTATTATACACTAAGCGCTGTCAAGGCCATTTGCATCATATTCATAGTGGTAATGTGAGATGCAGAATGAGGAAATAGGGCAAGGAAACAGCAGTATGCAAAACATATGCAAATGAGCTAGATAGTCCAATGTTTGGAGATGTCAAAGCAGGTATCCCATCTATTGATAGCGTTATTATTGCTATTAATGAAGTATGCTTCCCTGATTTTCAGCTTGATATCATTTTTCTCAATGCTGACTATTTTGAGGTTGGAGGGTTCAAACATATGTCCTGTCTTCTTGGAATGTTCTAAGAATGTTGATGAGTTATCATTGTTTTTCTTTGCTCTATTATAGGTGTATCTATGTTGTGCTGTCCTGCTGATTATGCCTGCGTTGGTTTCCCCAAAATAAATGGCCCGGCAACCGGGTTGTGGGCATGATATGCTGTAAACAACATGGGGGAGGTCTGAGAAGGCTCGATTTTATCCTTAGAGTTGTTGATTAGATGATTAGTGCATGGGGGTGTATGAAAACTAATTTTAAATTTATTGGACAAAAGTTTAATTAATTGGTAGGAGATTTTAGGTATGTGTGGAAGAGTGATATATGGAATTTTAGTATCGTTATTATTGTCTATGATTTTCTTAAAAATTGTTTAATTTTATTGTTAATAATGATGAGTTTGTAGCCTTCTTGTAGTAGGTCTTTGGTGTAGAGATGTATATTATTATTTTTATCCACTTCAAACTTGCACAGTTGCATATTTCTGTATAAAAATGCTTGAAGGCCTGCAAATTTGTGAGAGCTTGGTGAATTGGAGTGTGGGTGTATAAAACCTCTGATTTCAAAGGGCTTTATTATCATTGAGTAATTTATTGTTCTCTCATCCCATGTTAGCCGAAGGTCAAGGTAATTTAGACTTTGGAAAGCATCTTCTGTTGTGGAATTGAAAGTTAGATTAGTGTTTTGTGATAAATCTTGTTTGATACTATTTGTAATGTGTTGGTTGGCTAAGATGAATATATCATCTACATACCACAGGTATATATTGTAAGGGCAGTCAGCTTGATATTTGGATATGATTAGTTTTTCGTAGTGATTAAGGAATATGCTGGTTATAATTCCACTGAGTGTGAGACCCATGGGCCATCCACTTTTCATGTTGTACCACCCGTATTCAAATGTGGTATAGATATGTTTGTCTATCCATGTTAAAAATGTAACAATAAAATTAATGCGTTCAGCTGAGAGCATGTTGGTCAGTTCTTGTAGACAATAAAAATGATACTAAAATTCCATAAAGCACTCTGCCACACATACCTAAAATCTTCTACCAATTAATTAAAGTTTTGTCCAATAAATTTAAAATTAGTTTTCATACACCCCCATGCATTAATCATCTAATCAACAACTCTAAGGATAAAATCGAACCTTCTCAGACCCCCCCCCATGTTGTTTACAGCATATCATGCCCACAACACAGTTGCTGGGCCATTTATTTTGGGGAAACCAAAGCAGGCATAATCAGAAGGACAGCACAACATAGATACACCTATAATAGAGCAAAGAAAAACAACAATAACTCATCAACATTCTTAGAACATTCCAAGAAGACAGGACATGTGTTTGAACCCTCCAACCCCAAAATAGTCGGCATTGAGAAAAACGGCATCAAGCGGAAAATCAGAGAAGCATACTTCATTAATAGCAATAATAACGCTATCAATAGACAGGATACCTGCTTTGACATCTCCAAATGTTGGACTATCTAGCTCATTTGTATACGTTTTGCATACCGCTTTGTTTCCTTGCCCTATTTCCTCATTCTGCATCTCACATTACCACTATGAATATGAGGCAAATGGCCTCAAAAGCGCTTAGCGTATAATAATTTTTGGAATCTTTATAGCTTCATGTTCAAGTGTTTCATACGCTTTTTAATTTGTATATTAAATTATCGAGGGCGAAGTTTAAAATCCTTAATATTATAGATCAAATTAGTAATATCAAAGGTTGGTTATGTAAAAATAACAAAAAAAAAAAAAAGAGAGAGAAAACAAAAAATGTAATGTTTATAAAGAGATAAATATCATTATATCTTAATTTTGTTAAAAGTGTTTTGTTAATTTATTATATGTTTCTTTTTTAAATTAAAAGGGATATATTATATTATTCATTGTCAATTCAAATTTAGTATTTTTCTTCTTTCTCTAAATAAGAGATAAACTGATCAGTGTTGTTCTTTTAAAGTTTATATTTCACATTCTGTTAGAATGGTTATTAAGGAGACAAAAAACTTTGTTTATTCTTCTTGGTTAGCAATCAAACAAAACTAAACTGGTGGTTTGTTTATTTCTTCTCATTAAAATAACAGAAATTTCACTTAAGTGCTGCTGACCAAAAGAGTGGTGAGTTAAGAAGATAAACATGGAAATCCCAGAGTTACTTCTACTCCAGTTGCAATTTGTCATTTTATAGAGGCAATTCTATGGCAAGAATAACAAGAACTAAGATAATATCAAATGTCACAAGCAATGGTCATTTTATTAATCAGATGTCAGATTATTTCTCTGGCTTCAATTGACTCAGTACAGTTTTCAAATCCTTGGCTCCATAACAAAAGAAGGACCTACTAAAAACTTTTGCTTTCATCTGCTTTCAAAAAAAAGTAAGAAATTATATCTATCTATATAATGTTTCTAATAGCATGTTTAAAAAAAAGAAGAATAGAAAAGATCACATTTCTAATTTGATTACAAATATAGTTTGTGTGTATAACTGATTAAAAAACAATCCCGTAATGTGATTGAAATTTCATTATTACTGTTGATTTTTTTTTTTTTTACAGACATATCGAATTGTAAATGGGGAGATGAAATTTTTAAATATGTATTGACAATATAATTGGTGATTTTAAAAATCATAAACCTTTGTTTGTGTTCATAAGATGAAGGTTTTGTTTGGTAAATAATTTTCAATGTTGATCAAATTAATGTAGATTATTCTTTTAAGATATAATAGCACTAATGAATATAATTGAAGTGATGTGTTAATAGCTATGATTACAGACTGAACATTTTATTATGTTCTTAACATATGCGAATCTCTCATATTAACAAAAGATATAAATAACTTTTTTTTAAACATATATATGTGTGCTTAACTTGAGGATATTTTCATAACAGATTTCCATTGGAGATTTATTATGAATGAAGTGGACTATTGCTAAAGTTAAATAGTTATGTAAAGAATATTAAGTTTTTAAAAAAAGTATTTCTTTGATCAATCGTATGGAAACATATATTTATGAAAATTGTTTAATTTGTAAATTATGAATATAAATGATGATAATGGTTTATATCTAATCTTATTAAATTCAGAGTATTTGAGTATTTGTAATAATTTTATAAGTCTTTAGATCTATATACGTGAATACATTGATATTTTTTTTTGTTAAAAAAAGAGTATTCATTATTAAACACATATGTAAATTTTTTAAGCATGATTAATATTTTTATCTTAATTAAAATAAATTGTTTATCTTGACTTTTTAAATCAAACTTAATGTTTTCTTTGAAGTTAAGATTACCATTGCTACTTCAACATAATTGGGTCACTTTAATATTAGTCACCTGTCTTTATCTAGAATACCTTGAGATATAAAATGTTACTATTATAGTTTCATATAATAATAATTTATCTGTAGTGCAATAAAATACCATTTGGATCCAGAATAAATTCATAAAGATAACATTATCATCACCATCTTAGAATACATATAATGTTCATGCTCTTGAATTTGATTAACAATTAAATATGTAGTTTATTAAACGACTAAACATCACATGATCACTATTCTTTATGCTAACACAAGCTGTTTAAACAGAGGCAAACCTCTCCATACAGTAGCATTAGATCCTAAGATCTATATGCAGTGCTCTCAGATCCAAGGCTCCTCACTGATGAAAGTCACAACCTAGAAATTAGTCTGGTGATATTAAATGAGTAGGCCCTAGATTGGGATTTTATGCACAAACCTTCCCACATCCATTGATTACTCTGGATTGCATTGAGTGGTCCTACTGTATGAAGAGTTTTGCCTCCATTTATGTAGTTTATATGAATGATGATTTATATTACTGACCCTCTAACTCAAATAATATAATAAAGAGATATTATCTCTCCTATAAAGGTATATGATATTTTATGATTGGAGCTGGATGATCAAAAATGAAAGATATTTAACCACACATATTTTTGTATAAGTTGGTATGCATAGCCTGTGTATGTATTGTTTTCTAAGTGACTAACTAACTATTAATTTTTGTATAGTTTGACCAAGGGAGTGTCCAGGACATATTTTTTTAAGAAATATATTATTAAATATTTTGGCTTCATGACCAAGCCATTATGCATATTCTTACTGTTATATAATTTGCTGCTGAAATCTGTAGGACACTCACAGAATCATATTCTCAAAATACCATTATATGATTTGGCAATTAAATTTATGGGACATGTTAAATAAGTTGGATCTTGATACATCTCAGTTCCTGTTATAATATACATGTGTGAGAGTAAACATATAGATATGTATAAACATATAACTAACTAATAGAAATGTTAAAAATTCTAAATTTATTATTAAATAATATAATAGATTTTATGTAATAATTTGTTTTGTTTTCTGGTAAATGAAAAATTAATATTTTATTTTGTATAATTTATCCATATATATTGTCCATTAGAGACAATAGATAAATGAATTTTTTTTTGTGTCTTGAGAAAGAATGTCTAATATATTGAATCATTTTATAGTTTAAATATATATATAATATTCTATGATACAATAATTTACACTATTATGGCATATTTATTGTCTTAATATTAATTTTGTGAATAAATTATTGTTATATTTATTAAATTCAAGGTAAGATCCTTATTTACATTAATAGATATATGATATAGTTAGCATGATTTAGAATCTCATTGCAAACATAAACATATAAAATCTAATTAGCAAATAATGTAAATTTTAGTGATTAAAAGTGAGTGTAATGTTCGTGAACATCCATTGATAAAGGCTAGTCAATAAATTATTATAATAAAATTTTATATAATCATTAAGCTTAATAACTTTATTCATTATTGACTATAATATAAACTTAAAACATAGTAATAAAAGAGTTATTTATGAATGAATATCATTATAAATTATTAATTAATATATCTGTCTTAATTTTCAAATATATTACATTGTTTAGACAATATTGGTGTTCAATTGGGTTGATATTTTGTTAGTATTTAAATTGTATTAATAAATTTTGAACATTATTCCAATATAGATTTTGGTTTATTTTATTAATAGAGCTTGCTTAACCTTTGCTCATTTTTTTCTATTTAAGATTTGGTTTAACTTGTACAGCACTATTAACCCTTAAACCGCTAATTATATTATTGGTTGTATGAGGTAAAAATCAAATCTTTTAATTGGCCAACTCACAAACTGAAGACAAAGCCTATTGTTAAAACATATTCGCCTATAATATTAAATTCAACTCAGATACATTTATAAAAAGTATATTACTAATTTTTCAGGTTATGAAGAGAACGAAAGTTCTTTTAAAAATAATTTGCTATTTATTTATTATAAAATATTCAATTTCGGCAACATAAAAGCTATAATATAAACAATGAGGTCATGACGAAATGCCTTTTACGTTATAGAAAAGTAAATATTTCTTTTTACTAAATCTTAAATATTTTTACTAAAATCTTCAATATTTTTCGAAAATAATTTTGTTTTTTTAGTATTCTCTCTGAAAATCATTTGTAATTACTCAATATATACTTAATATTCTTTAAAATTATATTAGAAATGAAAATCTCAGCGTTTAACTTTATTTTCTTTGATCAGGCGGTTTCTTTGTTCTTTCCAGCCAATCAGAATGTCTTTTTTGGCTGAGAGCTGGATGACAACCAATCATTGACAATGTTCTTTCTTTGTTTAGTTTTAAATGCAGTTTTTTTGATTTTTTACTTGTAAAATAATTCGGAAGAGGGCACCATCTTACAGAACTTTTAAAAACCTAATCAATAACTGTCAAACAAATATTCTAGCATAAGAACTAGCAGAGTTAGAGTGACATCAGATGTCGACGAGATGCCTCTTAAGAGGCGGTTGAAGAATTAATTTAGCTAACTTCTTACATTATTACAGGTTTGGTATAGTATATTTAGTACTATTATAACTTCATACAATTCATAAGGTATATAAAAGTAAACACCCCA
The DNA here is from genome assembly GCA_028023455.1 of Epiperipatus broadwayi. Lineage (NCBI taxonomy): Eukaryota > Metazoa > Onychophora > Udeonychophora > Euonychophora > Peripatidae > Epiperipatus > Epiperipatus broadwayi. Next base: position 1,472,172 of record JAQFVV010006218.1, on the reverse strand, counting down.
TATGATCAATTATTACATTACAGATTTTAATATTCACATGTGTTGGTAATTTGTTATAATAAATAGATTAAATAAATCTCTCTTATTTTATACTGTTAGGGATTTAGCTTGCTCAAAGACTTGGGCATTAATAAAAGGAATTCTCATTTTCATTTCTCTATCAGTATAGATTTGGAGCTAGGGCATATAAATAATCTTTCTTTGTCTTGTTCATTTTTCTTCTGATACAGATCTGACATTCACAGTATGGACAGGTAACATCACATGATTACCATTCTTTATATTTACAGAATCTATTTACACAAAGGCTAAACTCTTCATACAGTAGCACCACTCAGGGTAAGCCAGAGTATTCAGTGGATGCAAAAGGTTTGTGCATGTAATCCCTATCTAGTGCCTACTCATTCAATATTCCCAGACTAGTTTCCAGCTTGTGGCTTTCATCAGTGAGGAGCCTTGAACCTGAAAACACTGTACCTAGATCTTAGGATCTAATGCAACCTGCCAGCAACCACCTTTTATCTTATTATCTAACTATAATGCTTTGAATCCAAAATGAAAACACAATAATGTTTTCAATTCAAGCTCATTATTTGTGTAGTCATATAGGTTTGAGCCTATAAATGTGAAGTCAGTTCAGCATCCATACTTTTTGGCATCTTTGGATCTTTAACAACCACAGTCACCATAATCCTATTGGTCAGGATTGGTATTAAACCAGTAAACATCACATGATCATCATTCTTTATGCTTACACAAGCTGTTTATGCAAAGGCTAAACTTCACTGATAAAAGCCACAAGCTAGAAACTAGTCTGGAGTTATTGGATGAGTAGGTACTAGATAGTGATTTTATGCACAAGCTTTTTTGCACCCATTAATTACTCTGGTTTGCACTGAGTGATGCTACTGTGTGGAGAGTTTAACCTCTGTGTAAACAGCTTGTGTAAGCGTAAAGAAAGGTGATCATCTGATATTTAGTGGTTTAATACCAATCTTTCCCAATACTATTATGGTGACAATGGTTACTAAAGAATCAAAAACACTAAAAAATATGAATACTGAACTGAATTTAGATCTATATGACTATACATGTTAATGAACTTGAATTGAAAACTGTATTGTGTTTTCATTTTGAACTCAAAGATTATATAGTTAGCTAATAAAGTAAATGGTGACTTCTGGGGGATTGTATTAGGTCCTAAGATCTAGGTGCAGTGCTTTCAGATCCAAGGCTTTTCACTGATGAAAGCCACAAATTAGAAACTAGTCTTTGGATGTTAGATGAGTATGCAGTAGATAGGGATTTTATGCACAAATTTTCTTGCATTCACTGATTAATCTGGCTTGCACTGAGTGGCGCTACTGTATGGAGAGTTTAGTCTCTGTGTATAGACAAGTAACAAAACCTCTCTCATTGCTCTCATTTTTCTTCCGTTACAATATAACAGATTATGTATATTTTAATTCAATGTGTAAAAAATGCAATTTTTCCAATAGTTAATAATGCGCTGTTTTTTTATAAAAATTATTTTTAAAAAATACACATTAATATGTATATATATATATAAGATCTTAATTTCCATTGGAATTTTTTTTTAATTAGTAACACATTTAAATTCCTTTTTGAGTAGACTTTAGATTTTATATTATTTTCAACTTTTAGTATATAAATAAACCAACTATTAATTTATATCAATCGTACTTTAAAGTAAATTTAAAATTGGATTTGATTTCTGACTTTAAATTTAAACAGATTACATTTTTGAATTATAGATGTATTATAAATTAATTTGTCTAAACAATATTTTAATAACTTTTTAATTGAGATAAAGTTGTGAAATGGAGAGGGAACTATTAAAATTTTCAAAACTATCAAAATATTAATTATTATTTTTCCATTGCAATAAATATATAAATACACATCGTTTAAATCGTTTTAAAATACTAAAGAGTCTACTTAGTTGGTGCTATGACCATTTGTATGCTCCAAAATAATTTGTGATGAGATTTTAATGATAAGTGTCGTAGAATCTTCTGACTATTTCAATTTTTTAATCATCTTTTGATAAGTGTGTAATCTTTATTGAAATACATGGATTTACTTCAAAAGTTAGGACTATAGCACAAAATCTTCGCCTAGCGCCAAGATTTAATTAATATTCTTGTAAGAAGGAGGAAAAAACAAAGATTTTATTTTAGTTTTAACTTGTTTTATTTCATATATATGTAAAGCAAATTAATATTAATTTCATTCAACAAAAAAAAAGGGAGATAAATTATACAGGCATAAAATGTAAACACAATTTCTATTAAATGTATTAAATATTTTTTTATAACAACAAATTTATAAGCATAACATGCCTCTTAGTTTAATTACTTTTTAGTTAAATCTTAACAATCAAATAAGGTTGTATTTTACATCCAATTTCAGTCTCTGGAGAAAAAAAATTATAATTGATGAGTGGCGGTAGTAATAATATTCATAGAATTAAGGCAATAATAATAAAATCATTAAATTTTCAATCAATTGAAAAAATAAAATAATAGTTCGTTAAAAAATAAAATAAAGGCAGAATAAAAAAATATATAATATAAAATTACTTTTACTTAACTAAATTTAACAGTTTTAAAATCTGAATTTGTTTTTTAAAGTCCTCTTTGTTTAAGATGATGAATGTCCATTTTCATTTTTAATTGCTATTGCAGTTAAAGTTATTTATTTTACCCCCCCCCATTCAAATAAATATTTTTACGATGTAAGCGTAACATCTCAACATGAAATAAATTAAAACTTACTAATATTAAAGAAGAGTGTATCTTTAACAAAAATGTTCGGAACTTAGTTTTTTTTTTTAACCTGGTAGTCTGAAATTAAGAATCTTGTTTATTTTATTAGTGCGCACATTTTAAGTTCTCCTTTGCTTTGGTGAATTGTAATTAAATACTATTTTGAAAATGGTTTCACAGTCTTAAATTCTATTTACGCCATACAGAATTGTTATGGATAAGTAGAAAGCAACTTTAAGATGTTCATTCAAACATATATTTTTATATAATCACATTGATTTAAAATTTTATATTAGAGTTTCATACACTGAAATACTTTTCAGTGATAATTTTGGCTTGCAATATTTATGGTTATTTCAGCTTACAATTTCGTGGCTTATTTTTTATGAATTCAATTCCACATTAGACTAATCTTCAAGCATGGACAAGAATTCTACACTTAAATTGGATAATACAAAAAGAAAACCATAAAGAATTCTACTCATAACACAACCTATATGCTGATGAGTAGCATTTTTTTCCAAACTAACTTCTCCAGATTTTTATCACTCTATATATCTTTTTAAACCATTAAGCATCACATGATCACCATCTCTTATACTAGCACAAATTGTTTATAAACAAGGCAAAACTCTCCTTATAGTAGTGCCACCCTGTGCCAACCAGAGTAATCAATGGATGCCAGAGTATATGTACAAGCCTTCTGACATCAATTGATTACTCTGGTTGGCACAGGGTGGCACTACTGTATGGAGAATTTTGCCTTGTTTATATATCTTTTTATTTACACTTTTTCCTTTTGTATTAACACTTAAAAAATGTATCTATGCAATAAAACATGAGAGCCAAAAGTTGTTTTCAATGTAAACAAATAAAAAAGAATTACAACTTTAATTTTTAAACTTTTTTAGATATTTAATCTAATATGTTTAGTTTTTTAATTCTTTTTAATTTATATGTATATTAATATTTTTATCCCATTATGATTTATCTACATTTGGAGTTCAAAAACCATCATTGCTTATTTTTGTAAAAGCATAGATAAAAAAAGCAGTGTGAATCATTCACGTGTATAATATGTTATAGTGTAAATCATTTATTTCTTTTTGCAATAATATTTTTAAAGTGGAAATATGACATCACATCGATTTTATAATTATTTTCATAAAAATTATATTTTAAAAACAAAAATAAACTGATATAAATTTTAACTTTTATTTATAAAAAACAAACCTTCAGACAGAATAGTTCAGTTGGTAGAGCGTTTGCCTTAAATTTGATATTCAAGAATCTAAAGGTGCGAGTTCAACTTCTAAGCGAATATTGTCACTGTGCATATAGGCCAGCAACACCTGAAGAAGAGTGAAGAATAATGCTACTCGAAAGGTTGTGTAATTACTAACCTGCATTGTCTATTTGGGTGTCATTACTAACAAGTTGTTTGTATTTGGAAAATTTAAATAAGTTTAAAATTTTCTATACATTCAACATTCACTCATAAATAATGGAAATAGTCCAACATATCACATCTAACAATTATATTTATTCTAAAAAAATTAATTACATATAATATTTACAATATATATGTTTTACATGCAATGTATGTCCACCCATATGTGCACATGTGTAAAAAACCAAATTCATTAGTAATTAATTTTTATTTTTCATTTTTATCAATGGTATTATTAAATATATATTTGAAAACAAATTAATATATAATCTAATATTGAATTTCTTAGAAATAAAAGACGTCCTACATGAATATTTTTTATCTAGAACTGAAAATCTACAGAGTCATTAAAGATATTTTTTTTACAAAAATTAAATTATTAACCACAAAGAGTTACAATATTTTACTTAATTGTATGTAGAATAATTTTAAAACATTAACTAATATACCAAAATTTACAATTTATGAAACAATTGAAAACTAAAAATTCACTCTTTTATTTTTATTTTATGCTAATTTTTATATTTTCTTAGCATTATTGTTTTTATGGTATGTTAGTTTTATGAAGCATGTAATATTTTATATAAATTCTTATTTGTTATGTAGTTATTGTGAAAATTCCATTTTCATTTTAATGCACAAAAAATCAAATACAGTGAAGTTATAATATATATTTTATTTCAATTATACATTATCTAAAAACAATATAAAGAAACAAAAATATAAATAAATAAAAAATAAAACGTTAAAACTTGGAAATTTAGTATATTTTATGAGTATTAATAGACTGTGATTTATTTTACAGTATTCTCATTAATTCTAACATGATTTCATTTAATTATTATGTTTTTGCATGTTAGATATATTGAAAATACACTATTTTCCACTTCTTGTACAATATTTTGTTTAATAAAATGTTTTCTAAGTATAATACATTCTTTTATAAGTGTATCAAATTTTATTGAAAACAAAATGAATCTAATAAATGGGCCATATATTCAAAAACAAATTATCTAGTAGAGAAATAATGAGAAGAGAAAATCATATTTTTATCATGCCATTTGTTCCTCTGGCATGTTTAATGTTATAACCATGATAAAGAGAATTTTTTGTAAAGCATTAAATTTATTGATAAAAATGACAACCGGTAAAACATTTATAAATGTTTTTGTATGGTAGGAGAAATCTTAAAGTGAGTCTAATACATTGTTATCCATTTTATTAAGAAAAACATGAAGAGAAAATTTTTAGTATGCAATATTTTGAGGAAATGTAACGCAGATAATTATATGCAAAAATGTATAAGAAATAAGCTTAAAATCTGTGAAGTTAGCCATAATTGCCTGGTGCACTTTGAACTAAGTTATGTTAGTCATAGTCATGGCAACTGACAGAGGGGAGAATATTGAAATGTTTATTTTAAAAATGTGAACAAATGATTAGCATAATTGAATGGCTATTTATTACTTTAAGTAGGCCATTTTTAGGAACAGAAATGCAAGAGACTTTCTTATTAATTGTGTTCTTATTTTTTGTGAGATGCCATGATTCTTTTACTTTACAGCATTGTTGCACTCTAGGCATATAATGATGACAGATGTAGGCTAGAAAGGGTGTCCTAAAGTGGATTGGTATTCATAAAAAATTGATTTGAAATCCATTTGGTTTTGAGCATGGTTGTATATGTACTGGTGTTATGTTGATTGGGTAAACAAGATGGCCTTTGATTCCTCATAATATACAGTGCAGCAGTTGGTGTGTAGGTATGTGACCTTGTATATGATTTGTGATTTCTGGTTTAAGGGGAAATATCTTTTGTATTGTTAATAGAGAAATTTAGGGAGTTGCAAAGAAAATTTTAGTAAGGCAATGAGTAATTCTAGAAATTTGTGGTAATGAAGACCATGTTTATCACCTATTGGGGTAGAGATCTAAGCTTTAAATAAAAAAATTACAATGGTTTGAGTTGAGATTTTGTTTATGTAACTGATGTAGCACAAGTTTGAGAGAAGAATTTATGTTACTTTTCTTATCTGAGTTGAATTTACAGAAATGATGATTGCAGTCTAAAAATGCTTTGGAACCAGTGAGCTTGGAAAATTTTGGAATGATGGATTCAGGGTTCATGGTGCTATGAATAATGATAGGCTTAATGAGCATTTTATAATTAAGATGGGTAATTTCTTGTTGAACATAGAGGTCAAAGAACTTAATGCATTGGTGGTTATTCTTGTTGTCCCAGGTTCATGTTAAGGACAATGTCTGTGAGAGAGTGAGCAGTTTGTATGCTGCTGAATTATGCATTAGAAGTGGAAAAAAACACATCAACAATATGATGGAAGAAGCAAAATCAATGTATTGAGGTAACATAACTTCTTCATATTTGTTGAAAATGTGGCTTGACATAATCCCACTAATATGGACGCCCATAGTCCAGCTCTCATCTATTTTGTAAAAGGCATTGTTAAATGAAGCCATAATGTTATAGTGGAATCAATGTAATCATTTGAGAACAGATACTTTTTATGTTGACCTTGCTGAGATCTTCATTAATGATTTAAATTGATAGGCTGTGTGGGATAGAGCTGTATAACTTGGTAATGTTTAATAATGCCAAGCAATGCTGTTCATTGAATTGCATATTTTTTATTTGACTTACACATTCAAATGAAGACTTAAAAGTGAATCAGCCAAAAACAAATTGATCACTAAGCCACTGAACAATTATTTGGGAGGCCTTATAGTAGTAGGCACTCCCAAAGTTGATCATTAAGTGGAGGGAGTGTTCTATCTTGTGTAGCTTAATATTCATAAATAGGTGGGGTAGAGTTGCAGTAGAAGGGTATATATTAAAATATTTGCACATGGAAAAGGCTTTGTTTCAAAACTTACATAGCATGACAGAAATAAACTTATCCTTGAACCTTTTAAGATTATATGAGTCAATTAATTTGAATTTTAATTTGTTGATCTATGCACACATTCCTATAGCAAAATCTGTGCTGGGTAACAAAACAAATTGAGTTTTTTATCTTCTTTAATACATGTATTATATTATTCTGTATATATTTACCAGAAGCAACACATTTAATCCATGCCTTGCCTTGTCTGTTAAAGAGATTCTGTGGCATATTTTGTACTACTTGTCCAATGACAGCCTCTCTTTGCAGGCTACTACTATAGATTGCTTTAATGTCTGCAGTGAGTTCTCATATTGGATGTTCCCAGTACTGCTAACAAATCATCAGCTATAGAACATCTTTTTGCTATTATCTGGTGAGTTGTGTGTTGTAAAAAAAGCTGTAAGTATTTGGAAAGCTAAGTGTACATCTTGTCAAGTGGCAAGAAAGTGTTTTTTCTTAGAATATTTAGCCTGGAAATTAGCATAAGTATCCACTTATAGGAGTGATCTCCAAGGGAACATTCTGATGGCCCCACATTTTGTTCTTACATCAGCCCTTGATAATATTTTTTAACAAAAAAATTTCAATTGACAGGTATTTTTTTGCACAATTATAAAATTGATTTGGATACATGGATTTGATGACAGTTTGGAAAAACTTTATAAACCAAACAATTTTCTAAGAATTTCATCCTCTCACATAATGTACAGATTGATGTACAGAGCTTGTAAACAGCTTTGGTCTTGAAATAAATATCCATAAAGTCATAGTAATAAATGTAAGTGTTTTTTTATTTTATTTTTACTGAATGTGAATAATTGAACTCATATACAGTAAATATACACCTTTACCCCAATCAACAAGTTTAATGGTTTTTCTCTAAGCCTGTGGGTAAGTGTATTGGTAAAAAAAAAACATTTCAGTAGCTATAATTATTTTTGATTATCATTTCTTTAAAGACAGTCTGCCATTTTGCTTTTTAATTGGAGAGTGTTTATCTGAGTCATGATTATAGAAAAAAAATAACACAATGTATACTTTAATTATTTTTTTTCATGTGTCATAGCATCAGCCAGGGAGTGAACCCACTAACCTGGGGCAACTGCTTATAAAGCAGCTGTCACTGACCTCTCTACCACCAATGCAATTTATGTTCTTTTATCAAAGTTTTATTTTTTTGTAATGTTTAACCAATAAAATTTTGATTTTTTTTTTTTTTTGCAGTACTGATGAGGTTTTTTTTTTAAGCAATAGTTTATTAATTTATTTACTTTACATAAATGAAATAAAAATTAAATAAAATTTTATACAAAAAAATGCAATGTACAATTGACTGATATAGTTTTATTAATATATGACTAAATCTTGTTTGTTTATTTTTGTTACTGTATTTTTTTTTATGAAAAATGTTAAGCTATTTTGAATATGTCAAAAACAAATTGTAAGATTAATGATTTAAAATTGATCAAATATGTGATATTTTTAACTTATATTTAGTAATCTTTGATTATATTGATAAACTGCATAGTGTACAAAACCTTTTTTTTTTTTCAAAACTTACTAATTATATGACAGTATTTTGCAATTACAATGAGCATATTTTTAGCTGCAGGTAAATTCTTCATAAGAATTTCAATTAAAAAATTAACTGTATGAGTACATTTTATCTAATGAACATGCTTTAAAATTCATTACTAATTCACTTTGCTACAGCAAGTGATCAAAGTATAATGGTGTTTTTTTGTTTGTTTTTGTAATTATTAACAATTAAAATATCATTTACTTTAGAGATGCCACAAATAAGAGCATTATTTGTCTTGTAAAAATAATGGATAAAAATTAAATAAATACATTAATCGTATTTTAATTTAACAATCAAAACATAGTATTGTATACTGCATAATGAATAAACTCTGTGCTATTTTTTAGCATGTACATCACCATATTATTCTGAGATTGTGTAACATTAATGATGTCATGATTTTATGACATCATCAATCTTGCAATATGGCTGCCATTTAAAAAAAGGATTGATTTTTTGAAAAAAGTTTCAAAATTTTTTAAAGATCACTGTAGGGAATAACTGAGTGTAAATCAAAATAGTGAGTACAAATTGATGATGATCACTTTAGTAAATTTTTGCATAAAGACCTTAGGTATTCTGAGATAAAAGTCAAACATAAATGTGTTTCCTCACTTTTTAATAACAATATTTTTTAACCTTCCAGTACTGTTGCAGATTTATTGTTCTCTCTGATGACACTTTTTGTAATCTTTCAACTCTTGAATTTTAGTATTAAACTGTTGTTCTATATCAGAATTCAATAAATAGGACTTGATTTGATAGAAATATATATACATTTACAAACCAAAACAATTCTAAAACATTCTATTTGAATCTTACAAATATTGAAAAAATGAATTGGTAATGAGAACAAAGAATGTTTTTATTATTGAACAATTGGCTTCAGAAAATGAACAAAATCTTTTTGATTGAAATTTGTTTTTAAAACATGAATGAATAAATGTTAATTTCTGATAAAAATATCAAATTCTGCTTTAAAATGTTAAAACTGTTTTATAATTTTTAAAATATATTAAAAGATTCTAACACAGTGTTGAAAATGATATATAAGATATCAGTTTTCTAAGGTGTGATGATCAGAATACAAATGTTTTTGTTAACATTCTAGAAGTTATTATCATCCTGTACACTTTTAATTTTTAATGATTATTGCACAATTATTATGCTAAAATAATTATGAATCTTAATAAACTTTGAAAAAAAAATCAAGTTTGTTATTATAAAAATATTCTCAAAGTAATTTTGCTAATAGTGTTGAGATAGATTATAAAGAATCAAATCTATCAAAGACATGGAGCAGGATTAAAATACTTTGACCTTCTCATCTGTTTTATTGTACTGACCTCTTAAATTCAGAAGTATGCAATTTTGATATATATATATATATATATATATATATATATATATAAATATATATATATATATATATATATATATATATATATATATATATATATATATTAAATTAGTGAAATAGTTCAGTGGATAACTGCACAAATGTGATTTAAAGGAACAATAACTAGGAGCAATTTCTCTGGATCTGGAGTTCTATGATCAAAGGCCTTCATGATTCTTTAAGGAAGAGTTAATAAACTTAATTGTGTATGCATGCTATAAATGTATAAAAAGTGTCTGCATTACATATGTGTGTCCTCATGTTTAAAAGTGCTCTAAACCTTCAATATAGTAAACTATACATATTGTATTGTAATCAATGATTATAAACAAAATTTGAACTATTATTTACTATATACAATACACGAGAAGGACTGGAACTAAAACATAATGGATATTTTGTCTCCACTGCATGGTATAAAAAAAAGTAAGTTAATTATACACTGAGGCTACTTTCAACTAAAATTTTAGCTTTTAAAATTCTAATATAAATTTTTCTACATTTGATTAAATTCTATTCGAACTTTAAATATATTTTATACTGTTAATCAAATTGTAATAACTATCCATTTAAACTAAATAAAAAATATATAACTTATTTGTGTTTTTCATATAATTTTAAACACTTACTTACATATAGTTAAAAACAAAAAAAAGTACTTATATATAGTTTGCTTATACATAAAACATAACTTTAATGTTAATTTTTATTTCTTCTAAAATATTAACTTAGCCTAATTATTTATAATATTTTCATAAAATCTCACATTTTTTAAATCCTATAATTAAATAGTTTTATCACATATACTGTAATTATTTATTATTTAGATTTCTTTTCTTTTTATATAGAAGTACATAAACACATATCACTATAAAATTGTCATGTCAAAACATATGTTTGTATGAACAGGATAAATATGCAATAATGTGCTAGTAAGAACAATAAAAACAATAATTTTCTTTTGAAATTTATTAAGGAAAATAGTTACTTGACACGTATACTTTAAATGTAAAAATAATTAATTGAATTTAAAAAGAATCTAAAATTGCGGAGGTTTTTTGAATGGAAATGGGAAGTACATGACATTTAAATGTTATATATGTATATAAAACTTTCTTTTGCCATTTTTCATATTATATTTACATGAAATAGACTTGTCTACAAACTAAACTAATAAAAAAAATCTATTTTCTTCTCTTAAATAAAAAAACATTGAGCATTTGCCTATTTATAAAAAAAAAAGAAGAAATTTAAACCCAAGTATCAAAACAACATGGTAAAAATATATCTTGTAAAATTTCAAAACTACTGATAATTTGGCTGTTTATTATAAAAAGGTCAAATTATATTTATATATTGAAGTATTTCCATCATTTAATATTAAGTATGGAATGTCTTTAGAAAAATTTAACTTTATTTAAATTTTCAAATTACGTTCAACTGTTAGTAATAGCACACAGGTTCGTATATGCACAACATTTCGAGGGGTATTATTCTCCTCTCTTCTTTAAGTATTGATGATCTGATTAGTGACAGAATTAGCATGGAAATTGAACCTGATGGACCCTTAGATTTTTGATATTGAATTTTAAGGTAATGCTCTGGTCAACTGAGAAATCCTGCCCAAGGCAACAGTCAGTAGAAATTTCAATCTATGAGGTTCCTCCTGATTTCTTCACTTTTTTCAAAGAGAAAAATTGATTAGTGGTTTTCAGACATTAGGTATAGTTACACTACATTAACTTATGGGATTATTTGCCATTGTCATGTGAACAGATTTTTTGAATTTTCATCTTTGTATATTTTTCTTTCTATCTAATGTTTTTGTATTTTCCCAATTGAGCATATGTTCATTGGTACATACATGATCTACTATACTAGGCACATCTGTTTTTTCTCTTCTAGTCATCTGTTTGTGCTCTTGCAATCACTTTTTAATGAAGCAATTGGTATCACCAAGATGCATTGTGCATATACTAACTTTTAACATTAAAATTTGATCATTTAAAATATATATATTAACAGTTGAATGTAATTTGATAATTTAAATATAATTAAATATTTCAAAAGACATTCAATACTTAATATTGGATGATGGAAATAGTCCAATATATAAATACAGGTAAAATACCATTATCACAAACTTCAGGAAATCAAATTTATATTGTTTTGATAAAATGATTGTAGATTGTTAAATTTATATATATATATATATATATATATATATATATATATATAAAGAAAATATATAAATCATATTTATAAATATATATATATAAAATAAACTCTGCATATAATCTGTAAAATAACAAAACATATGTACCTTATGTGCGATATTTGAAGCAGAGTAAATATACTACAAATTATTATCAACTAGCACATTTAGGTATAGCACAAAAGATTCATAACAATCAATTATTAAAATGAAAAATAAAATATTATTTAATGACCATAAATTCCAGAGTCTGCTCAGTTGTACACTATTAAAGCTTTGATTCAAAATGTTATTAGAATTAGCAAGAGTTTGGGCTTATGTAATTTTTATTCCTTCATTACATATAACATTAATTTTCTGAATACAATAAGCATGACCAAAATTTTTTCCAAGCCAAAACAAAATGAAAAATATTTTTTTACATGTCTTAATATAGCATGTTTGATAATATAAACAATCTAAATCTAGTTCTCAACTTAAAATTTTTTTAATCATCAAAATGATTCTGGATATTGCTAATTCAGTAACATTTGAACCACAGACTTAGTAGTATGCAACTGAGCAAGCTCTGAAATTTTGGTCATTAAATATAATTTTTTGTTTTATTTTAATAGTTGATTACTATGAATCTTATGTGCTACAGCAAAAATATGCTGCTTGTTAGAAATTAATGGTACATTTCCTTTGTTTTACACATTGATGTTTTTATGTTTTGTAATATATATGTATACTAGAAGGCTCTGTTTCCTGGCACTTTCAGTGCTAATTAAATTCAATATTTTATTATTTACTGCATATTCATCATCGTTGTGACAGGCTATAATTCCATTAGCTAAATCATCATTTGATTAAATGGAGTCTAGAAGAATATTCATCTAACACAATAATATTAATTTAAATACAAAATTATAGTAAAATTAATTTTAGTAGAGAATTATAAAATCAAACAAATGTTTAAGTTATATTTATATAGTTAAATATCATTTATACTTTTTTCAAAAGAAAAAGAATTAAAATGCTGACAAATTAAAACAACTTTCAGTATCAGTAATAAAGAGTGCAAAAGAACATTTATCTAATAAATATGTATATTAGTGATTATTTATCTTTTCAACATGTGTGTGATCAGGTGGGTCAGAAATATGAGATGGCACTGAGAGTAGTGGATTGTGTGAAAGTCTGAATTCAAATTCCGCATATATTATATATATATAAATGCAGGTTTAAATCTGTACAATGTATTAATTTATATAAATAGTGTGCAAAAGGTCTGCCCATACTTCGCATATGTATGTATAAATGGATTATTCTCCTGTACATGAGGGTTCAGAATGACTAATATGTCAATATGGGTAGGATGACAACCTTGGCATTAATATGGATTTTGAATGTTCCATCATCAGATCTTCAAAGAAATGGAATGCTGAAGAGTTGAGAGTTAAAGTAGTTTAAAGCCTGTCCTATTGGCTATCTTAATATTAAGCTAAGCACTGATTGTATATATGTGTGAGGATAGTAATCTAGACCAGTGGTCTTCAACCCTTGGTCCATGACCAGCACTGGTCCACAGAAGTTTTCTGCTGGTCTTGCTTGTTCATGTTAGACTGGCAGGAAAGTTTGTAATAACAAAATAATAAGATTTTAAACTTTTAATTAATATAAGCAATTTTTATTTATTTTTTCATCTAATTTTTATCCCCCCCCCCCGCCCAAAAGAAAAAAACAGAATGAAAACAAAATCTAATCAATCCTACATAAATTAATTTGTTTTTCTAGTTATCACAGATGTTTGTGGAGGGAAGGGGGTGTAGAATTAAATATTTTATTATTTTTCTAAAAAAAATTCAAAATTTAAAAAAAAGTTTTTTATTATACAAACTCCATATATATATACTTCATCTTGTATATTTAACATTAAATACAGATATTATATTTATCGTAATCATTGTCATGTAATTACACTAGCTGTGATATTTCCCAACATTTAGGTGAATAACATTTTATTCTTGCATGTTTTAACAATAGAATAATAAACATAGCAATTCAGGCACATTAATGAGAACAATTGTTATTGTACTGTTTTCTATAGAAGTATCACTGTGCAACTCAAGAAAGAGTGTTCAGCATGTGAAGGTAAGCAACATTCATTACAATACACAGTAACTAGTGTGTTGTTTTGGTCAGTTATGACAATTATGTTCATCTAAGGCAAAGCAGTTTACATCTTTAAGAAAATTTATCTATAGACTTCTGATGGTCTGTGAAACCTTTTTCTTATTTTTGCGGTCCACAGGTGTGAAAAGGTTGAAGCCCACTGATCTTGACCAACTGATAATTGCTGTTTTGGCATGAATTATGTATATTGGTGATTATTTATCTTTTCAACATGTGTGCGATCAGGTGGGTCAGCAATATGAGATGGCACTGAGAATAGTGGATCATGTAAAGTCTGAGGTCGAATCCTGCATATATTACATATATAAATGCAGGTTTAAGCCTGTACAATGAACTAATAAGATAATATAATTTAAATTAAAAATGCTGAACATTTCAAATATCTTAAGCTTTTTCCAACTTTCAATTTGAGAATTAAAGATTGTAGAACAATATTTATGTAGCTCAATAAGTCAATATTTTAACAACTTAAATTAACCCCAATTTAACATAACAAATAATTTATTACTTCATTTTTTAAGTTTTCCCACTTTCACTCTCAATAATAAAGACTGTAGAAAAATATTTATCTAATGCATTAACATTAATTTAAATGTAGTATGATATTCCTATAAAAAAAAAAACTATGTTAAATTATACATTTGTATATTTTAACAACGATAAAAATACAAAATAATTTAAAATATCCTCAATTTAATGTGTTGGATAAAATGATCACTTCCCTCACTTCTGACTTATATATATATATTGTAACAATCTGGAGAATATGATCTTAACATGATCTGCACTACAGGGCGCCATCTAGGCATTTGAACCTAGAAAAATTTATAAAGTAGGCAGATACGTAAGTCAAAAAAAATTATTTTTTTTTTTTAAATATTTTGGTTCCGGTCGTTAGCCCATGTCACTAGCTCAGTGGAATAGCAGAGATTAATAATATAATATAAGAGTATATATATATATAAAAGAATAAAATAAGCCACTGCCAGTAATTAACATGCAAACATTTATTAATGCACATATATAAGATTTAAAATTATTTTAGCATCAGTTTACTTTTTAAAATTTAACTTACATTTTTAACTTTGATTTTAATTTACATTTTAATTTTTACAACTTTACATTTTAATTTTTTATAAGTTCGCACAGAGGAGTTTATAAAAGCTTGTTTTAATATGTTGTGTATAGATCGGTTACATAGATTACAACGGTCAAAAACATTTCAAAATCAACATAAACGATCAAAATTTAAAATCATTGATACCGACAATTGCAGAGGGAAATTTATAAGTAACCCAATAGTATTCACCATAAGATACTTGCATTGTCACCAATAACTTAAAAGACATCCGAATAAAGACATTTTACATACTCACCATAAGGTATCATTATTTATCGAATGTCTATATATTTTGATCAAATATGAAAACCCAAAACATATTTAACCGATAACCAATCCATGCAAGCATCTATAAACAACTTAAATTTAATGCATTTTTATTTAGTGTTGAGTAATAGATTTGCATTTGAAAATAAAACATTCTATCCCTATTTAACCTTAGGCTAAAGGTTCGCAGCCAAAACTGGCGTCAATTTATCTGATATATTGATGCATTCAATGTAATATGAAATACGGCAGCACCAAAAAGTTAAGAGAAGAAATTGCCTCTCGTCAGATAGGAATACATACATCTATCTGACAAGAAGAGCAATAAAAAAAACTCCATAGAAAGGAACTGCAGTCTCTGACTTATAATTCCTTCCATAGGCAAATGGGTGAGTGCGGCGTATACAAACGATTCTGCCCGTAGCGAATCTTGCATTACATCTACTAACTACACCAATATATCCAATCCATTGACCCAATTTAACTACAAAACAAATAACCTAAGATAACCCTCCCCTAATATAACTTTACAAATCTATATAGCCATTCATGCCCGATGTAAGTTTAATATTTATATAATTTACTTAACGGAAAACAGAAAGCATAATAAAACTTAAAGAACAAAAAATAAATAAATGGAAATGATTTTAAATAAAAAAATATCAAATAACATTATTAATATTAATTTACATTGGTCAGATAGGATTCTATTTGTATTTTTTATATATGGAAAGTTTTTAATTTAATGTTTATAAATTATAAAGTTCTTACGGTTTTTTTTTAAACAGTTCATCTTTATATGTTCCTTGCCATTTGAACGTGAATTCCCACACCATCCTAAAAAGATTGGTATCCATTTAGCCATTGTTTTATTTATTCATTCGGAGGTTTTTTAGTTTAGTTGATCCTCAATGTAGAAAACAATAGTTCATTTCTCTTTCTTTCTTTGGCAAAACTGAAGAGATTGTAGAGTGCGTCTTTTCCATCCCTTCTCCTTCACTTCCGCACTAACACATATCTGTCACATCGTAAATAATCTATCAATTAATAATTTTCAAACTTGTCCTTTTATATTAATTTTGAAGGATTGAATTTACATTACATCATCAATGCGATGGTCCTTTCGCCGAGGTCCAATTCCATAGGGATTTCTTTTTATTTGCTAAAAGTTTCTATTGTTTTCCTATCTGACCGATGTTTTTACATTTAAATGCCCAAGGCTGGTTTACATTTAACTAATTAAAACAATCATTTCCATTTCTGATTAATTAATGTGTTTTCCAAGATTAAAGATATATTTTTATCTCTAAATCTTTTTAGGTTTTTGTTTTTAAAATACCTTTCTATTTTTAATAAAGTTTTATTTTAATAATTTTTTTTTTATCTGTGCAATTTATATATACGAGTTTAAGATGATATTTAATTTCAATTTTTAATTCTTAAAGAAAATTTTTAAATGCGAACATGTTTAATAATAAAAAAACAATGTCACATCGTCTGTGCTTGTTACAATACATATATATATATATATATATATATATATATATATATATATATATATATATATATATATATATTGTTGTATTTTTATATTGGACTATTTCCATCATCTAATATGTGTGTTGAATGTCTTTAGAAAAGTTTAATTTTTAGTTAAATATTCCAAATGCATTCAACTGTTAGTAATATCACAGCAAACAGGTTAGTATATGCACCAACTGTTAGTAATATCACAGCAAACAAATGTTAATAATATCACAGCAAACAGGTTAGTATATGCACTAACTGTTAGTAATATCACAGCAAACAGGTTAGTATACGCACAACGTTTCGAGAGGTATTTTTCTCCCCTCTTCTTCAGGTGTTGCTGGCCTGACCAGTGACAGTACTAGCATGGGATTCGAACCTGGGTCCTTAGATTCTTGATTATTGAAATTTAAGGTAACGCTTCAACACACATATTAGATGATGAAAATAGTCCAATATAAAAATACAGCTAGAACACCATCATCACAAACCTTCAGAAAAACAATATATATATTGTATCTACCAAAATTGAGTTAATGTCAGTATATGATATAAGATCAAGCTTTTTTTTTTCTAAATAGTGGGAAAAAAGTTATGCATTAATATGGAGAGTGATGAAATTGTTGTTATGACAATAAACCATTAGGGGAATATATTATTACTATTAAGACATGAATTAATAAATTAATTTTATTCATTTAAAAAAACTCATATAAATAATAAAATTTGTAACTTTAATAAAATGTATTATTATTCCTTTATTCTTTTTTATTTTTGTTCTCTGCATTTATAGTCTGTCACAAACATTACAAACAAATATTTAATATTCTAAATGTGTAGATTTTTATGTTTACATTGTATGTGTAATGTTTAAATTGAAATAATGTGTATAAAGTATATGTTTCGAATACAATATTATGAGAATTTAGTTGTTTTAGTTTGTATTAAGTTAAAAAATATTATATATATTTTTAAAGTGTAAATATTTTTTTGTATAATCATTGTAAAATATATATATATTTATTGTTCTAAAATAAATTTTGATTTGGAATACGGAATGAATCTGAATTTAATATTTGAGTGAAGAACGAGTGTAACCTTGTTTTCAATGTTGAATATAATGTCAATTATTACAAAGGTATAAATAAGACTAAATATTTCAAAATCACTCTCCAATATTTTAACTCTAATACTTTAACTTTCCTAGAAGCAAGTTTGAACATTTTTACATATTTTTATTTTATGTGTTTATTTGGTAATTCAAAAATGATGAAGTAGAACAGGAATATATTTGGTCAGAAAACTTATTGGTTTCTTGAAGCACTTGGCAAGGGAAGGATAAATAAGGCTTCTAAATTTAAATTCATTTTAATGCTTCTTTGCTAAGAATAATCATTATGGATAAGCAAAATATTTTAATTATTAATCTTTCCATTTTTTGTTATATATTATCAGGCCAGAAGTCAAGAAATTGAATTTGTATTTATCATCCTCTACTGAGAAAGTTTCAAATCTTTTTTTTATTACACCTTTAAAATTCATGTATATTTGTTTTAATATTTTAATTTCAAAAAATGTCAAAATAATTGAATAAACAGGTTTTCAGTTTCTTAAATTTCCAGATGATGGGTGCCTATTATACATTTTGTGATCTCAAACATTGCAAGAGTACTTCAAGAAAATATTACAATGATCTGAAAACATATTTTTTTGAAAAGTTAATGATTAATTTTTGTATAGTAATTGGCTAATAATTATTTAAAATCAAAATATATATTATTACATATTTATTTTTTACAGAAATGTTTTATTTTTACATAAAAAAATATATTCTTCTGAATAATGTTAACATAGATATTACACTTGTGAGAAATACTACTGTCTAGAAATGTCATCACTAAACAGTCTCTTATATAACATTAGTCATATTGTAAAAATTACAAATTTTTTTTAACCATTTAACCTTTCTTAGTTGTATTCCACAATTTTGGGTGTTTTGACCAATTTGCCTCCTGGTGAATTTTTTTGTAACTTATATATGTTAAAATGCATGTAAAACAGTATATTTTATTATATATAATTTTTACTGAAAAATTTGTGCTAGAAGGCAGGAAATTCAAAATTTCTGTTCTTACAATAGACATAGCCCTGCCCTGATATATTCAGTCATTATCTGTTGCCAAGGCTGTAAAATGTTCAGTGTTTTATGACATTTTTTAAAGTAAATAGTTCAATAACCAAAAACATGCTTATTTGCAAATTTATTACAGTTTTAGATTTTTAAAAAATAATTTACACTATATTTATTAAATATCAAGAAATATAAATTATTAATAACATATTTTGCCTTGAAGTATATTATTTTCAAAAATATAATGTTATATTAGCAGTAAATGTGAACATGGCCTGAAGCAATTTACAAGCTTAGCTTCTATATAAGTAATCTACTTGTACATATGAGTATGAAAGTATTGCAATTTTGCAATAAATATTCAAAATTTTTAAACTTTTAAAGCATAATTCATTATATATAAAAGAATAAATAAATATTCATTTCAATTTTTAAAAATGATAAGAATTAAGAAATATTTTGTTGATTTTATAATCTAAAAAATAATCTTTCTAGAAACAATGACATATAAATTCTTTGTTTTGATTACAATCTCATTTTTTTAATATTTACAGAAACAAAATGAGAATATTTAAAACTTATTTCAGTAGTAAACAAAAATATCTATCAGATGAAGTCAAATTTATTATTTTCTGATAAGTAATAATCATTTTATCATATCTTTTATGTTGATGTGTGAGACAAAGAAAAAAAAATGCTGTATCATGGAAGGGTTAAAGCATAAATTAATAAATTTAATATATATTAAAAATAATTCATTCAGATTTTTAAAACAAACATCATATAAATAAAATTTTATTTATTTTGCAAATTGAATCTGCTCCACCTGAAATTTGATGATGAAACAATGCTTTGTTTTGTTTAAAATCTTTTTTTAATTATTCTGAAAATCAAATGTGATTTTTTTTTAATTTATTTCATTTCTAAACAAAAATATTATCAAATGAGATCAAATTTATTATACTCTGATAAATAATAATGGTTTAATATTAAAATGAAAGTTGAAAATTTAAAGTGAGAACAAAGAAATCTATTAGAATACATGAGGATTAACCAGCCACTTGCATCAACTGAAAATATTCACAGCTTCAAGTCACTCTAAAACCATCAATTTTTGCATTATCATAGTGATTTTATCTTTTTAAAAGTTGATGTGATGTGATGTACTGTGGCTTCTTCTTAAATGAAGACAAGAATATCTCAGCAATTATGCCCAGATAAACCTGTTAGCCATTTAATTTTCCACTCCATATTCTGCTCCATCCCATTTCCACAACATAATCTTTGTCAACTTTATGGCCTGTATATTTAAATTCCCTTTATCTTTTCCCAAACCAGCATAAAAAACAATAATTCACTTTCTGTATAATCACTTTTATCATATTTATTCTTCCATAACTTCATTATATATACCCTTTCTGTTTTAAACATACCAAAAGATGCTGCCCTCTCTAAAATTATTTTACAAATAAAAAATTAATAATATTTAAATTTAAAGTTTTAACAAGGAGAAAAGGTGGTCATTCAATGTTGCTGATTTGTAGTTGTTCATATTAAACAAAATAACATGCTTGTCAACAATTTTCATTACACCACCTTGTTTGTTTTGATTTTCCAAATGAAAATGAATGTTTTAAAGTATTTTTAGTATTTTTTATATATTATAAATTATTTTGATAAAATATGCTGAAAATATAATTATTTTAGAAAAACAGTTAAGATCTTAGTAAAAAATCTTTATTTTTACATGAATGTAAATTGAAAAAGAAATCAAAGACATACAGAGCATTTTCTAATAGGTTATGAATGTTTTTTTTTAGATTCACCACTATAGAATATTTTTATAATTATAAATAAAAATTTATTTTTGAAAAAACTTTCGTTCACTATCATAATCTGACAAATTATTAATTGCTTTTTATAAACAAAATGAAAACAAATATAATATTAAAAAAAGAATATATTTTTACTGCTGATTTTGTAATTGACCAATTAATACTTTAGAGATTTAACTCCTTGATGAACTGTAATTTTTGACAGAGAAACAGTTAAACATCAAAATTAATAATATACTGGATATCATTTCATAATGGTGATGAATTATTTCAATACAGGATTTGAATCAATTTATTTATGAATGGCCTATGCTGTAAATGGAGGCCAGCATCTGCTTGTATGTAATGCTATTTACAATACAAATGATTTGTTATACTAAGTAGGATAGAATGTTTTGAGTATATTAGGAATTTGATAATATATTTTCTTTTGGATAACTATTCATAATACATTCCACATTGACTAGATTGCAAAATCATATTGAATTATTTGAAGCTCATAGGATGAACATTTAAACTATAGTGGGTTTTTTTGGAATATGTATATAGATGGTTTCTATTCAGGTCATATATGAATGTGTATTTTATTTACTTATATATTTGTACTGCATTTTATTAATGTTATTGGTTATTATATTGTAAGTTGATAAATTGTTCATTTATATATATATATATATATATATATATATATATATATATATATATATTTATATATATATATATATATATATATATATATATATATATATATATATATTATATATATATATATATATATATAAAAAAAGTTAAATCTTAATTTAAAAAAATACAATTTAAAAATATATAATAACATAAGGCAGTTATCATTGAAAAACACCTCAGTAAACATCATAGCTGTTACTTTAAAACAAAATGGCACTGATTTGTGTATTCTTTATGAAAATTCATTTCAATGATAGAAATGGAGTGGGATAAATTTTATTTAATTATAAATACATCTTTTTGCCTGAAGCTAAAAAATTAAATCTATTGCTCTGATTATATATTTTGGCTTATTATTTTTTTTATAATTGCAATGTTGATATATTACATTTAAGAACACTTTCATTTTTAAACCTTTATTTATCCTAATTTGTTTTTTAAAATGTAATAACGTTATAAAGAATAAATAAAAAGTATAAAATATTACCCAATGGAATTAAACACTGTTAAAAAAATTGCAGTGTGAAAAAATAAATAATTATGAATTTCATAAAGCAAATAGTATCTCAGTTGTAAAGAAATAAAATTAATTGTAATTGTGTGATGTTAACAATAAAGAACATTACATTTAATAGTTGTATGAGCTTCATCTTTTATACTTTAAAATAAAGCAAACAAAATCAGTTTAAGATTCAAGATTAATCTAATTTATGATTGGTGATGTTGGGATTGGCATAGCTAAGTAATGAAGGGGGTTCTCTTAAACCTGTCCAGTGAGCTTTATATTGTTATACTTCCCAATTCATAATGTGACTATTACTTAACATTTTTATATTTTAGTTAAATAATGAACTAATAGAGTACACTTAAATACTCTCATTCATAATAATGTAAGAAATAACACTATAATGTATTTATTGCATGTTTGGTCATGCCATATACATATTCCGTTTAATTAATAAGATTTATATGAAATGGAGTTGATAATTTCTTATGTGACTAAAATATACTTATGTATGTTCATGTCATGTCACAAATAACAGTGTTTAAACACAATGCATCAATAATTGTGTTTCACAAAGAAAATAATATCTTCTTTACATATATATATATATATATTAATGATAAGAATTGTGGAAAAATTTAATTAATTATACATGAATACATTAATAATAAAGAGCATTACGTTTAATTAGTGCGTGAGTTACATCTTTTCCACTTTAAAAAAATCAAATGAAATCTACACGAAATTCAAGCTTATTCTGGGTTGTGATTAATGATGGGTGATTAAACACAGGTGGTGAAAAAAAAATTTTTTTAAATCAGTCCTTTGAAATTTATATAATTCAGAATGTTTCTATTATTTAACATCTTTTATTTTAGTTAAATAATAACATGAGAAAAGGTACTTAAATGTTTGCTTTCATAATGATAGAGGAAATAGCTCTGTAATATATTAATTACATAATTGTTATATATGTATACGTATGTATATATAAGTGGCAACTATATAGGAAATGAAAATTAATATCATAAGTTAAAACTTCAATTCTGCTATTCTAGCCAATAATAGTTGATTACAAGAAGAGCTTGTTGATATTTTATATGCAATACTTCTCTGCATCCATGATTAGCTAAAAATTATTAAATTAAAAAAAATTAAAAATTATTTTTAAAAATTAACAATAAATATGGGCAGTTATAGATATATGTGATATGTGTAAGTTGTACATGTTTTCAAAATATACATGCCATATTTTAATTGTATATACATTAAAAATACATGTTATATAAATGTATATTTATTAATTTCAAGTCACATCAAAGCATGAAAACAATTATTGTGATTATGATAGAACTGTAAAATGTATGTGAATAAATGGATAAAAATTAAATAGTGTACTTCAAGACATAGATTCTTTACTATCTCTCCATAGAAAAACAGTGTTTAGGGAATTACATACCAAGTTAATCATTTTAAAATATTAACAGACTTGGATGATGGTTTAAATTTAACTGAGTTTAATGAGAAGATAACTGTTATTTTACTAAGAATAGAAACAACAACAAAAAATATGATACAAAAAGGCAGAAATTCTGTAAATGTGTAACTCAACCAATAAAATGTATAATGAAAAAAAAGGAATAAGTAAGTATTTAAAAATAATTCTTAAAAAGATTTTAAAAATGGAATATCTGGAGTTCTGTAAAATAGTATAAACATAGTTAATATTGATATAAAAAAATGTAATTGTGAATGTGTAATATAAAAGGGAATAAAAGTAAAATAATATGAAAATAATATCTTGACATTGAAAGGAAGATTATTTAAGAAATAAAAAAATAGAACTATTATTGAAAACAAAAATGGCAATCATGAAATGTGTTATAAATAATTATATAATTAAAGTGAAAGGCTGTAAACCTCTCACATGCGCTTTTAGAATACTTATATGACAGCCAATCAGATGTAATGAGCTTTTCACTTTAATTACAAACTGCTTGCACTTAATAAATAAACAATTATATAGTAACAAGGCATCAAAAGACAAATTAATTACAGTTACTATGTCTTTATAGATATATTAAACAACCTCCATACTGCCCCATTCTTTTTAAATTCATATAAATAAAGATACAATAAAAGACAAATGACCCCCAACATGCATTTCATGCTAAACCAGCACTCATCAGTAGGCCCAGGTCACCACCTCTCCTATATATCTCTATTTTATTATGTCTTCTTTATTGCTACTATTTTAAATAAAAAACAGAGACACACAATTAAATCTCTTAAGAAGAGAAAAAATCTCTTAAGAAGAGAAAAATGTTATCAAGTGATTAAATTATTATTAATATCTTAAAAAAGCAGATGAAGATATAAAAAAAATTGTATGAAATACTACTATATTCCAAGAATCTGAATGATGAAGATATAACAGATAATAGAAATAATGCAATTGTAATACTTTTATTTAAAAAAGCTGATTAACAAGATATAAATTAAAAACTTGTTGAACTTTTATTAGTTATATATAAAATCTTTACCAAAATAATTTAATTCATTTTCAATGAATTTTGCATTCAAATCAACCAAAAAACAAGCTGGATGTAAATGTAGTTTTAGTTCAATGGATTGCATCCAAGTATTGAGAGGAAATTTAAAAAGGACCAAGAAATGTGTTGTCTTTGTACTTTAGATTTTGATTTTATGAAAAAGAATTTGATTTTATAAGCATTTGCATAATGACTAAGGGTTTGAATCAAGATGTAAACTCAAGACATGATCATATATATATATAAAATTAAAATTACCCCAAATCCCAAATTCAACCAGACCAGCATAAAAATAATATTAAAACACTACCAAAGGTTTCACTGCTACAAACAGACTTCTCAAGTGTAAAGAACTACTAAAACTACACAATATATATAATATTAAACATTACCCACAAATCCATTCACTTCCCATCCACCCTTAATATTAAAAGAACTCTTAAATAAATTAATTGCTTCAGAATAATAAATTTTCAATAATAAAGATTCTTTAATTCTTCTTTTGATTTCATTTCTCTCAAAGAAGACAACCTTAGCTTCATCAAAATGAAAATTTATTATTCTGAAGCAATTAATTTATTTAAGAGTTCTTTTAATATTAAGGGTGGATGGGAAGTGAATGGATTTGTGGGTAATGTTTAATATTATATATATTGTGTAGTTTTAGTAGTTCTTAACACTTGAGAAGTCTGCTTGTAGCAGTGAAACCTTTGGTAGTGTTTTAATATTATTTTTATGCTGGTCTGGTTGAATTTTGGATTTGGGGTAATTTTAATTATATATTGACTAGTTTAGCTTTATGCTTCTAATGTTTATATATATATATATATATATATATATATATAAACATTAGAAGCATAAAGCTATATATAAAGATATATATATCTCTATATATATATATATATATATATATATATAGAGAGAGAGAGAGAGAGAGAGAGAGAGATAGCATTTATCACACTGCAACTGTAATGATTAGATTGTATGATGATACCAAAAAGATTAACATTGAGCAGAGTGCACAACAGGATGATTCCATATCTCTAAAATGTTTTACAGCAGTTTTATGAAAGTATTTTTTGAATTAAATGGGAAACTAAGAGAATAAATTAAATGGAGATTACTTTTGTCATCTTTATTTTTCAGATGTTTTTTTTTTAAATAATGCCCCATTACTTTAGAAAATGTTATAAAAAATAACAGATGAAAATAGTTGTCAGAAAAAAAATTAATATTAATAATTATGATTTTGAAGAAGGTAACAACTATAAATGGCTTGGCCAGATAATTAATACAGATGAATGCATGATAGAATACAATTAATCATAGAATTGTATTTGGATGGAATGCTTTTAATGGAAATAATATTAAAGAAAATATGCCTATATGCTTAAAAGGAAAGATTTTTAATAGATGTGTTTTACTTATGAATTTAAAATTTAAATACTTAGCAGAAGATTTTAGACCATTCAACAAAATATGAAGAGATGTATGTTGAGAGTAACAAGAACAAATTGAAAGTAAAATATTTGGATGAGAGAGCAAACAGGCAACATTGAAAGAATTAAGAGACTGAAAATGGAGTTGGTTTGGAGATGGTAATAGAAGAGATTATAACAAATGGACAGTTAAAGTTTTAAACTGACTCCCAAAAGATTGTAAAACATCCAGAAGACATGTAAGGTGAATAGATGAAATAGAAATATTTATTGATGTGATATAGAGAAAAAAATATTTACGGATTAGAAAAACTGAAAAACTTGTAGAGGTGTATATTCTACAATAGATTCATAATGCTCAAAAATAATAAATGATGATGATGTATAAATTGTCTATGAAATGATTTGATTAAAAGATTGTTTTAAATGTAAATAATAGATGGAAGGCTAAATAATTTTACTATCACAAATAAAGGTCAAATATTTCTTCTCTCATTGTTATACTACTCTTTGCAAAGAGACTTTTGGCAAATCTTTAAGTACTGTACATGTGCATAATTAGACTAATTATTTCAATAATGAAATTTTTAAAAAAATCTGTTACAATTTTATTTTACACAAGTTATATACAAAATGTAATAAAGATAATCAAAATAAAATCTTTTATATTAGTAATTAGAAAGTTAAATACAGGCAACTTATTATTCTTAACAACCATTGTTTTATCTAATTACATCTGTTTACAAGAATCTTCTTTTATTAAACAGTGTCCCACAACGATTTTTTTTAAATACTTACTTATCAATAGGCAAAGATTAATACTAAACTTCTTATTTACTAAGCACTTAAATGTTCTTTTAAAAAAAAAAAATCAATAAATAATTGTATTAATATTCCCAAGCGAGCAAAATAAAATAAAGCAATTTAAAGATTTAAAGTGATAGAAACAATAAACATAAAATAATCTTTTTCATGAATTATATTACATATACCATGTATTACAACAAAAAAGAATAAAGAAATTTTAAAAAACTTGAAATATACAGTGCATTTATTTATTTATTTTTACCAAGATTTTTCAAATTGTAAATCTCTGTAATTGAATTACAAAAAAAAAGTTTTATTAATATAAAAAATGAGATTATTTAAGATAAAAAAAGAAACTATATTTTTTACTCTGTCTACAACAAATAATAAACCTTTATTATTGCATTTAATACTTGCAATGTAAACGAATATTATTTAACTTAATTATTTTAAAACAAAAAATGTTATATATATGTTTAGTTCTTTACGTGAGTTCAGGTTGGAGCAATTAAGCAATAGATTACTATATCTAATGGTACTTTAAGGGAGGTCAGATCTAATGGCTTTCAGGAGCCATGAGCTGGAATGTGTCAAGCTCAGAAAAAAAAGATTGGGATTACTGTAATTATCACTAACTATAAACATCAGTTAAATAAAAATAATTAATGAAATTGTTTATTAAAGTTATGGGAAAAAATATTATATATCAATCTATTTTGTTTAGAAATAAATTGAAAACACAAATGGATAGCCATTAAATTTTATTACATTTTTAAAAAAGAATTCAGTTTCAAATTTAATAATTATATTTGATATAATTTACGTCATTATTTAAAAGTTTAACTATCTATTTTCATTTAAACTTATAAATAAGCCTAATAATAATACAGATAATATATATATTAAATGCTTTGTACTACTAAAAAGAAAAAAAATCCTTTCATCGACCACAATTGGGATTTTTAGATTTAAGTTGAAATATAAGCATGGGGAATCCAAAAACTAATTAAACCAATTCCTTGCTATAAAAAAAT
Organism: Epiperipatus broadwayi; assembly: GCA_028023455.1. Lineage (NCBI taxonomy): Eukaryota > Metazoa > Onychophora > Udeonychophora > Euonychophora > Peripatidae > Epiperipatus > Epiperipatus broadwayi. The sequence continues at coordinate 1,443,758 of JAQFVV010006218.1, read as the reverse complement.
GAGGTTTGACTTAATTAATTTCTGGACCACCACCACCCTGTGCTTTTATTTCATATTAAATCTAAAACCTCAATTGTGATTGAAAAAAACAATTATTTTTTTTCTTTTTAGTGCACAGTCAATAAAAGCATTTAATATATTAAAAAAATTATCTCTATTAGTTTTAGGTTTCTAATATTGTCACAATAAATGAAAATGTAATACTATATCTTACTTTAGATTGACTGGACACTTATAATAAATAAATAAATATTATTAGATATTTATGGTATGAGTTAAAATGTATATATCTTATGTAAATATCAATTTAATATGTGTACATAATAATATATGTATCCATAAGTGATTATAAATATGAAATATTCTTTTAAGTGAAAAGTGTTTTACATTTTTAGGATTGAAATTTTTTTATTTTCTTTTTAAAAAAATAGCTTACCAAAACTATGTTATACCACCTTTTAGCTAGTTAACAAATAAATAAACAGATTTTTTAACTTCAATAAAAGCATCTAAAAAATGGGAAAAGTTCATTTCCAAAGATGTTTACAATTTTTAATAAAATATCTGCTATAAAAGTTAAAAGTTGTAGCAAAATTTCTATTTATCAAGGATAATACATTGAAAATGAGCTTCTCTTAATTCTTCTAAATTTTAAATAATGTTGAAAATAATTTAAGAATTAACTTTGACTGTTGAAACAATTGAGTTAATAATACAGCTAGCACTTATTAAACAGATGCTAAATTCATTAATGAATAAAAGAATTTTTTTTTATTAGCTGAAAAATATTGCATTTTTTTAGATAAAATGATTAATGATTATAAGAAAACCAAATAATAACATTCAACTAATATAATCTCAGAATCACATGATCACCATTTCTTATGCTTGCTTATAACTGTTATTAAAATAAGCAAAACTTTCTATATGTATTGCCACTCAGTGCAAGCCAGAGTAATCAATGGATGCCAGAAGGCTTGTGTATAAAATCCCCATCTTGTGCCTATTCATCCAATATCCCCAGACTAGTTTCTGGCTTGTGGCCTTCATCAGTGAGGATTACTTTGGCTTGCATTGAGTGGCAATGCATATAGAGAGTTTTGCCTGTTTTAATCATCTCAAAATGTTAGTAATAATAAATATAACGAATTTCTCAATCACTTAAAATTTGTTACAAAATTCATCACTGCTAAAACTTTTATAATCCCCGTTATGGATGTAAATATTTCATTTAAAAAATTGTCTAAATAAAAATTATACCAATTAAACTGAATGAAGAAAAGGGCCTTGTGATTAACAGAACTTTTAAACCATTGCAACTGAATTCACAATTCTGCATGAAGAATTATTTTTGAAAAAAATATCCAATATGTAAAAGATAAAATAATGCATCCATCTAATAAAGGCAAAAAAAAGATTCCCATGTAAATTGTGCAGCTTCTGTTTTGAAATTTATAATGGAAAAATATAGTAAAGTTTTTAATTTTAAATATTTTTATCTAAAAGAGCAGTCATAACAGTGTTGCAACAGTATTAGTGTTCAACAATATTGTCATTCAATTTAGTTCTTAATAAGATATCTCTTCTAATAACTACTTTCAAAAAATTACATATCAGTGCTCCATTTTTATGCTAATACATTTCATCTTATTAATGGACAAAACTTCTAGCATGTAATTTACATGAACATAAAATCAATAATAAGTGATAATAAAACATTGCTATCTTTAATGACTTCATATATATATATATATATATATATATCATATATATATATATATATATATATATATATATAGTATAGATTGGTATATATATATATATATATATATATACCAAAAAACAACAACTTTAAATCAGAACAAAATATGAAACTAAATTAAATAAACTAAGGATCTATACAAGAATTCATTAATAAAATACAACCAAATTGCATTTAGCTTATCTTAAGTTTAACATCTTTAGAAATACAACAATATTCACTCTTCTTAATCAGAACCTATTTATGAAGAACTGACATAAAAGCATTGCCTAAATATACAATCATGTTATATTATGTTTTGATTAAGACAAAACATAGATTTCAAGAATGTAATGTTGTTCCATAAATTCAACACAAAAGTTGATAATTAGTTAATGAGATAAAAGGTATTATTCACATACAATGTTAGAGACAGAAAAGTTATTAAAACAGTATTAGCAGTTGATATTTCTAGCTTTCAAAAGCACTTCATCAAATTTAAACTAGAATTTGTAAATTAATTTAAACATTAACAGATTTTGACATTGAAATCAATAATAAGACAAATGAAGCTCTGCTAAAAACTGCTAGATAGCTAGCAGTACTATAAAGGAGCAGTTTGCTACTATATAAACTGAGACAAAAGAATATATATATATATATATATATATTGTAATGGATGAAAGATTTTGGATTCACATATACTGACCACAAGAGTGCCACTAGTCCAAAAATTGGAACTAGATATTTATTTTAAGGGTGGACAAGATATGCAAACCTGAATGCGCCGAACTAAACTCGGGGAGAAACAAGAAATCTTAAGTATTGTTTAGACAATTGAAAAATAAAAGTACCAAGACAAACATCAGCCAAATAAATTTTAAAAAATTTGAAAATTTTATTTAACATTTGGACAAGAGAATAAATAATTCTAGCCACGAATACAAAGTGACTTATATTAGAATATGCATATTTATCAGAGTGCACATGAGTACAGCACACATGAAAACATGAAATGCTTTGGCATCAAAATTCTCTCACCTAAAAATAAAAGAAATAGATAGGATAATATCTTCCTACTGGCAATTTATAAAATTACAACAAAAAAAAACAGCAACTCTAGTTTTCTGATTCAGAGATATGAAAACAATTATGGTCTTGTAGGAAATCACTGAAACCAGTGCAGACGATCTATCAATAGCTTTCTAACTACTAATGTTATAATGCTGCAGGTCTGCTGCATGTAATACTACTTTTAAAGCAAACATGGTTGATTTCACACACAAGACAACAAAAAAATATATATGGTTATGATCTTATGTAATCTAAAAAGAAATCTCTAATTTCAGAAAACCAGAACAATAAAGTCAATAAACCACCAGCTAAAAGATTTGTGGTTTGCATAAAGCACAAATTAAATGTATTTAAAATTAATTATTTTATAACACCAACTAAGGGCAGGTGGGTAAATAAAAATTTTTTAACAAAAACTGCCAATGCATTTAGCAATAGTTAGTGAAATAATTAGACATATATCAAACATATAAAATTATACAGTCACAACACACTCTCTGATAATTAAAATAAAAAGGAAATTTGGACTCTTAAAACTAAGATCCCAATGGCTACAATAAATACAATGAAAGCAAACAGAATACATACTCTAAATATTTTAAATTTAATAAACAAGTAATATAATAAAATGGGTTACTTTTAAGATTAATCTGAGACTAAAATTTGACTCTGGAAATAATAAAGGAAACTAGTTACCTCGAGGTATAAGTTCAAAAATTTAGCTGATGTCTTCCAGTAGCATATATAGTGTTTACTCCATGGCGAACTCCAGCAAAGACTTTAGGTTTCAATTTTTATTTAGAAGGCAGGAGGCAATGCTGTCTCAGTTTCTGTATATGTTTTAAGGCATGTTTAACATGATGATTTGGCTCTGAGATCTGTCTTGAGTTGATCTAGCCAGACATGGCGAACATTCTATTGGAACAATTCTTCCTTGAATATAGTTTTATCATAGAAGTTATTATGACCACACAGCAATTCAACCAATCCTTAAATTGGTCTACAAAAGTGGCCTCCAAACTAACTAGCAGCATCAGTAATCCTAGCTGGAGAAATCTTAAGTCTGTAATCTCCGTTTCTTTATAAAAACTCTTCTCTTTCCAAAACATTTTTTTTTAATTAGTGGTTTTTTCAACAGGGCAACTTTATCTCAGTCTCAATCCTAATTAAAGATTTTTCCCAGGGTTAATTTTATTTCTAATTAATTCAAAAATATTTAAAAACAAGTCTTAGCTAAAAAAAAATAATAATAATTATAAATTAATTATAATTAGAACAAGAATGCAATTAAAAGTTTGTTTGCCATTAATCACTTTAAAAAAAAAAACAACGGTAAAAGAAAACTATCTTAGAATTAAAATCTATGAAAAAAAAAAACAAATAGAAATGACCTAATTTTAAAAAATTAAGTATGTGTGTCATTACACATACTCTTTATAAACAAACATTTACATAGCTTTCTTTTTAAAATTTAATAAAACCAAAAATTAGTTTTGTTATTATTATTATTTCTTTTAAAGTGAAGTTTAACAGAGATAAACTACCCTGCTATATATATTATAACTCCCCTTCCAGTTCTTCCAACACACCTCTCTCTACTTTACCCTACTTTCTTTATTGTATCGCTACTATACTATCTCAATAATAAACCATCAAGTATAACAACAATAAATTATAAGACTTTTGATGGGGCTTGAAACTTGCTAAATATTATAACATAAGATAAACTTTAGGGACGATGACCAGAGAGTGATTTTAACATTAGAAGTACATAAAATACACTTCATAATGGCAATGCTATTGTGACAATTTTCCTGCTACTATCCTATTATAATCATTAGGAAAACTTTCACAACAAGCAATGACTAACATAATATTTCATTTAAATAATGAAATAACTACTCTTCTTCAATTTAAGAATCCTAAAAATAACACATTAACCAAATTACATTATCTTAAAATAATTGATGTTATCCTATGGCTATATCAGGGATCATGAGTATTCTATTCTAAAATCCAATATAACAATTAGATTGTTAATTAAATAATTGAATCACAGGAGGGATTTTGCTTGGTCCAACAATTTAATAAAAGCATACTATTACAAACCTTTATTAACTTCCCATTAGAAACTTAGTCTAAGTATAATAATAAGACATTGAAATTATCACTCATTATCTACTCATTACCTTCCCTTCAATAATTTAGTCTACTTTTCCTAAGATTTATTCTCATACTTATGTTAACAACAATTATTCTAGAATACTTATTTTATATCATTGTTATCTAAAGTCTAATTCAGTGAAATACATCTCTCAACTAGTTAGCATTCACCCACTGGAACTAATTTCTTCAGAATTACAAACCTTAAAATATATTTGGTTAATAACTTGTACTCTGAAATTATATAATACTTTTAAATTATGATATAACATATATTTCAACTTAAATTACATAATTAGAATGTGACTCTCAAACATATAGCTAATTTCTATTATAAGCTCTCCACTTTGTAATATTTAATAGTATTTTTCATATGGCTCTTCAAAATTCTTTTGCATCTAATAAAAATATGAATTACCATAAGATTTCTTTAATATAGTTATAATTTAATGCAATTGATGGTTAATGTATTAATTATAAACTCTTACGCATAGCTTATCAAATGAGGTATGTAATCATAATTTGGTATGTATAATTTTACATAGGTAATTTGCTTTATTGATATGACCTTGTGATGAAAATGACTCTCAGATTCAATAAAATTACTGTGATAAAGTTTAAATCAAAATATTCATTTATTTACAATGCTAATAATAAATAACAAACACCTATACACATAAAGGAAATACTTCATTAACAATAAAAAAATATATAAGTATTAAACTATTTTACACATTTACAACAAATTAGTTACATTATTTACAAATAAGCATAATGGTTATTATATACAAGTAACCCTTCCCTTAGTTTGTTTTTTAATTCTTTTGAAATTATAAATTTATTATTTTATTATGTATGCTTTCATAGTAATCTGATATATTTGTATCATTCATGAATTATCTGGGATCTTCATAATGATTTTCTATATTACCTGATATTTTGTAACTCCCAATATATTCATCATCTTGTAATAGTTAAATTATAAATTATATTTAAAATTTGGTTTAAAATATTACATTTCCATATCATTAGCAAAGTTATTACTGATGTGATAAATATAAAATTAAAAAATAAAAGACAATATTTATGATGTATTTAAAATGAATAATAAAGTTAGGATTCTTTTTTTATATATGTAATATAGATTAAAACAGGCAAAACTCTATATATAATGCAATTCATTTATGCATTCATTTACTCTCTTACTCATGTTTTCTGTTAATCTTAGATCTCAGTTATTTTTATTCATATGATCATTTATTCCAAGTTTTATTCAACTATATAGATTATAGAACATTTGTTCTATTCGTGGTTTTACTACATATAAGCGGATCTGTCCAGACTTAGGAAGGAAACTATAGAATCTTTTAAAATATTGCGTCTACCTTCGATGCATACTATATCATTATTTACTATGAAACTTTATAATGATGAGCAACTGATTTTATTAAATACTATCGGTCGTAATAGAGGGATGAAGATTTCTTTTATTTATGGGGTCATATTTTGTTATGTAATCACCAAAAATTTAACTCTTATTTTACCATTTAAAAATTACAGAAGCTAACTTTAAATTAACTTTATATTCTCTCCTAAAATTTAACTATTATAATATTAAATCATTATTTTCTGGCACACGTTTCAGTACAATACTATTATTTTAATAATAATTGGACCTTATCAAAAGAAATATAAACTATTATACTTTTAATAAATATAGCAACATATCTACTTTGTATACAGGTTGTACTAAAGTATTATATACAACAAAACTATTGCTTCTTTCACTCTTTCATTTATCAGTTAACTATTTTTAAAAAAAAAAAACAGCTAAATATAGACAATTATTATGCCAAGGTAGGCAATGGGGACAATATATGAAATTACTTGGTCACAATATATATATAATATTACAAATCAATGTCTGTATTTCTTCAAAATAATATACAATACGTAAATTTATAAATAAATATTAGAAAATAAGTATTTAAAAGTTTATAAAAATATATCTATAATCATCACTTAGAAGCACTTTCAACTATTTTTGTAGTTTTTGTCAACTAATACTTTTAAAATGTCAGCTTTCCCATAATTTCATGATGTCAACTTCCCATTTACTCATTTTATAAAATTCATGTTTAAAAATTGCATAAATATTTTTATCAATAAAGTTTAATGTTTCAACAATAAATTCTATTATTTTAACATTAACATTTTTAACTTTAATGAATTATTAATTATTTCAATAGAAGTCATTCTATCAATTGATCCATACATTTCACTGACATTGACAAAGGTACAAATTATATCACAATTATCAATAACAACATTATTAATTTTACCAATGAAATCAAATGATGAACATGTTGTATACATACCAAAGCCAAGAATTTTCTGTAACATTTTCTCAATTAATTTACATGTTTCATAACAAATCGTATCCCCAAAATCAATCATTAATCATAATGGTTCTTTTTCTTTATACAATTTTATATTTGAAAATATTTTAGAACACATTGCAGCTGAGGGATAAATCCTATAATAAGTAGAATTATCAATTACATTATTTTTGGCTTTTTTAAAATGTTATTAACAAATTGAGCACATAAACTTTCAATATTTATCTTCTTAACTTTTATTTATATAAATCCTTCTAAAAAAAAAGGCTTTCAAATTTTTCCCCCCCCCCCCCCTGGGTTTGCCTTCTGGGGGTTTTTTTCGGGGGTGGGGTGGTGGGTTTTAAAAAACAACCCAACTCAAACATATTTTTTAATAAAAAATTTTTGAAAAAAATTAAAATTTTTTAAACCATTTCTTTTTTTTTTGTTCTCTCTTCACAAAAAAATCATCTGGGCCTGAACTTAAATCACAAACCCCTTATTTTTTTGGGGGTTTTTTTTTTTTTTTTAAAAAAAACAACAAAAAAAAAAAAATAAAAAAAAAAAAAAAAAAAAAAAAAATTAATAAATATCCTTATATTAAATTTAAAAGTTAAGAGTGGAAGCTTAAAAAAAATTTTTTTTTTTTTTTTAATAGAAAAAAAAAAAAAAAGGCCCCCCCCCCGGTGGGGTGGGGGGGGGGGGGGGAGGGGTTGGTACTATTACTTCTTAACTTTTATAAAATTAAGAATATTCATTTGAGGAATAACTTTATTTTTGTAATCGGATTTTAGTAACAAACACATTCTTAAACCTTTATCCTCTTTTATACACACAAGATTATTATCCAATGCAAATTTTTTAAACTTAGAAATTTGTACATTCCAATTACTATTTATTGAATATTTAAAATTATTTTCTTTTACTTTTTTAACTAAATCGTTGCCAACTTTGAATCACATTTAATTATGCTCAAGGAACTTTTAACAGCAGACTTCAATTCCAGATCACTATCTTTCCATTGGCCACCAACATATTTTGCACCAAGATTTAAAAAATATTTTTCTTGAACATTGAGATTCACACCAGACAAATTAAAAAAATTCTTATCTTGAAACTTATTTTTAAATTCTTTCTTAAACAAAAAGTTAATTTTCTTATTAAATTTCTTACATAGTCTGTCATAATATCGATCAAAAAATACTTGAGAATTACTCTTAAAATTAAATCAGTCATTTCCATTATGCAAATCAATCAAATGATTTAAACTTTTTAAGTAACATCTTTTATCAAAAATTAAATATTTTCATGAAAAAATAATATTATGTAGCACAATCATTTTAAGTAGAATATCATATTCGATGACAACTTGCAAGCCAAATTAAATTTTATCTGACAACAATTTGGAAAAACTTGTAACATTTTACAGTTATAAAAAAAACCACAATCTGCATTTTAAAGCAATTATTTTGCAAATTACCTTTCTTCATTCTTTGATAATCCACATATCATTTCTAGACCTAATTTTCATTGATATATATAATAATATTACAAATCAATGACAGTATTTCTTCAAAATAATATACATAAATCTATAAATAAATATTAAAAAATACAGTATTTAAAAACTTATAAAAATATATCTATAACTGTCACTTAGAAGCACTTTCAACTATCTTTGTAGTTTTTGTTAACTAATACTTTTAAAATGTCAGCTCTCCCATAATTCCATGATGACAACTTTCCCATAATTTCATGATCTTAACATTTGCTGCTTGCCTATTAATTAAATCTTGCTTGTATTTATATATTAACATTGCTTCTTTAATTTTTCTTTTATTATTATTACTTTCAGTTTCCAATATTCTTACATTACTATAATTAAAATCAAAACCATATACACCTAGATCTCGTTTTACGCAGATTATTTTAATGCTATTTTGAAGTTATACGATTCATGTTTCTTCTTAATATTTTTCATATTTCACTATATTTATTAGATATCAAGAAATTTAACTTATTAATAACTTATTTTGACTTGAAATACTTTTTTTTTTCAAAACATAACATTATATTAGCAGCTAACATGAATATGGCCTGAAACTGTATTTAGAATAAATAACCTACTTATACTAATGAGTAAATAATAATAATAATAATAATAATAATAATAATAATAATAATAATAATAATAATAATAATAATAATAATAATAATAATAATAATAATAATAATAATAATAATAATAATAATAATAATAATAATAATAATAATAATAATAATAATAATAATAATAATAATAATAATAATAATAATAATAATAATAATAATAATAATAATAATAATAATAATAATAATAATAATAATAATAATAATAATAATAATAATAGATGTATACTTACATATAAAAATATTGCAATAAATATTCAAAAATTTTAAACTTTTAAAACATATTTTGTTAGGTGTAACAGAAATAAATAATGTAGATTTTTAAAATAAATAATGAAGATTTTATTGTGTATATAAACTGAAAATAATATTTCTAATGATAATGTATAATCTTTTTGTTTTGATTATGATCTCATTTTTTTAATATAGAAACAAAATGTGAACATTTAAAATTTATTTCAGTAGTATATATCAGTTGTCAACAGAAAACCATTAACACAGCACAAGACTGAAATTGGCACTAGTTGTGTAAATGGTATGGAGCAGAATATGGGAAAACTTAGAGTGGGAAATGGAAAATAAAGTGGCTAACAAGTTTCTCTGGGCATAATTGCTGAGAGATTCTTGACTTCATTCAAGGAGAAGCTACATCACATTACATCGACGAATCTGATTTCTTACCAGTTTACAAACAAACTGCATATCGTCAAATCGTGATAATGATTAAAGTACATATGAAAAAATGTCAAATTAAATACTGTAGTTAATTAAAAAAAGTAAAAATAGTTTGTCTTGTACCAATTTTTTTCAAATATTTGATATTTTTTATTAGTCATACTTTATTTCATTATTTTTTTAATGCGAATTTTAAAGTAATTTTTCTTTGTTGCTTTGCTTTTATGCAAATTCAGAAAATTAAAGACCCTATTCCCCATTTTTGAAGGTAAGTTAAGTCTATTTTTGTGTGATTTTTTTTAATGCGGATTTTCTATGGAACCTATCTACCACATAAAATGAGACCCAGGTGTATACATGATTTATTATGGTCATAAAAGACATTATACAGATAAATTATCATTATTTTTATAATTTTGTTTTGTATTTTGAACTTTTTTAATAATAACAAGTGCTCCTTTGTTCTTTTTTCCAACATGCATCTTGATTTACGTATAAATCCATTGCCACACCTACATGTTCATTTGTAAATGATACAATTTTTATTTGACAATAAAGTCTTATCCTTTGAATTATTTATTAATTTATTTAATGTAGGTTGTGCATAAAGACCTTATCCCCCATTTTTGAAGGTAAGTTAAGTCTATTTTTGTGTAATTTTTTTTAATGTGGGTTTTCTGTGGAACCTATCTATCGCATAAATTGAGACCCAGGTGTATACATGATTTATTATAGTCATAAAAGACAGATATGGATAAATTATCATTATTTTTATAATCTTATTTTGTATTTTGAACTTTTTTAATAATAACAAGTGCTCCTTTGTTCTTTTTTCCAATGTGCATCTTGATTCACCTATAAATCCACTGCCACACCTACATGTTCATTTGTAACTGATACAATTTTTATTTGACAATAAAGTCTTATTCTTTGAATTATTTATTAATTTATTTAATGTAGGTGGTGCATAAAATGTAATATCACATATACCTTTATAAATTTTCTTAATGAAACTTGCCTGTTGTTTTGAAATATATGATATTAATATCCAAAATTTTTTTCTCAGAAGAATTAACATTAAATACAATTTATCCAAACTTCAAACACTTTTTAGCAAACTTTATTTGACAATAGTATAATACCTAAATTTATCAATATGGAGAAATTAAGAAGAACACTGATTAATAGTGAAATATTTATAAAGAAGATAGAAAAAAATGTCTTAAAAAAATACATTAGAAGTTGTTATAAAAAGAAAAAACATTTATATAAAAAAATAAATAATATAGAATTCATATTGAGGGACAAAATAACAAAACATGAAGAGAATAAATTTAGAGAATTATGTGAGATAAGAAGAAATATGATAATAGAAAAAACAAATAAGAGACATGTTAAAAAATTTAAAATATTAATGGAAGAACAAAAAGTAAAACAAGGGATTATAACAGATGACAAAATGAATAATATATACAATCTTTCAAAGATAGATTTTACAGAAGAAGAAAAAAATATATTGAACAAAGGAATTAAATATGTGCCAATTGGAAATGATGTTAAGAAGAATGTGATAGAGATAGAAGCAACAATAAAAAAATAGCACAAGATTTTATAGAGGAAAAATATGGAGTATACTATTATGATGACAAAGATATTACAAAATTGTTAAATAATGAAAAGAAAATATGGTTTGATGAATTTAAAAAAGAAAGAAAGAATTTGATATATAAAATAGAAAATAATAATAAAATTGGAAATAGAAGTAAAGAAAATGTAAAGAAAAACAAAGAATTAATAGGGAAGGAAGAAGTCAGAAAGATTAAGTCTAAGTATGAAAAAGAAGTAGTTTTCTTAAAGTCAGATAAAGGGAATAAATTGGTGATATTAGATAAAAAAGATTATTTAGAAAAAATGAAGGTTATGCTGAGTGATAAGGTATTTGAAAAGGTTAAGAAGAATGACAGTGACTTAAAAAATAGAAAGATATATACATTAATTAAACATATTTATAAGGAGGGATTAATAGACAGGTTAACATTTGAGAAAATAGGAAGTAAAGAATGTAAAACAGCAAAAATATATGGGGCTCCAAAAATTAACAAGGAAAATGTCCCACTAAGGCCAATTATTGATTGTAAAGGATCTTATTTAGACAAGGTTTCAAAATGGTTATCCAGTGAAATTTTTAAAAAATATGCTAATGAGTATGAAAATTCCAATATTAAAAATAATAAAATTTTAATACATGAGGTTAATGACATATTTAAAAAATATGAATACAGAAACTTAACGTTTTTAAAGATGGACATTATTTCTATGTATACTAATTTAAATGTAGGTAAAGCGATAAATTTAACTATAGAGAAATATATTAAGGATAAAAATAAAACAATAAAAATACCTGTTCATATTTTGGTAGATTTAATGGAATTATGTTGCAAGGATGTAGTTTTTGAATATAATACAGAATTCTATAAGCAAAAAAAAGGATTTTTAATGGGAGGAGTTCTTAGTGCAATTTTAAGTAATATTTATATGAATGAATTTGATAAAAATATAACAGAAAATAAAAATGCTCCTTTGTTTTTTAACAGATATGTAGACGATTATTTAATGATTTTTAATAAAAGCCAAAGACAAATAAGCTGGTTTATTAATGATATTAATAAAATAAAAAAGAATATAAAATTTACAGTTGAGAAGGAAGAGAATAATAAAATTGCATATCTGGATATAATGTTTCAAAAGAAATTGATAGATAAAAAATGGTGTATTGAGACAAGTGTTTATAAAAAGAATAATATTGGTAACAAAATAACAAATTGGTTTTCCAACATTGATAGGAAATATAAAATTAGTTGTATATATTCAAGAATATACAGAGCTGCAATGTATTGTTCAAGGAAAGAAGATTATAATATACAAAAAGATTTAATAATCAATGAATTAAAAATGAATGGTTTCGCTGTATATATAATTAAAAGAAGTATTGGAAAAATAGAGTATAAGATAAATAAAAATGAAAAGAGTGAAGGAAAAAAGAAAGGTGAAGATAGAAATATAGGAATAAAAACAAATAATAATATCATAGTGAATAAATTTAACAAAATTATAAAGAAGATTAATAAAAGATACAAAAGAATAATTAATACAAAAATAGTTAATAAAAAAAGAGAAAACCTATTAAATTTGATAGATAACAAATACATAGGATATAATAAAGATAATAAAAAAATAATTAATGGAGTATATGTAATAAAATGCAAACAATGTCTAGATAGTGGGATTGATAACAAATATGTGGGAGAAACAAAAAATTCTATAAAAACAAGACTAAAACAACATATGGCAGATAATAAATACCCAATATATATACATACAAAAGAAACAGGACACAAATTTACACAAAGTTCAATAAAAATGAAGTTATATACAAAAAGTACTAAAGAAAGGAAAATAAAAGAAGCTATATTAATAAGAAAGATAAAACCAGAATTTAATAGAGATTCTGGGAGTAGGATGAGATTGGTATACTTATTAAATAAGATATATAGAGGTAAATATGTAAAGAGATAATTGTCAATAAATAAGTTGGGGATGACAAAAATGGTTAGGTTAAATAGGAGTATAAATTTGGGTATATTTATAGATATTAAATAATAAAAAATAATAATAAATAAATAAATTAATAAACTTAGCATAATATTTACATATAAAACAGTATAAAAAATTTTTATAAGAATTATATAAAAATAATGATAAAAGTTAAAATATATAAAATAAAAAAATATATATGTAAATATAGTTGTAGGGTTTATATATATAAAAACATATAAAGAAGTATAATATAAATTTATGAGTATTATATAATAAAAGTTAAAGTGTAAAAAATAAAATAAAAAAATATATAAATAAAGAGTTGTAGGGGATATATATTTAGTTTAAATAATATGTAATAGAGGGAGCTAGGGTATAAGATAATTTTTTGAAAAAAACGATTTTTCATTATTTTATTTAGAAGATCAGAATAATCTTAGTAAGTGTAAAGATTATAAAGTTTATAGGTTTTAAATATTCATCAATAATAAATATAAAATATTAATTTTAAAAGAAGAATGAGTAAAAAAATAATAAATATGATTTAAAATTAAAAGAATTTTAGTTACTAATCATAAAGTTTAAGTTTATGAAGAATACAGATAATTAGTAGATTGTTAATAATAATAAAATAGATAATATTTAGATTAATAGTTGTCCTTGAATGTATATATGTATAAAGTTAAGAATACACATGTATAATTTATATTTGTTTTTTATTTATGTAGTACATTTTATTTTATATTAATTGTTTTATTTGGGTTTGATTATTTATTTTAGGTTTTTAATATATATATTTTATGTTGTTTTTAGTTTTTTTATTGTTTAAAAATTTTTTTATGGTGTTATTATATAGTTGTTTTTTTATTTTGTTCATTATATCATAGCTCTGAAAAAGACTGCAGATCAGTCGAAACATAGGTGTATGTACAAATAAAGTTTGCTAAAAAGTGTTTGAAGTTTGGATAAATTGTATTTATATGATATTACGGCAAACATAAAGAAAAGTGTGATTTTGGTAATATTTATGAAGAATTAACATTATTATTAATATTATTTTTATATTTAGATTTAAAATTGTTAATAGTATAATAAACACAAGCATAATTATATCCAACACTTAACAATTCATTATAATAAATTTCTATATTTTTGGTTTTATCCGATGCATATTTACAAAGGTTATTCTTTCTAAATAAGAAGGACTTCAAACCTGCCATTTTATGTGACATTGGTACCTTTGATTTATATAGAATATATCCTCTTTTTGCTATTGGTTTAAGAATCATATAGTGATCCAGTTTATTTTTGTTTTTATTGATAAAAATATTTTTGCAATTTTTAAGTATGAATTTTATAAAATGAGTAATGGGTGGCTGATGGGTCTTCCTACAGTTACCCAAATATGTAATTTTGTTATATCAACATATGAAGAAAATATTTTGAAAAAGGAATATTATCAAAAAAATATTATTTTATACAATCAATATGTTGATGATGTTTTTGTTTGTGGAAAGCCAAATTCTATTAATGATTTGTTTAATGAATTAAATATTATAAAGGGTCTAAACTGGATTAAAACAGATGAAAATTCAATGAGTGTTCAATTTTTAGATCTCAAGATAACTAGAAACAAAGATAAACTGGATTACTATATGACTCTTAAACATAGCAAAAAGAGGATGTATTCCATATGAATTAAAGGTACCAATGTCACATAAAATGGCAGGTTTGAAGTCTTTCTTATTGAGAAATGATAACCTTTGTAAATATGCATTGGATAAAACCAAAAATATTAAAATTTATTACAATGAATTGTTAAACATTGGATATAATTATGATTGTGTTTATTATACTGTTAAAAATTTTAATTCTAAATATAAAAGTAATATTAATAATGTTAATTCTTCTGATATACAATTTTAGATATTAATACCACATATTTCAAAACAACAGGCAAGTTTCATTAAGAAAATTTATAAAGGTATATGTGATATTGCATTTTATGCACCACCTACATTAAATAAATTAATAAATAATTCAAAGGATAAGACTTTATTGTCAAATAAAAATTGTATCATTTACAAATGGACATGTAGGTGTGGCAGTGGATATATAGGTGAATCGAGGTGCACATTGGGAAAAAAAACAAAGGAGCACTTGTTATTATTAAAAAGGGTTCAAAATACAAAACAAAATTATAAAAATAATGATAATTTATCAGCTTCTGTCTTTTATGACCATAATAAATCATGTATATATGATTTTAATTTTAATTATAATAATGTAAGAATATTGGAAACTGAAAGAAATAATAATAAAAGAAAAATTAAGGAAGCGATGTTAATATATAAATGTAAGCAAGATTTAATTAATATGCAAGCAGAAAACTTTAAGATCACAAAATTATGGGAAAGTTGACATCATAAAATTATGGGAGAGCTGACATTTTAAAAGTATTAATTGACAAAAACTACAAAGGTAGTTGAAAGTGCTTCTAAGTGACGGCTATAGATATATTTTTATAAACCTTTAAATACTGTATTTTCTAATATATATATATATATAGAAAGCATTTATCAATAAGTGCCATAAGAAAAAGTATTTAAAAATCTCTATCTAGAATTATCCTTATCCCCAAACCATTTTCGAGCTGATGGCTTTCCTCAGTGAGACACTAGAATATTCAAACAATAAGAACGCCCCCCTCTCCCAAGTGGCTAAGATCACAGGCAGTAAAATCACCTTAGTTTCCGCAGACTAAAGTTGTTAAGAATTTCACAATTTGTTTACAATTTTGTTTTGTTTTGTTTTTTTTTTAAAAGCAAAGTTAATCAAGTTAATTTATTTTCAGAAATATCTATTTGTAAATGTCTTAAAAATTAAAACAGTAAATATACTGTGTTTTCCTGAAGGTTTGTGATTATGGTATTTTAGTTGTACTTATATATTGGACTATTTCCCTCATCTAATATTATTGAATGTCTTTAGAAAAATGTAACATTATATAAATATTCCATTCAACTGTTAGTAATATCACACAGGTTATGCAATTATTATTTTCATCTTTTTTTCAGGTGTTGCTGGCCTGACCAGTGTCAGTAGTAGCATGAGAATCGAACCTGGACTCTTAGATTCATGAATATTGAATTTTTAGGTAATGCTCTAACGAGCTGAATCTTCATCAGGATGGCTCATTGATTAGAATGTTATCTTAAAATTCAATATTCAAGAATCTAAGAGTCCAAGTTCAATTCTTATGCTAGTACTGTCACTGGTCAGGCCAGCAACACCTGAAGAAGAAAGGCAAATAATACCTCTTGAAACGTTGTACATATACTAACTTGTGTGCTATTACTAACAGTTGAATGTATTTGGAGTATTTAAATAAAGTTAAATGTTTTTAAAAACATTCAATACGTAATATTAGATGACGAAAATAGTCCAATATATAAATACAATAGGAACTATAGTTTGTAATTTAAAACAATTTAAATATTAAAAAAATGATTTTCTTTTTAAAGTTTACTTGCAGCATGAGACAATTTTATCTGCATCCAAGCTGAACAAGACCAGTTCATTTAGTTTCAGATTTCAATATTTTTTAGTTTTATCTTTTCATTTATATTACTGCTGGTAAATTTCTACATATTGGCACTGAAAATAATTTTTAAAAGAACGATGTCCATGTAACTTTTTGTTTGCATTTCTGATAACTTCATTAAAGTATTAACCACACAACTTTAAGAGTGAATAAAAAAGTTATTTTATTAAAAAATTGAACAATTTTTTATTAAGAAACAGGGGTTTGTTTGTTTTTTTGCCACTAAAAATGTTTCCAAACATTTTAAAAATATTTTATATATATATATATTTCAACCTAATTAAATTTAGACACAAGGGCAGCTACATCGTTGACTCATATGTAGAATCAGAATTGAGTAAAATAGGGTAATGGAAAAATAACTTGAGGCCAATTTATATTAAGAAGTAAATATCTCCTGAATTTTGAAAATATCATTTATCACACTTGCTATTTAATAAGAAATCCAGAATAGATGAAAGAGTTTCCATAAATTGTTTTGTTAAGTGAGATATTTACTTAAATTTAATATAGAGAATTATGTTCGTTTTCATTGGCTTTTAATATTATATGTTTGCATAAGTATTTTAACTTGTAATAACATTTATTATTTCCATTTATTTTCCTATATTATGAGCGTTCAATGAGGTCTAAAATTCTAAATAAGGTTATATGAGACAGTTTAATGCTTTGCAATATATACTATTCTTAAATAGTTATAATCTTTTAATATGATCGTCTAAACATACATCTTGCACCTAAACACAACATCTAATTTAATAAATTGTGAATGACAATTTTGTATTTTCCATACAAAATTTAAAAAAAAAAAAAATTAAAAAGTTCTGATATACAAAACCTCTTTTATTTTGTAATTGCTACAAGACATTAAGTTCTCTGTCTGTTTTAGTAAGCCTAGCTTTTAATAACTTAATAACTAACCCTACAAGATAGCAAGATATCTTTATAAAATCGTTTAGCAAACATTCTCTATTACTAATCTTCCTTGCAGATTGTCTGAATGAAGTTTCAGCTAACTTTGACATAAATGTACTTTTGTTCAGCCACAGTAAAAGACAGATTTTATTTCAGAACTAGATTTATTAAAATTTAGAAAATATTTACCTATTATTTTAATAAACAACAATTATTTATTAAATTATAGTATGTCAAATTATTTTAAATATAAGAATTTTTAATGTTTAAGTATTTTTTTCTTTAGAAGTTATAATAAATTCTTTTCTTTAATAAATTGTGTATTGAAATAAAAATCTGAAATTGTATAACAAATAAGAAAAAGTAATTATTTGTAAATTATAAAAATGTATCAGCTTACCCTTAAATAAATAGTAATAATATTGAATAAAATAATAATAAAATATAAAAAATGGTTAAAAACAAAGCGAAATTTTAATGAGAAATAGATATTCTCAAATATCTATTTTAAAAAATGTATTATTTAATAAATATTTCTTTAAACTGTTTATTTTAATGTTCAAATGCCTACATATTAATAATAAAGTATTTGCATTTAATAGTATAAGAAGCTTCAACATTCAACAATGCAAGTCTATACAGTAGTTCTTAGTAAAGTTTCTATATATATATGCTTTAGAGCCATTTAGTGTAAATTTGAGATATCAAAGATTACCAGATGCATTCAAATTTCTATTCTTAGTTTTTACATTTTTATTCCCACTTTTTTCTGGATTTTGCTTTTGAGATCTGGGTTTCAATGTTGGAAAAAATGTAGAATATATTAGAATATATACCAGTAGGTACTAAATTGCTTTCAGAGCTATATGACTGTTCTAGCAGGTTGGTTTGAGTTTTAAAACAGCCTCATTACATGTGAAATGAAGATAAATGTTGTTATTAGTATTCTTATTGTTATTGATAAAGCAAAATTCAGAAAGTGGTCTGCAGATTGGAAATTGAATATGAAGGATATGGATTTTAGATTCATCTGATAATCACTAATTATTCCAAGATTATTCCAGGCATTACAAAAAAGAGCTGCTCTTGCATTATTCTGTGTATTCAATATATATAACAGAGTAGTTTTGTAGTAGAATTGAGAAAAAAATCACATAATAGATCGTGTCAGATATCCATTTGTTTACCTGTCTTCTCTCATGTATTGATATAGATGTCACTGTATTTGCTTTAAATCATGGAGACATATTGAAAAGGGCAAAAAACATAATTGTTGCTTGTATTGTGGAACCGATAAACTATATTCGAACTCAGTACTACGGGTGGCTTCACTACCTAGATGGTGCTGCCGTTCAGTGGTGGTCAAATTCTGCACTATGTTAATGAATCACACATTTCTGTCTGTTACAATATAGATGTTGCTGTATGTGCTTTAAATCATGGAGACATTTTGAAAAGGGCAAAAAACATAATTTGCCAAAAAAGGCTTTTTTATGATAATTTTATAATTTGTAATCTTTGTTGCTTGTATATATGTATTTTTAAACATATTTGACTATTGTTTTAAACTAGTAATTTGGTGATTTCTTGTTATGAATAAAATTTCTTTATCCTAGAAAGGGAGATATTTCACTAAACTTATTATAAGAAATTAAATAATCTTAAATATTTTATTGGGAAAAAATATCTCCAAAATTTCTCCACAAATACATTGAGCAGAGCTTCTTTCTTTCCACATTAATAAGCTGCTTGTTAGTGAGAGTTTTACTGATCAATATCTAATTTCATAATTTACTATCATTGGCCAGAACTTAATTATAAGAAAAGTACAGTTTCCATGTTGAAATATTGTTTTACATGCTGAGTTATGAAACTTCCAAGATATCTGTATGGGAAGATTGCAGAAATTCCTGCAAAGAATCTATTCCTGTTGCTCCCAATGAGATTGCCAACATTAACTATCAGAGTCCCAAATCTAAGAATCAAAACTAGAAAAATTACATTTCATTTTCATGATGTTCCTTCTATCTCAACTTATTAAAACCAGTGAATATTGGTCTACAAATAATATCAGAAAATATTCATCTACTTTTGTAAATAAATATTTTCAAAAAGTTTAAAAAATTTAATATCTAAAATCAAAGCTCATCGGTAAATCCATTAAAATTATTATCATAGTAACTATTCCAAAAATTTGTCATAAAATCAAAAGTAAAACAGTTTTAAGATTTATGTGCCATAACAATGATCTAGAAAATTTATGTTCAATATTATTATTATGTAATTCTCTATACGCACTTTCAACAAATAATTTAAGAAAAGTTTACAATAATTAAAATCTATTTATTTTTGGAATAGGATGCATTTAGACACGGCAAAAGTGATAATAATTAGTTTGATATTCAATAATTCACTTTTCTTACACAGATTAATGATTGATGCTAGCATTATTGATGTAACATCAGCTTATAATTTTATTTGGAAAAAAATAGACTTCTAAATGTTTTTGAATTAATTAAAATAATTAATAAAAAACAGTTTTTATATATGACAAAGTATATTCTAATAAATGTTCAAGTGATTCTAAAAGATAATCATAATGCAAATGTAACATTTTACAGAATAATCTCCTACAGGATTTAGTTTCACATCTACTGATGATATTGCTTTCATAATAAAAGAGATTCCTCCCAGAAATAACAAATTCTCTTGGTAAGTATATGAAAAGTTTGAATTTTTTTCCAAAAGTATAAGATCTTTTTGTAATTAATGGCCGAAAGACAGTGTACTCAACTTTCTGTTTGAACAAAAAGAAAACAACATTGTAAGTTAAATATAATACTCTTTAATAATCAAAATGAAACATAAAACTACCTTACAGTGCTTAAAGGAAAACTATGCCATAGAGTAATATTTTTCATATATATCAAATGATATGTCTAAAAGTTGTCTTTAAAACATCTTTTAGAAAATTGGCTGGCAATACATGAGATTGCAATAAAACATAAAAATAAGACCCACTAATTTCTGTAGACAAGTATATTCTTCTTGATGGGTGAAATTGTATTTATTCTAAACTTCTGATACACAATAAAATATTATCACAAAAATTATTAACACATTGAAGTTTATCCTTTGGTGAGGGTATTCTGATCAATCACATATATTTTCATCAGCTAAGAGAAAAAAAAGTCTCATAAAAAATGTAAGTAGATATTAATTAGATCCTATTTACTATTAACTCAAGATACAATTTCATTTCTGAAGATATGTCTTAATTCAAGAACCCATTTTTAAATGTTTGATAAAAATATCATTTAAGCCACAAAAGACTCATGACTTGAAAAGTTGATTTTTTATGAATCCCTTCCATATTTCTTCTCACGTCAATAACACATTTATTTAGGTTTGATCCTTGTGGAGGTTACTGAAATCTCATCAGTAGATTCAGTATACACAATATCTCTGTAATTGGCTGTAAAATAAAATGTAAAAGCATATGGCTTATATAATGGTAGTCAAATGCAAGTTATGAACTCCATAGATACTTACCATTCAATGTATGTATGCAGTGATCAAAATAAATAATACAATATAATCTGAGTGAATGTATCTTGTGACTAAATCTTGACAGATTCTTTTATGAAATTTATGAATAGTATAAAAAAGGTCATATGTTAAAAAATAAAAAGCAATAAACAAATTATTAAATAGAAGGATGGTAAACCCACTATCAGAAAATAAATTTTTAAACTTGCTTGAAATACTATACCTATCTGAAAAATTATTTAGCCCTAATATTATTTTTTATTTAATACTAATTTATCAAAAGTTTTGCAATTATGCTTTCTTTAAAAGAATATTTTGCACTTTGAGTTTTTTATTAATCTCTAGTTTTTGAGAAAAATTAGTCTCTGATTAAAATATTAAAAAAACAATTGCATATTTAGTTAACATATTTTTACATATGTGTGTACAAATGTTTAATTATTCAATGGTACTTTTTCAATAAGATAATAATTTTTCCAAGTGGCCAGCTCAAAGCAACATAGCTCGCCATCCATAATATTATATAGCTTTCAGATTTAAGTCTAGTGAGTATTAATTTCTTCTGCACTGTTGGATAAGTCTTTGCTTTGCTGTGAACCATTATGGTTTCTTTTAACATTTGTTTTTACTCCCACTTTCTCTAATATTAAACTCATTTTACTTTTCTTGCATCTTTTCTTTTTAATTTGCATATCTCAAGTTTTCAAGTATTACATATTTATATAAAAATAGCTTAACATTTGATATTTACATTATGGAGGTAATTTTTAGTTATGGCAATTCAGTACACCACTACCAAATCTCTATCACTAACCTACCCTTGAAAAATTCAGAAATGACTATTTACACTTGCAGCCAAAAATATTTATAGAGGTAATTAACCTAGCAAGGGTTATATATATCATCATCATCATCAAGCATTATCAGTCCACTGCAGTATGAAGGTCTGTCCATGTTCAACCCATCTTCTTCAATCTTTAGCTTCTCTTCTCCACATCAAGCCTGCACACTTTCTTATTTCATCCATCTATCTCACATGTGGTCTTTTTCTGGTCTTTTACAATCTCTTGGAATCCAGTTAAAGATGTCAGTTGTCCATCTATTATGATCTCTTCTAGTAAAATGTCCAGCTGAACTCCACTTGTCTTTTAATTTTTTCAGTGAGGTCAGTAACACCTGTTTGTTTTCTTACCCATATATCATGTTTTTGATCTATTCTTGTTACTCCCAATATGCATCTCTCCATACTTCTTTGAGTGGTTTGAAGTCTCTGCATTGGTCCTCTATTAAGTGTCCAAGTCTCAGATCAATAAGTTAGAACTGGTAAAGCACATTTATTAAAAACCTTCCTTTTCAAATACATAGGCATATTTCCTTTTAGTATCAAGTTATTTCTACCAAAAAGCAGTCCGACCAATTTTAATTCTATGATTAATTTTATCCATTACGTTTCCATCTGTATTAATAATCTGATCAAGGTATTTGTAACTGTTAATTTATTCTAATTCATCATAATCAATCTTTATTTTCATACTTTGAGAAAATCCATTAAACATTACCGTAGTCTTTTTAACATTTATCTTTAGTTTTATTGTTCTACTTTCCTCTGATAACTACAGCACATTTTCTGCAGCTCTAAAGTATTATTTGCAAAAACAACTACATCATCTGTAAAATCTAAATGATTTAAATAATCTCCATTTACTTTCACTCTTTTAGCTTCCCATTTTATTCCACAAAATACTTTTTGCAGCACTGCTGTAAAAATTTTTCGAAATTTGGAGTCACCCTGTCTTACATCCTTCTCAATGTTGATTTTCCTAGTATCATTATTTAATCTAATTGTTGCTGTTGCATTTTTATAAATATTTTTTAAAATATGACAATATTCTGGATCTATAACTTAATGATCCAATGCTTTAATCACTGAAGAAATGTTTATAGCATCAAATGCCTTTTTGTAATCTACAAACCCAAAGCATAATGGCAATTCATATTCATGTGTCCTTTCTATAACTTCTCCCAATACCTGGATATGATCTACTATACTAAAACCACTTTTAAATCCAGCTTGTTTTCTTTATTGGCGGAAATCCAATGTTCTCTGTAGATAAGTTTGATATAAAACTGATAAAAGGCTGATAGGTCTGAAATTTGTAATATCTTCTTTATCATTTTTTTTTAAATATTAATATTAATACTGCATTTTTCCAATCATTTGGTACATCTTTATCATTTAGACATTTATTATATAACTTTCCTAAAAAAATTTTTTATTTCTTCACCTGCTTCTTTTAATATATCAATTATAATTCCATCATTACTTGGAGTCTTTCCTTTTTTCATACATTTAATTGTATGTCTGACTTCTTCATTTAAAATTCTGGTCAATTCGGAAGATGTAATAGATATAGAAAGTACTTGTTCTTTATTACTATATAATTATTGATAAAAGTCTTCTACCCATTTCATGATGTCATCTCTCTTTTTAGTAATAATTCCATCTTTTTTTCTTATTGCAGATATAAATTTCCTACCAATACCAAAATGTTGTTTTACACTCTTGAGACTTTTATTCTCTTCTACAGCTTTCCTTGCTTGTTTACAGTTATATTTTTTATATCATTTTCAACTCTTTTCTACACCATTTTACAAAATTTGAGATATTCAATCATTTTTAATGCATCATTTTTATATATCTTCATATTCCTTCTTTACATCATAAATTCTCTAGTCTCAGTAGAAATTTTATTGGTCAATTTCTGGTTTTTTCTATCAGCTATCTTTGTTGCAGTTTTTAAAAGTGTGTCAGTTATTTTCATATTAATTTCATTCAAATCTAAATCATGTGCAAAATCTACTAATATTTGAAACCGATTTGTAAGTTCTAATTTAAATTTATTAGAATGTTTCTGAAGATTTGGAATATCAACTGTAAATATTGTTTTTCTTAATAATTTTTGTCTCTCTAGTTTTGCATTAACATGTATCTTACATCTTACAAATGGATGATCACTTCCTGTAAGTTTATTAAAAACATTACAATCTTGAAATATGTGTTTTCTGTTAGTCAAAATCTGCTGTACCTTCATTTGGATGCTTCCATGTCCATTTCCTTTTAATATTTTTCTCAAAAAAAGAATTGATAATATAGTTTTTTCTTTTTCTGCAAACTCCACAAGCCCGTATCCTTTCTCATTTCTATTACCATAATCAAAATTACCTACAGCACTTTCATCTTTCATTTTTTTACTAATTCTATCATAAAATTCTCCCATAACAACTTTAGAATGTTGTTTACTTTGATCAACAGCCTTTTGTACATTCATATAAAAATCTTCTACTACTTTATCACTATGAAAACTCGTTGAGCATAAACCTGAATTATCTGCCTTTGGTAACTGCTATTAATTTGTATAACTAATCTTGCCACTCTGTCTGATACAATCAATCTCTACAATGCTACTCCACTTCTATTTCCAATATTTGTGCCTTTATAATAGAGTACATGTCTACTTTTTAAATCAATTGTCTCTTCACCTTTTCTTCTAACTTCACAAAGTCCAATACATCCCATTTAATACAAAAAAGTTCTTCTAATTCTTGCAATCTTCCTTCACTTGAAAGTGATCTGCAGTTGCAAGTACCTAAATAAAAAGTCATCATCAAATGGCAGCCTGGGTCCACAATCAGGGGATTCTTAGCACCTCCACCTTCAGCCACCAATTGCTGCCTTGGTTGGTGATTTTACAGCCTCCTGGGGATAAGGGCCATGATTTATTTTTGTCTGTCATAATTGTATATATCTATTGGAAAAATATTTATGATTTACACAAACATTTATTCTACCTTATCAGGTAACCTTTGTGGGAATAAAATTTATAGTATGTTGATAATCACCGTAAATCGTTTGCCCATTGGTGAATATATGAAGTAGTGCTTTTAAAATAATTGTATCATTTTTGGGCCAAAATGAAATAGTAATCATTCTAAATATACTTGAATATTAACCGATATTTTTTACCCTTGCAATCGACAACTTGATAAACTAAAATAATATTATGCATTTATAACAGTTAATATATCATGATTGTCTATAAATCAAGCAATTTATAAATATAACTAGAAATAATCACTTCTCTATTAAAAACTAACTATTCTTATAATGCTGTATTAAATTTAATAGTCTATTAAAAAAGATATTTCTATAACACATGAATATATAAAAATAAATTCAATAGCGTCTTAAATAAATAATTATAATCTGTAACTATTCTTATCCAATATCTTATGGTTCTTCCTGTTCTGAATGCGTATTAACACATATTTAGAAAAAAGATCTTTTACTGCTACATAGTTTTATAAATAATATAACTTGAGGTCATAATTCCCTTTATTAAAATACAGAGTAATACATGCCATTATCGCATTATATAAACCTGATACTTAATTCTTTCATATCTTATACAATATTTAAAAAAACATTGTATCTCTCTTTTAACTACGTTATAAAAAACAGGGGTTTTTTTATTTTTATTTTTTATTTTTTTTTTTTTTTGCAAAAACATATTTCATTATTATACTTAAATATTACTCTTCAACTTGGAATGTTACTAATAATACAATCAATGATGGCTAATCACTTTCTTTATTCATAAAAATCTCTCTGTCAAATATATTACCTATTAAAATAACTCTTCCAAGTTCTCATTCATAATTTATATTAATGTCCTGTTTATTTAGTACACTGGTTGAATAGCAAACTCTAAAGCTAAAAAATTACATGATTGAACTTTTGATGAACTACAAACCATTCAATTTTTTTAACATATATAATGACATAGTTTCAGTATAAGCAGGAATACAACATGAGAATGGCCATGTTGTGCAGAGCACAAAGGCATGTTGTCACTGGGGTGCAAAATACCAAGATAATTAATAAAATTATATGTAAATTTTTGAATCATTTCTTCATTAGAAATACTTTCTGAGCATAAATATTTTTATTTAAATATAAGAGGAATATGTCTTTACTTAAACTTATTATGATAATTGCTTAAACCTCAAAATATATTCATAAATACTTTTCCATTGCACAAAATCAAACAGGCCAATGCCCTTTTGTCACTATGATTAATAAAATTTATATAAAAATGAAAATGATTACATTTTCCAATCCCTTTTTATTTAAATAACCTAATTTATACAATAAGTAATATATTATTATTATTATTTATTTAAAAATAAAACATTTTAAAAATATTGCTTCATAATTACAGTAATTCTGCATATGAAGAAATTATCTTTATCAATAGTATTTTACTAAGCTTAAACATGTTGTTCAAATTAGAGTACTGGATAGAGTGGCTGCCTTTGAAATTTGAGTTCTGGGATTGACTCTAAACCTATATTGTGCTACATTTTCATTTATTATGCTGTGTTATCTTTTTACACATTTCACTCAATAGCTTTTTCAGTTTTTAATAATATTATCTTTTTTAGATGCTGTATATTTTTTACACATTTTATTAAATAGATTGTTTTGAATATTCTTTACCTAAAAAGTTATAATTGATCCATAATCCACACTACAGTCTAAATCTAAAAGAACAGAATGAATAAAAACATGATTTTTAAAAAGATATTGATGCATGTCAAAATATTTAATTTTTAACAAATTTCATAGTAACAATGTTATTTAATGCAAATCTTTATTTGCCTACACTATTGGCAAAGTGTACAAAATGTATTTAATAGAACAAATCAAGTGTTTGATTATTTTTTATGATAGTTATCCAATATAATCTATGAATAAACAAAATAAAGTGCAAGGCATTTTTGCTTCTAAAAATATATTGAATAATCTAAGTATGAAAATTTTTAATTTCTATTCTTAAATATATCTTGGCTAACTCTAACTGTTGAATTAGATAGATAGATAGATAGATAGATAGATAGATAGATAGATAGATAGATAGATAGATAGATAGATAGATAGATAGATAGATAGATAGATAGATAGATAGATAGATAGATAGATAGATAGATAGATAGATAGATAGATAGATAGATAGATAGATAGATAGGTAGGTAGGTAGGTAGGTAGGTAGGTAGGTAGGTAGGTAGGTAGGTAGGTAGGTAGGTAGGTAGGTAGGTAGGTAGGTAGGTAGGTAGGTAGGTAGGTAGGTAGGTAGGTAGGTAGATAGGTAGGTAGGTAGGTAGGTAGGTAGGTAGGTAGGTAGGTAGGATAGGTAGGTAGAGTAGAGTAGGTAGATAGGTAGGTAGGTAGGTAGGTAGGTAGGTAGAGTAGGTAGGTAGGTAGGTAGAGTAGGTAGGTAGATAGGTAGATAGGTAGGTAGGTAGGTAGGTAGGTAGGTAGGTAGACAGATAGATAGATAGATAGACAGACAGACAGATAGACAGACAGACAGACAGACAGACAGACAGATAGATAGATAGATAGATAGATAGATAGATAGATAGATAGATAGATAGATAGACAGACAGACAGATAGATAGATAGATAGATAGATAGATAGATAGATAGATAGATAGATAGATAGATAGATAGATAGATAGATAGATAGATAGATAGATAGATAGATAGATAGATAGATAGATAGATAGATAGATAGATAGATAGATAGATAGATAGATAGATAGATAGATAGATAGATAGATAGATAAATAGATAGATAAATAGATAGGACTTAGTTATTAATAAGCATTAAAAAATAAGTTAATATAATAGTATAAATATTTTATTATTGAATGAAAGCAAGTGAAATTATTTTTGTTAATAAAAGACATAAATAAATTTTGTATCTGAGGGATATTGATTTAAAAATAATGGTTAGGTTTTGAAAACAAAGAACTTTCTGTTTAACAAGAAGATGTTAATGAAATATAAGAATTATATAAGCCATGCTATTCAATATTGACTAGTTTAGTGGACCTAATAAAATATAAAAGTTATATCAATAAACAATGTAAGTATGAAAATTTAAAATATTGGACTATATATATAATAAATTATAGTTTTTAATAATTAAAAAATTAAATAATAATGTAAATATTTTATTATTGAAGGAATATAATTTTGTTAATATAAAACACGAATAAGTTTATGCATTAGAAATTTTCAGTGGACTCTTAAACAAATTGGACTACATTTAATAAAACTGATCTGCTAATTAAAGTTAATCTAAATATTGATTCAGAAACAATAATGGAAACAAGTCAGACTACCTTTATTTCTTGCTATGCATGCTAAAAATTCAGAAGCAAAGCATTTAAAAAAACATATTCTGGATGTATATAATATTTTTAATAACCAGGTAAATAATATATATTGTATAATTACTTGCTTAAGAAAAAAAGGGAAGTAATGCAAAGTGGTTATTTTAAATATGATGAAAACACTTAGATATTTAAAAAATTATCTTATTAGCAGATATTTTCTATCTCTAGTAGCAATTTTGCTGGATTATCCAAAAAATAATAGAAAAACGTTTGAATCAAAAAATTCCACTTACGATTAATAAAGAAATATTTTTGTTTTAAGGTAGTATTTAATTATTATCTCAAAAATTATTTTTAAAGAATTTATTTATTTAATGTACATATTTATTTTATAAAAATAAAGACTAAAACATGTAAGATTTTAAATGACAAAATTTAAATTAAATTTAATGACTAAAGCCATATTTTCTTGAAAAAGTGCTGGGAAAAAACCTTTTTTTATTTACAAATTTTATTTTATATAATAGGGGGTGGGCTAAAATTTAAATTGCGCAAAGGTGCTTTTTGCCCATGCAGTGATATTGAGTACATGTATACTGACTATAGGATATTTCACAACAAATAAACCTTGATATTTTTACACAGAATTCTCCATTGCATTTATCATCATTTAATTTTTTTTATCAAAATACAAATAAATAGTATCTTTCACAAATATGCTTATATTTGGAGTTACATAAAATGCCTATTTATATATCATTACAAATATTAAAATTAGATATTAAAATTCGATTTTAAATAGCAGTATAAAAATTAAGTATCATTTAGTTCATTAATATTAAAGTACAAAATGAAATACTTAAATTCTATTTTTTCAAAAGACTTATCTTGTGTTTAAAGTGGGAGTATTCATTTATTGTTAAAAATCTACAAAGCACATGTGCAATAGCTTAATGCTGATTATTAATATCACAGTTTATAAACATTGTGCTATATAAAATAAATATTTTATTTATATACATTTAATTTCAAATAAGAATGATATATCGTAAATTCTAGTAAATTTAGCCACCATCATTCTTTCAAGCATGTAAAAAGTAATTTAAAGGGATTCTTTAATATCTTTATGCTCTCACTTTCAAATATTTAAGATTTGCCCATACATAAGCATTTGGGTTTGAAAAGATAGATGGATTCATTTTATCTTTTCCAAAGACTTATCTTGTGTTTGAACTGGGAGTATTTATTTATTGTTAAAAATCTACACAGCACATGTGCAATAGCTTAATGCTGATTATTAATATTATAGTTTATAAATATTGCGCTATATAAAATAAATAGTTTATTTAAATAAAAAAATGTAAAATAATAATTTATATTCTTAAAACATTTTATAGAAATATATAGTATATAAAAACTATTATTATTATTTATATAAATTAACAACGCAAAATCATCCGATTTACAACGAAGCAATATTTTTTAAAGCGTATCTGTTTGAAGGTGTTTAGCTTCCACGTTATTATTATTATTATTATTATTATTATTATTATTATTATTATTATTATTATTATTATTATTATTATTATTATTATTATTATTATTATTATTATTATTATTATTATTATTTTTCTTTACCAATATTTTTTTAAACAATAATACATTTCTTGCTATTTTTTGAGTGCTATTTTTTTATAACTTCTTGAACATGGTTGATAATTTCTACAGACTAATCATTCTGGAGATATTTTTGTTTTTTTCCATTCATTCAAATGGATTTGTATTTGACTGATTCAATAAGACAATTACTTGATCTTATTTTTAGTATATACATATAATTAATTTCGTTTAAATGATCATTCACATTTAGATTGACTTCATTTTACAAATAGAATTAGTTTATTTAAATTTTATTGTTTATTTGCTTAATTACATTGTGACTGAACTGTTCATAAAAAAATATACAGAAGATCTCATTAAACTTCTATCTATAAATTCCTTTAAAAGTATGCATTACTTATATTGTAATGGAAATAATGATATATTGGTACCAAGTGCTATCATGGTAGATACAATAGAAATATCCATTAGGACTCATATTGCATTGCCCATTATATGTAATGAAAAGTTTCATGATTGGTTTCTTAATACTAATTAATTATATGAGTCCTATAAATAAAGTGATAAACTATACATAAATAAAATAACCATGATGACTGCCATTATTATGTTCACCTATTAGATGTGGAATGAAAATCCATGCAATAAAATTTAAAAACAGAGATCTTTGGCATACTGTACTGTTTCTCTATATTTTGTATTAAATTGATTATTATTTGGCATATATAACAGAAATTGTGTTTCCAATAAATTAATATTGCTATCTAATATATGATCTCTATGACATTTGAATTTATTTTGGGAGAATCCTTATCATGATCATATCATAGTCTAAGTACAAATTTCAAAATGTTACATATCTGCTTTTTAATAGAA
The DNA here is from genome assembly GCA_028023455.1 of Epiperipatus broadwayi. Taxonomy (NCBI): domain Eukaryota; kingdom Metazoa; phylum Onychophora; class Udeonychophora; order Euonychophora; family Peripatidae; genus Epiperipatus; species Epiperipatus broadwayi. The sequence goes on along the minus strand of JAQFVV010006218.1, from coordinate 1,412,155 downwards.
ATTATAAAATTCTGTGTACATCCCTTCATTTTTTATACATATATCCAGTATTTAGCTCTAGAGAAATATGAAACTCTGACATATGAACAATTATAAAATTGATAATGGACTAAATTTTAAATGTAAAAATTAAAACACTTTCATTGCTTAGTCAGACCCTTACTCTAGATAGAAGATGACTATTAGATGCTGTCTGAAGATTTGTAATGATGGAATTTGAATAGTAATTATATATTGAACTATTTTCCTCATCATATTATATGTTGCAAACTAGACATAATGCCCTTTGGCATAGTAGTCTCATGTATATAAAGGCTCAGATTCAACTTCCGTGCTAGTACTGTCACTGATCAGACCAGAAATACATTAATATCAGAGGAGACTAATACCAGTCAAAGCATTGCATTATATATTATCCAGTATGATATTACTGATAAAGATAGTTCAATGGATTTGAAAATTTTATTTTTTTTCTATAAACATTTAACATTTAATATTAGATGATGAAAATAGTCCAACAGCATAAAATTGATATGTTTTTAGTGTGTCTTTCTTAAAAAAATAAATATTAAATTATGAAATAATTTGTTTTTAAGTATTATAAACAGGGAAAAGGGAAAATACATTATTATTCTATGGCAAACTTTTATTTCAAACTAATCATAACTGATATGTTATTAGTAAACTTAATTTTTCTTTTAGTTTGACTTTCTGAAGAATAAATTTGTAAAAATTTAACAAAATAGTTAATTTGCTATAACATAAAGAATGTGATTATTAATACCATTCATATCTGATAATATATGTTAATTTATTTTAAAATTCTCATATATGGATTCTTTATTTTAAAAAAAATTTAGTATGTTTACTTGAAAACAATTTGATTTCGAGCCACAAGTGCTAAGGAATCTCAGCTGAGGATAAAGCAGTAAATCAGATTTATTTTATTTTATTAAAATTTATCATAATAACGTTATAGTTTTTTTTCAACTAAAATCATTCAAATTTTAATTTTTTAATATGCTTTATTATTAAGTTCCCATACCTGTATAGCCATATTTTTGAAATTTGCTCCAGCTGAGATTTTTTAAGTTTTAATAAAATAATATATAAAATTTATTAAAATAATATATAAAATATTAGTGCAGTCTTGCATTGGTGGTCGAGAGGTCAGCGTGACTGCTTGCAGTCGCCCGGGTTGCGGGTTCGCGTCCCGGCCGATGCTATGACACTTAAAAATAAATTAAAAAAAAAATAATATATAATTTTTTTTTTTTTTTAAAATAATGCTTTTACGTAAACAATACTAGCTGACTAAAAAGTAGAAAAATAAAGTAATCCGATTAAAAAGTAGAAAAGAACTGAATCTTGGTTAATTTGCCATTCTTGAAAAATATCAGATCTTAAAAATCTAAACTTGATTTAAGGCTTTTTTGATTTACATGATTTATTTGTGCCTCAAGTGCCTTTTGAAATTACAATATTCCTCCAATTTCCAATTGTTTTATAACCTGTCTAGATTTTTAAAATCTCTGATATTTTCCAAGATTGACAAATTAACCAAGTTGGTAGTGATAATGAAAAGCTATTTACAATTTTCTTTAAATAATTTGCAAAAGTATAGGAAAAGCGTTTGTTTTTTTTTTACTTTTTAATCAGCTAGCATAAAAGCATTACTTTTAAAAAAAATTTTTTTACATATTATTTTAGAGATGTAACTTCTAAGATATGCATTTATTTATTTTTCCAAATATTGAGTTTAATGTCAACAAATTTTTTTCTTCTTCAAGGGAGCTATGATATAATGCATAGGATGATGAAATTTTTATCATTTTTTTTTAATATAAAAAAGCACATTATACTCTTTTTTGTTGATATTTCTTCATAAAGGTTTAGAATTCAGGTATTTTGTTGATAAAAAGGCTTTAGAAATGAAGCTCTGATTGGTGGAAATGAAGTTACAGTGTAATCTTTTTTATATTTTCTATCAACTGATTACTATTAAATAATGAAAGTCTAAGTATAATTACACATACAATAGATTTTAAATCCATTGTTTTTTTTAACTTCTTGACTATCATGACATTATAATAAGAACATACATTTCTGTTCTTTCTCTTCATTGCTGAACTTTTATTTCTTTCAAGCTCACCTTCTACTAGTATGAAACCTAAATTCATTTTTCATTAAAATTTCAAGGCTATTTATAAGCTATTTTCATACCATTTTTGTAACTTGAAATATATATATATCATCATCATCATTTTCAATGATTATCAATTCACTGAAAGATGAAGATCTCTCCAAGTTCAATTGATTTTTGCTGATATATAGCCTCTCTTATCCACAGCACCCAGTCACACAGCCTTATTTCATCCATCGATCTCTTTCTAGGTACTTTTACAATCTCTTGGAATCCAGTTTAAGAATTCAACTGTCCATCTATTATTATATCTTCTAATAAAGTGCCCAGTCCAACATCTCTTCAATCTTTTAAGTCTTTCAGTGATTTCAATAACTCCTGTTTCTTCTTTCACTTTTGTATTTCACTTTTGATTTATTCTGGTTACTCCCAGCATACATCTTTCCATACTTCATAGAGTGGTCTGAAGTCTCTATGTTGCTCTTCTGCTAAGTGTCCAAGTCTCAGATTCATAAGTAAATGCTGGTAAACACATTTATTAAAAACTTTTCTTTTCAAACACATAAGCATATTTCTTTTTAATATTAAATTATTTTTACCAAAAGCACTCCACCCAAATTTAATTCTATAATAAATTCCATCCATTACATTTCCATCTGTAATAATAATCTGATAAAGATATTTGTAATTGGTAACTTTTTTTAAGTCATCATTATTAATCTTTATTTTTATATTTAGAGAAAATCCATTGAACATTACTTTAGTCTTTTTAACACTTACCTTTAATCCTACTTTCTTACTTTTATCTGATAACCCATATAACATTTCCTGAAAAAATGCTTATAAAATCAAATGCCTTTTCAAAGCATAATGACAACTCATATTTATTGGTTCTTTCTATAACTTCTCACAATACTTAGAATAATCCATTGTAATTAAAACCCCTTTCAAATCCAACTTCTTTTTTTTTGTTTGGTTAAAATTCAAAGTTTGCTGTAGACAAATTGTAATTATTTTCATAAAAATTTTGTATAGATTTATAAATGTAGATAATGACAATCAACCGTTAAACTATCAACAATCTCAACTTGTAGTCAAAGCAACCTCCTTTCACAATTAAACTTGGATACTAAATTCAAAACGAATTCGTTTTGGCTTAAAGTATTTCACTCACAAAATTATAAAATGATATAATTTCAACATGCGATCCTACTTTTTAATTGATATGTTACATCATGACATTATATATAAAAAAAATTATTGATAAAAATATACATACAGAATTACTTTTAAAATTATAATATTTAAATGTATAAACTAAGAAAATCTGTTTCTTTTTTGACCATCTATTAATATAATATTTATATAGGCTGGTAAAGTAAACTATTAAATCTATTTACATTGTTCTTTAAATTATTTAAAGTTTTGTTTTCGTTATTATAAAAAAGTGTCTATCTTTTTTAATTTTCTTTTTACGATTTTTTTCCTTTATTTTTTCTTCTTCTAATTGCTTTGTTGTGGTGTTGTTGAATCAGATTTTAAAACAATGTTGAAGAATGGGTGATACTCATTGTTACACCAACATCAGAAATAGTAAAGCAATAGAATATATGAATTTTATTATAAATATTAAATAATATTTATTTTTATAAAGCACAAACAGTATTGAAATTAAGTTGAGAGATGAGCGTGAGAGGTTCTGCAGTCTCTCAACTTAATTATAAATATTAAATAAATAGATAAAATACAATGATTGACAAAATATTTTTTTAATATTTAGATATATAAAAACATATATACATATTAAGCTTAACATTTAAAAATTTACTATAAAATAAATTATAATGATCGTGAAATATATTGTGAATATGTATACACATACACTATATACAATTGTATCCATTAACAAAGACATATTCAAAATTAAAATTAAAATTTTAAATAATTAAAATAAATGCAAATTTATATTAAAATTGGCTTCATATATAACAACTGGAAGTGCGGGGAATGCGAGGAAAGTAAATATATATATATAAAGCATTTTACTTCTAATTTTGAGTTTTGATGACCAAAGCAAATTTTATTTCCATTTCACTTTGCCAAATTACTTTGATAGAGTGTTGGCAAAATGTAGCTAAAAATTTTAAAAGCAGTGTAATTTAGAATGTTAACAATACAGAGTAAGTTTACTTTATTATTCTTTTTACTTCACTGCAACATAAAAAAAAAACCTCTTATGTTTAGAAATAACAAACAAACAAAATTATCTTTAAATTATTTTTTTTATAGTCGCACACATATTATCTTTTTATAGGCATACGCACACAACGTACAAAATAATAATAATAATAATAATAATAATAATAATAATAATAATAAAGGGAGATGTTTACGAACTTTTATTCTAAAGTTTTGTCTAAAATATTTAAGTACACAATATCATATATCTTCTGACAAATACATAAAAATGAATACGAAAATTAAAAATAATGAATGATATAAATCACAGAATTAAACTTTAATAGAGGGTTTTCAATAAAAATAAAGATATAATCAAAAATAGTATCTCACTGAAACTTTGAAATAGAAGGTTGGCCAATGACTATCATTTGAATCTGAGATTTGCATAATTAACAGAAAAGCCACATAAAATCTACAAACTACACAGAAAAATAATATATATATTAAAATTATGCAATATCATTATTTTTATTGTTTTTCTTTAGACATGTAAGGGGGGGGGGGCTATAGGTACAGCTTTTAGACCTGCAAATGTATTATAAATGTTTTTATCTATATATTAATTACTTTTGAAATTATCTCTCTTAAACAATATTTTACCTAAGTATATATATATATGCTCAGTAACGGATCAAACAATTGAAAGGACCCAAGCGCAATTTGTTTTCAGACTTTCCAAATATTAAGTAACTTTATTATAATAATTTATTCTTTAATAAAAATAAAAAAAATACTGATCAATTAATTATTTCTTTAAAAATAAATCTTTACTTTTAGCATTTTGTGAGCTTAGATTTGATAAACATAACTCATTATTACTTATTGTGGCATTTAAAATAAAATGCTAGCACATTTTTCATTTATTTTTTAAACATATTTTGAAGATATGATTAGTGGAATTAAAAGATTGTTTATAAAAATCAAATAATAATTTACCCATATTACCACAGTTTTATTATATAAAATGCATCCTATTCCTATATTTAATTTTCTTAAAGTCTAAATTCAGCAGGTCATCACTGAGGAATGCACCTGGAATTTTGGTTCTAATGCATTCCTCCAGCAATTATCTTTTACCTATTTAATCAACTGTAAAACAATAAACCTAAACTGAAAACAAAACACTGTTTTCAATCCAAGCTCATTTATCTGTATAGTCATGCAGATGAGAACCCAGTTCAATATCAATATATTTTGGTGTCTTTGGTTTTTATAACTACAGTTACCAAAATCTTTTGGCTAGGATTGGTATTAAATCTTTAAAACAACACATAATTGTCATTTCCCTTCCTTGCTTCAGCTATTAAAATAGTAACAACTGTGGTAGGTGCAATATTGTATGCAAGGAGTTGTTACTATTTTAATAGCTTGTACAGAAAAAAGAAATGGTGGTCATGTGATATTTTAATTATAGTAATCCTATCCAAAACATATTGATGACTGTGGTTATAAAAAACCCAAGACACCAATATATATATATGGAATATTATTATATATTGAATAGATGAATTCGCTTGAATTAAAAATAGTATTGTGTTTTCAGTTAAGAGTAATTGATTTGTAGTTGACTAAATAAGTAAAAGGTAGTTTCTAATGAAATGCATTAGATCTAAATTTCTAGATGCATTGGTCTCAAATTCAAGGCTTCTCACTAATGACATATATGAGAAACTAGTTTGGAACTACTGGATGAGTAGGCACTAAATAGGGATTTACTATACAAACCTGGTATCTATTGTTACTTTTTTATTAGATGGCAATATTGTATGAAGAGAGTTACTACTATTTTAAGAATTTATACAAGGAAAAAAATTGTGGACATATGATGTTTAAAAGTATAAATAAAATCTAATGATAATCACATATCTTTTGGGTTTAAAATAAATATTTTACAAATGGTTACATAAATAAGCTTGAATATGTCAATAAATTACTTTAAAAAGCATACTTTTAAAAACATGAGGCCAATAATCTATCAGTCATTGGCACTTGTGGTTCTTTGCCTTATTATATATACAACCAGTCAGGGCAATGTAGACTTCAAGTTTGAAATTTGCCTGATGCTGCTATCTTCAGCCTTTTTTAAACTAATAATTTTTATTTCTACACAAAACATGAATGACCCAGCAAACTAATATTATAGATAAATGTAAAATAGTGAAGAAATAGCAAAGCAATAGCAGCAGCATAATACCATCCCAAAAAACCTCAAAATTAGTGACAATGTCATGTCTGACAGACATCCAGTTAAATGGTATCAACATAAATTTTAAATATTTCTCATAAATTTACACTTAGGATTGTCATAATTCTAACATTACTACATAGAGAAACATTTTAATAATATTTGTCAATCATTGCAGTGATTTTGGGAGGAAATATTTACAACTTTAATATTAATTATTATGTTATTATAAGTAATATTTATTAAGGCTGTAGCCTCAAGCATATGCGTATAAAAATGTGATAGTAGGGACTTCTATAGGTCTTAAACCACAAGCTTACTCTTTAGAAATAAATAACTAATTCTATCTTTTAGATTTTACAATCTAGCATTACCTGTTCATATATTACAGGACTTATTTGTTCAAGCCCACAAACTACTGTGGACAGGTTAAGAATACATTAATGATATGCTATAATCTTACATTAATGTACATTTGAATCCACATCTTATCAAGGACTTCCTGTTTGTGCATTGACTTTATTTCTTTTAGCTTTTTTGTATCTATGTTACTCTCTAGATATCAAAACACAGTTTTACTTTTATCTCATTTTTTTTATTTTTTAAATTAATTTATTATGTCTTGCTCATTTCATTGAAACTCTTTATATTTTAAACTTACTAACCAATGAGTATTTTCTTTAGGGTATTATGAGCATTATTTATATAACTGTTACTGACCATTATACATTTAAACTATGCATAATATTTATTACATCCACTATTTCTGTTAGCATATAGCAGCACTTTTGAGCTTTTTCCAAAATACTATTCATTTGATGTTTTATCTCCTTTATATGTGTTTTTTAATTTTTTTCTATTTTTTTATTCTGTCATAACTGATTCTAATATGGATTTTATACTGTCTTCAACAAAGTTATTCTTTCTATACTTGTCTAAATAATTTTTATAGTTAGCATCTGTATTAGATTGAATCATTTCCATGATATTTTTCAGGTACTTTTTATTTTGTTGACATTTTTCTTTATTTTAAATACTTCATAGATTATTTCATTCTTTTTTTTTATCATTTTTTTTCCAAATGTTCTTGTAATCTTTATATATTTTCTTACTTCATGATATATTTTACCTATTTTTAAATTCAAATTATTATTGTCCTTGATTACATTCTTAAATGTTTATTACTAACTTTTTACTGCATATATTTTGCTTTTTAGAGCACCTTTTAAACTTTCTATTTTTGTTATAGATTGATATTATTACATTTCCAATCTAACTCTCATATTCTCAATTTGATTTCAAAAGTTCCCCTTTTTTATATTTTGTTTTAAATCTCAGTGATTCTTTTCCATTATATATTTTAAATCTTTTTGCCCATTTTCTTTTTCTTTTCTAAATTTAACTTCATTTGATTTTGGTACACTTTAAATTTTTGTTGTTACCACTTAACTTTTTTTTTAATCTTTTACATCTTGATGTTCTTTTTCTATTTTATCTTTTATTCATTTGTATTAGCACTTTAATTATCTGTCCTGTTTTGCAGACTTTTAATACTTAGTTTTTTTGTTTTTTTTATATATCATAGCATCGGGCCGGGACGTGAACCCACATCTGTCTGCAACCAACTACTTTCTTGCAAGGCCACTGCAATGACAATACTTAGTTTCCACTTGGTTTATCTTACTATTACAAACTACTGACTTTAACTCTGTCATTATTTTTTACATCAGAAAATTCTTTTAAAATAGCATAAGAAAGGAGGAACGTTTTTCTCTTCACCAGTCTTTTTTTGCCGACTTTTTTCCTAAACTTTGATTTTTTATATATATATATATTATTAGAATTTATTTTCTACATTAACTAAAATTTAATGTTTATAAATTAAATGTATTTACCTTTAATTTATTTGATTCTCCTTATTACAATTTTTTATGGTAAGACGTTCTATTTTATCATATTTGAATGAATGTTTATTTAATTATGATTCTTAAAAATATATAAATAATATTTTATCAATTTACAAAAGTTTTTCAATAAAGAAAATTTATAAAGTAGGTACCAAAAGTACAACTGATCTTAAATTACATTTAGAAAACGTTTTTCCAAACAAAATATTGTATCATACCAAATTTTGAAAACATAAATACTTCTGTCTTCAATGTATTAAACACCAATAAAATGTAGTAATAAACAAAATCATATTAGAATGAATAAAAGAACTATAAAACAAAAATAGCTGATGGTATACTGTTTATAATAAATATCCATAAAATGTATTAATTTATGAATTTTAATGGATTTTTTTGTTAATGTATCTTCATATTTAATGGTTTATAATTTAAGTAGGGTATGTTGATCATTGTGGATCATAAGCTACACTGCAAATATCAAAATATTTTTTATTAAAGTATGTTTTTAATGTATCTAAATTTACAAGTTAAAATAATAAGATCTCTTTTTAACAAAATCAAATGTTTTTGTCTAAATTTCACCATAAATTTATTTTTTAAAATTACTTTAATTAAATTAGTTATTTCAAAAATAATGTTCAATTTTTTCATTAAAATTTAAGCTTTATTGGTATCCCGGTATATTCATTTAAAAGCAAGAACTTAAATAAAAGCAATGAATGATTTTAATAATTAGAAATTCTCTAAGATTATCAGGATAAAGAAAAAATAACAAATCTCTACTGAGAAAAAAATCTTGCATAAAATCATCTTTTGGTAGCATTGTATAACCTTGAATAATCTAAACATAATTTTTTTCATGTTTGCAAAATCTTTAAATACTTATTTTTGTAATAAGTACTAACTGTTTGGATTTATATAACAAATTCCAACTCCTATCTCTCTTATTTGAAAGATCCTATGGACAATTTTGTCCATATTTTAAAATTTTATTTTTATAATTACATCTTTTTTTCTATAACATATATTGCTAATTTTATATTATTTATTATTACAAATAAAATGCATTTTAAAAGTTAATAACTGAACTTTTCAAAATAGATAAATAAAATACTAAAGCAATTCTTAATTGTAACAATGACATCTTTTATTATTTGATTCTTTTATCCATAAACATTGTAGAATGACAAATTTCTTATTTAAATTTCATTCTTGAAATAAAAACAAGTTTTAGTTACAACATCATAAAAGAATGAAAATATGTCTTAAAATTCAAAATTAATTTTTTTATTATTACAATTTTACAAGAATATTTTTATTGGCATTTATAAAAGCCATTTTTGTCGGCCATTAAAACAGATTCCATTTGCTGTCGCTACATTTTTATGACTTGTTTGTTAAAAAAAATATTTTCAAATAACTGTAATTTTATTCAAATAGATACTTAGTTTAAAATAAATGTTTTATAAATATATTGCCTAATTAAGTTTAAATGTGTAAAGAAATTACAGAAAATTACAATTTTTTTTCCAAATGCTAATGCAAATACACACTCAAAATAACCTTCAGACCAGATAATCTCAATCAGGCATTGTTAGCTTGTTCTGATATCCAAATATCCATTGTCAGTTTGTTTGGAATCCAAATAATGCATTGTTGACTTTTCTCTATTCAAATTTTGTATGAGGTCTTTGATACAAATTGATTCTTTATATCACATATGTAATAACGATTTACAAACTTGATTGTAATAAGAAAGAAAACATGATCTATATTAGTTAAAAGAAAAATAATTATTACATAAAAAAATACATTTGTCATATTAGGTTTACATAGAATATTTAAATGTAATATTGAAAAACCTTTTTTAAATTCAGATTATTATTTTGGTTAGGTAAAATACAAAGTTCCATGTAAACAAGTTGAAATTACCTTGGTAAAAATTTTGTATAGAACTGATAAAAAACTGGTAAGTCTGTACTTCTTTATCACCATTTTTAATTATTAATACTGCATTGTTCCAATTATCTGGTACATCTTTATCATTTAAACCATTAATATATATATTAGCCAAAAAATGTTTATTTCTTCACCTGCTTCTTTTAAAATATCAATTACAATCTCATCATTACCTGAAGCTTTTTTCTTCTTCATAGATTTAATTGTTTGTCTTAGTCTCATTTCTTCATTTAATACCCTGGGCATTTTTTAAGATACAGTATGGAAGTTTTTGATAGAACTCTTCTAAAAATTTCATGATGTCATCTCTTTTTTTAGTAATAGTTTCATCCTTTTTTTTTCTTATTATAGAAATAAGTTTCATTATCAATATCAAGAAGTTGTTTTACACTTATTAGACTTTTATTCTCTTCTATGGGTTTCTTTAATACTTCACAACTTATTATCATTATTAACTCTTTTTTTGTATTACTTTACAAAATTCTAGATATTCAATCCTTCTTAATGCATCATTTCTATATATTTTTCATATTCTTTTTTTTTTCACTAATCGTCTTGACAGTAAATCAATTGTTGCTTTTTTGTGCCAGTTATATTTGTTGCAGTTCTTAAAAGTGTTTCAATTATTTTTCTATTGATTTTTCAAATCTGAATCATATTCAAAATCTGTTAACGTTTGAAAATTATTTGCAAGTTCTAATTTAAATTACTAATGTTTCTGAAGATAAGGAATATCTATTGTGAATATTGTTTTTCTTAATAATTTTTGTCTCTCTAGTTTTGCATTAATATGTATCTTATACCTCACTAATTGATGATCCCTTCCTGTATTGACTTTATTGAAAATATTACAATCTTGAAATACATATTTTCTGTTTGTCAAAATATCATCTAATTCTACTGTACCTTCATTTGGATGCTTCCATGTCTATTTCCATTTAACATTTTTCTCAAAAAAATAATTCATAATACAAAGTGTTTATTTTTCTGCAAACTCCACAAGTCTATAACCTCATACATTTCTATCACCATAATCAAATTTACTTATATTACTTTCATCATTCTTGTTTACCAATTTTAGCATTAAAGTCTTCCATGACAATTTTAGAATGTTTTATCTGGTCAAAATTCTTTTGTATATCCAAATAAAAATTCTCTATGTCGACATCATAATGAGACCTTGTTATGGTAAACCTGAATTATCTGTGTTTAATATCTGCTATTAAGTTGAATAACCAATTTTGCCACTCTGTATGATACACCATAAATCTCTTCAATGTTATTAGTCAACTTTTTATTTATAATGAATTCTATTTTACTTCTACTTCCAATGTTTCTATCTTTGTAGTACAGTACATGCCCACTTTTTAAATCAATTGTCTCTGCTCTTTTTTTACTAACTTCACAAAGTCCAATAATGCTTACATGCACTGACATAATCTGCTTAATTTAAATACACATAAATATGTATGAAAATTATATTTAGATATATAAAATTAGTAAAACGTTTACATATTAATTCTTATTAAGTGCAATATCAGCATGTAATACTTAAATAAGGTTATAACCTTAGTATATGCACCTTGAGTGCTTAATTTATTACAAGAGAGACCTCTACAAATCTAAATGCAAGATTTGACTTTATAAAGATAAGAGAGTCCATTCTTATCTTCAACCTATTTTCCTAAATATATATGCAAATCTAAAGCATTCTAATTTCTCCATTAATGTTTAACAGATATAGTGGACTTAATCAGTGAAGAATTTATTAGCTTCAAGCTCCCAAATCAAAATGCTTTAGATTTGCCTATATATTTGGAAAAATAGGTTGAAGATAAGAGTGGCCGCTCTCATCTTTATAAAGTCGAATCTTGCATTTAGATTTGTAAAGGTCTCTCTTGTAATAAATTAAGCACTCAAGATGCATATACTAAGATTAGAGCCTTATTTAAGTGAAACTTTTAAAATAACTTTATTATAATTTTAATAACTATACTATATTAGCATCACCTTTCAGTATGTTCTTGGTTAAATTCCCAGATTCAAATTCAATATAAAGAACTTGTGAAGTATTATATTCAAATGAAAAATTATAAGAGAATAAAAATGAAAATAAATTACCTTTTGGTTATGAACTTAAAATATTCAAATGAAATCATAATAAAATATTAGAAACACATATTGTAATAATGAAAAAAATATAATTTTAAAAAGTTGTAATAATAATAATTTCAAGTATAGTCTCTAAAATAGTCTCTTATTTTAGAATTTGATTATTATAAAGATAAAAATAGTCTTTTATTTTAGAATTTGATTATTATAAAGATAATAGTATCAGCCATTTTTTGATCAAAATACATATTTTTAATGATTAGTAATATATATTTATAAAAATCATACTGAACTTTTAATTGCGATTATAGCATATAAAACTAATATAGTTAATAGTTTGAGATCTAATCTAAATAATATATATATATATCATTAAAATCAGTTAATACCTTAGACAATTCTAATATCAATAACAATCAACAATCTCAATGGTTGCCTAGGCAACCCCCTTTTAACAATAAATATATATATATTATTGGTTATAACAAATAGTTTTAGAGTAAAACTTTTACATTTCTTTGTAAAGCATTTTCCAAGGCAATATTATTAAAGTACATTTCTATTTTTTAGTTGTGGATTAATTAACCTGATTTTATGTACATATTAATGTTTAGTTTAGATACTAAGAAATAGATTAGTCAAATTTCTGCGTTTTATTTCATAATCAGAATTACATTTCACCAACATGAAAAAATATAATCATTGATTTATGAAGATAAAACGTTTTCAGTTTTGCAGTAGATTTTAACTTCTAAATACAAAAACATAATATACAAATGAAAAAATACAGAATACTAACAGAATAGAATGGTCAGATAATCTGAAGGAATATAGCTATAGTTTTCACGTGTTACCAGCTTTAACATCAGTTACCGTATATAATATAGTCTGTTTTCTTGTTTAGCTGCTAAATTCAAGGGCGCTATAAATATAAACTAATTATTTATAACAAAAACTAAAATATCACATGAAAATATTTTTTTAATATAGATTATTTATTGAAATAATATAATTAGAGTATAATGTATTATAATTTATTTCATTTATTTAAAATTAGTTATGTGGTTCTCATATTTTTTAT
>JAQFVV010006218.1:1383524-1393524 GCA_028023455.1 Epiperipatus broadwayi | reverse complement strand
TTAATTAAAATATCAGTAAAATTCTTTTGAAGAGAGAATGAAAGGTTACAGATCTTTACAGTATTGACAAAAAAACTAAACTAAGGTCTTTATTTCCAGAATCATGTGAAATAGTCAACCAAAGCAAAATTTGATAGCTGACAATAAGAGTGCAAATAATGATCTGATTGTACATTCGCACTGACACTTGATGACTATCTTTTAATGTAGTTGCTTAATAGCAGATGACTTTCAAGTGAAGGAAGATTGCATGAAAGGAAAAAAAGAACTCTATAATTTAAATAGGACATTGTTGGATTTTGTGAAATTAGACAGAAAACTGAAGATATAATTGGATTTTAAAAATAGGTATGCATATTGAATGCACAAATGGTGTGGGATTTATAAAAAATGGAAGAACAATACCATGGAAGTTTTGATATATCAGGCAGAATAGCAAGTTTTGTATATTCAACTTATTAGAACATGTCAATTCATGTTATTTCCCCAACAATTTCTTATTGTAATGCAGAAAAAGTGAGATTTTTATAATGGTATGCAAAATATTTTTGATGAGACCAAACAACTTTATAAGATGAAAGTACTGTGAGAAATTTGATTATAGTGACATGAATGTCAAAAAAGGAAATCTTGTGGGAGTTCTCGGAAAAACTGTATATTATGAATGCTTTCTTTGAGAAAAATACTACAGCAGAAAAAGAATGTGTAAGCAATCAAATGAAAGTACAGCCAAATTACATTATATTTTGATTAACAGGGAAAGAAATATTCGAAATTGCAACGTTTATAATAGATTTAATACAGGAACTACTTATCTGTTAATAAGATATCGGATATTCAATAATGCAAAACTAAAGATAGGAAAACTGTTTAAAAAGACAGTACTAACAGTCGTATTTCAAATCTTCAGAAACACCTAAAATTAGAATTTGCAAATCATTTTAAAGTAATAATAGAATTTGAAGGTAGTTCAGACTTATTAAAAAATAATAAGGTAATTGACATTCTACTGATAACTGAAAGGATGATAAATAGTACAAAAAAGTATCAATTTATTAATAAATTTTCTAATGCTATAAGAAAATATATGAAAAAAGAAACATGACTTTTTTAAAATATTCCATTAATAATTAAATGTCTAGAGTTTTGTAAAATAATACGACAAATATTAATACTGGTACAAGAAAATATAATGGTGAATTGACATGAAAATTGTAGAAATGTAAAACAACATCTTGGTATTGGAAATAAAATTATTTCAGTAATAAAAAGAACGAACTATAACTAAAAAGAGAGATAACTTTATAAAATCAAACCTAATATTATTCTGTCAATTTTATATAAAATCTTTAGCAAGATAATTACAACACATCTTCGGTGAAGTTTGGATTTTAACCAATCAAAAGAAAAGCTGGATTTGAAAATGAGTTTAGTACAGTAGATCACATCTAACTACTGAGAAAATAATAGAAAACAACAGTGAATAGGAATTGCCAATACGATTTATATTTGTAGATTCTGAAAAGGCATTTAAATTTGTAAATACATCTGTCATAAACAAAACTTTGGGTCATCAAAATATGAATGGGATATGGATATATTTTGAAGAATATTTATTAAAATGCACAATAATGATTAAATTACATAATTATACTAAGAGTACAATAGGATGATTTTATATCTTAAAAACTTTTCATACTAGTTCAGATTAAAATGGAAGGTAAGAGAATAAAATTAAATGAAGATTATTTAAATCATTTAGATATTGTAAATAAAGTAGCTGATTTTTCAAATAATACTTTAGAGCTTCAGAAAATGTAGCAAAAGCTATGGATGAATATGATGAAGTAGGTCTAAATATAAATATTAATACGTCTAATGTTCAATGGATTTTCTCAGAAGAAACAAATAAAGATTGATATTCATGAATTAGAAGAGAATAATAACTATCAATATTGATCGGAATATTAATATAGATGGAAATATGTAAATGAAATTATTCACAAAATTAAACTTTGGATGCAGTAGTTTTAGTAAAAATAAGAATATTAAACAAAAATAAGCCTTTTTGTCTGAATGAAAAGTTTAGGCTTTGACATTTATCACAAGAGCAATACAGAGAATTTAGAGCATTCAACAAAATATAAATAGATGTATATTTCTTTTAATCAAATCATCAATAACATCATTATCAAAAAACCTGTTATTTTTTTTAGTAAACCCAAAAATCTATTTACTTTTATCTTTAAAACATCCTGAAGAGAATTCTATAGTAATAACAGTTAAAATTAGCTATTTGAGTGCTTAAAAGCTGTTAAAATTTAATATCTGTAGTAGATTTTTCTAAAGAATTGTGAACATCAATTATTAAAACAGGCAAAACTCACTATACATATGCCACACACAGCAAGCTAGAGTTATACACAAGCATAAGAGGTGGTGGTCATGTGATGTTTATTGGCTTAACATCAATTATCCTATTAATATGATTGGAATAATCTTTTTTTTAATTCAACTATCATTTAATTTCAGATCGTGTTTGCTAAAATATGTCCATCAGTCTACTTTTAAGTGCTGTCAATATGAACTTCTCTTGTATTCTGGTTTCTAACAATAATATAATCTATTAAATGTCATTGTTTTAAGCATAGATGGCAACTGTGTTTCAGTATAGAGATTCTCTGTCCAAACAAAATGTTTGTGATAATCAATCCATGTGCTGTGAAAAAATTCAATAATAGTCGGTTAGAATTTACATTTCTATCAATAATTTTTGGTCAAAGTCTACTAAAGTCTGAAGAAGAAATCATTCCTTTAATAGTATCTCAGTAATAATATTATCCAACAAAGAATAAAGGCTTTCTTTCTTGGAATTCTCTGAATTTAAGGCTGGAGCATAAGCTCTAATAAAATTAGTACTAGTATTATTATGCAAGAAGAATTTCAACGCTATTATCCTTTCCTAATTCTAAAAATAGAAGACACTAAAATATACTTTACAGTAAAATCAACAGCATGTATTCTCCGTTCACAGAATGATCTGTCTTTCCCAAAAATCTTATATTCATCCAAATATTCTGTTAAACTTCCTTCCTTTGGGGGAGAAATTTCACTAAGAGTAGCTATATCCTAGTTTTCTTAGCATACGCTTGAGTAATTACTATATTAAATTTGGTAGACTTCCATAACAGTGAAAGTCTATACTATTCTAAGATAATTAAATGTAGTTTGGAAGAATTTCAAAAATGATACCAGGAGTTTTATGTACTGAACACTCATATGCAATACCACAAACCACACCAATCGTCATCCTTTCTATTGATAATATTTAAACGGAGATACTATAATAAATTATTGAACATTACGTTCCCTGCACTCCTAGATCAAATTTATTACTGCTTAATCATTATAAATAATATACTTGGTGGTTTGAAGCAGTAAGAGGATAACATTCTGAAATAAATTGCACCCTAGCTCTGTCAAGTTCGGTGGAAGACCTTCTAATAAACCCTTATGCAATAAACCATTCGCTTACTATTGTGCTTAAACAGTTTTTTATTCCCATTTTAAAAACATACGTGCAGTGCTGATTATAAGTATTATTTTACCATAAAAAAGATGGTATTGTACTATAATTTTAATTTTAAAATTCAATAATTTCATATATTTTGGTAATTATTTTAACTAACATTATAATTTTAAATCACAATAACAATTGTTTTTTTTTATCACTTGAAAAATAAATACTCATCTTCTTATATTACAATTAGACTTTCCACCTCACGTTGTACTACGCGCAAATCAATTAATCAAATGCGATCAAAACAATTATTTATTATGAAGAGCTCATATCATTTCTTTCTCAATGATGTAAAATTAGTTTACCTGCAATAAAGTTTAAGATTTCAAGGGGATGGAGAGAAAGATAGAAAATCACAAAATATATTTTTTATGGCATTTAATTAATTTTAGTAAATATATTAAAATAATTAAATACGATGCTTGAAATAAAATACGAGTTGTCTTTGGAAAAGACACCAAATGCTTTAGATCAAAAATAATGTAATTATTTTTTGAATGTGTAATGACTAGTAAATATATATATATATATATTACTATCCTTATTCTGTTGGAATGATAAATCTGCAATTATACAGCAAAAAAAAGTAAATAATATTAATACTTTATTTATTTGCAATTTAAACATTTATTTTACATTATGCAATAATTTGTTTATTATTATATATAAATATAAAATAAGTTACCAGTTAAAAATATTCTGTACGTAACAGCTTTTAATTTTAAAATGATAAATAGTAAGCAAAACACCTAAATTAAGCAGAACAGACAAATACAAAAAGGTATATATAAACCGTGATTTTCCCAGAACTGGATATCAATATTAGATGATTATCTGTTATATATTCTTTAAATTGATTTATAAAAGTCACTTTTTTAATTTTTATTTCTATATGTTTTTCTTTCACTAATGTTTTTGTGTGATCTGGATTAAAGGTAATTTAAAATTGCAAAATTTTTCAATGGTCGAAGAAAACGGGGCAGTATTAGATTTATCCAATTATATGTGGATGCAAAAATCATACATTGGAAATTCAAAACATACTTTGGAAAAAAAAGTAAAAGGACATCAATTACAATACTATCATGTTAGAAATGCTATAAATAATCAATGTGGATACTGTCTCAGTTTTTTTTTTAACCATGAAAAATCTTTAATTTTAAATCTATCTTTAATCCATATCACACAATGAAATACATCATAGAAAAAGAAAAATAAGACAATTTTTAGAAACCAATTTAAAGATTCTATAATAAATATACAATCCACTAATATAACTAATATCGATATCCATTGTTCTTGGAGAATCACATAAACTTGCTTTTTTTCTCTCTTTATGATTTCAGTTAA
Source organism: Epiperipatus broadwayi (assembly GCA_028023455.1). NCBI lineage: Eukaryota > Metazoa > Onychophora > Udeonychophora > Euonychophora > Peripatidae > Epiperipatus > Epiperipatus broadwayi. The sequence goes on along the minus strand of JAQFVV010006218.1, from coordinate 1,388,594 downwards.
TGATTACAATGTATTCTAACATACTTCTGTTTAATTTATATATTATTATTGTTTATTACGTAATGTTATTAGAATCTAAAATTGTTAACTTCAAAAATTTTATTGGTTTGTTATAAAAATAATTATTATTTAAGTTTTGTGTGTAAAGCAACATTTTACAAATACAAGATGCCATCTCGTATTTTTAACTTTTAAGACTTTGAAATAATTTTTAAAATTGCAGTTTCCTATTTAATTTTAAAAGTACACACGCGCACAAAGTTAACTTTAAAAGGGACAATACAGTGATAGAATATATAATATTGTGAACATATGACTAAATTAGTTAAAATAAAATTAATAAAGCAACAATTATATCAGTGTATGCATAATGGTAAAATGATTTACTCTAGTGACTTTTTTTACTATAATATTTGAATATTTATGTGTGTGCGTGAATGTTTACATTTTTCTGATATATTTTAAATTTAATGGGGTACTATTTTAAAAGAATGGGATAAAAATATTTTAAATCTAAATAAAATATCAATTAATGCTAAAACTCTTTAAAAAAAAAAGGTAAGATTATTTACTTTAATATTTATAAATTAAATATTTAGTTGTCATTATAATCTGCATATTTAATTTTACTGAAGCATATAATATTTTATTTAAATAGGTTTTAAAATGTTATTTGTAATTTTAAATTGATTTTATTGTAATGGCCACTAAAATTTATTCACAAGTTTTATAATCATCTGCAAGAATATGGTATCCATAGAAACTATAAAAAAGTTTCATGTAAAAACTTAAAAAAGTTTAGAAATTTGAATTATGACTATGAAATCTGTCACATGGTAAAAACCTATAAATATACATACATGAGAGAAATTTTTCATTTCTAATCACCTGATGATTAAATTATGTTCATCGGAATGAGATTTTATAAGTGAAATAATATTATTTAAAAGAGAGAAGCTTTTAACAATTTATGGTATAATTTTACTCATACATATTACCCTGAGTAGTTATATCCTGTGTTTCACCACTAATATTTATATTAAATGTATTTTAGTTTCCATGGTCAGAAATATTTGTTATATTGTATAATCATACTTTAGACAGAAGACCTCCTGGAGATTTATATGTTTAATCTGTATAATCAAATGAATTTATAATGCCATGTGTATTTATATGGTCTAAGTATAAAGATTAAATACTTTATTATCTTTGGAAAAAATGAATAAAAAGTTATAATCTAGAGAAATCCATTTTGCTATAATGACTCTACAATAATAAAGAAAGATCAAATCAAACTTGAGTTTTAAGACTTACTCTAATGAATTGTTTTCTTCCACAGCACGTCTAGATACACAAACACATTTTATTTTAGAACCGTATACCTGATAAGAATTTAATTTATTAATGTTATATTTATATTTTTTTATTTCATTTTTTTTTGTTTGTAAATAATTTGATTTTATATTTACTAAATTATCTGACATTCGTCTTTCATATTTTGCATTCATTATCGAAGTGGTAATTTAAGATCACTTGATATTATTATATTACATTTATTTAAAGGCACCCTGTCTTAGAAGTAACGCTATTGATTTTTTAATCCCACTTAAAAATCATCAATACAGTTATATTATTAAGTATTAATAATAATAATAAAAATCTTTGTTTTTGTTAGAGTCAAGAGATAAACTAACATAAATCTTAAACTTGATTAATTTTACAATGAACTGTTATAAACAAAAATAAATAAAATGCAACAATATAGCAACACAAAACAAACAACTTTGTAGACAAAATTTTTGTCTTTTTCGATTATTATATTTTTTTAAATGTGGATAATACTGAGTACCCTTAAAGTTAATTAAAAGATCTGCTTAAAGTTATAATATAATTCTAAATTAATTAAGCTTATGACAACCATTATCAACTACTGTCTGTGATAAATCAAACATTATAGTTTTTTTTTTTTTTTTTGTAACATTCTACTGTCTATTTAATCCACTTGTTTCTGGACGGAGAACCATAGGATAGAATTGCTATAGAAGGGTTTGTCATGTGATTATTAAAAAGAAACATTATAAGTTCCTATAGGGAATAAAAACTGGTTTAATGTTTTAATATTAAGAATACAAAAGCATACAGCAAATTATTAATAATAAAGGACCATTACTACATGCAAAATCAAAATATAAAAGTATATACTTAAAGACCAATTTTAAAATGCCTTTACTAAAAAAAAAAAGAAATATACATGTATAATTATTTTGTGGGCTTACTTCTCTATTTTACTTCTAAATTGTTTATTCAGTGCGCTAAAAGCAATGTTTGAAGTAAGCTGTGTTGGAACTCATACCAATTATTCGATTACTCAGCAATTCAGCCCCTCCATGAAATCTCTCACATTCAAGGGACTCATACGCACAAACATTTTAGTATATAATTTATTGTCTACTTCTTATGAAAATGCCGCCCTGGGTTTATTACATTCTTTGCAACCTGATACAGAAGAGACCAGGTTGCATAATCTTTCAAAAAGCTTTAAATCTGCATAATTTTAAAAAAAAATTAAAAAATTTTAAAATCTTCACAAAACACTATTAAAGTGCTACATTTATGATAATATATCAAAACATAGCAATAACGTTGGAATTAATGCTGGTCTTCCAACTATCGCTGTCCAGTACCTTTTCTTTCCTTCAAATCGAGAATGCAACATAATTCTAGCTGATCAACTGAAACTAAAACCGAAGAACGCAAAATAGACAACCCCCCCCCCCAATATATCTACTCCAAACATTTCAGCTTTTATAATTAAAGCTTTTCTAACCATATATAAAAACTAGCAATACTAAATATAGATTATTAAATGAATAATAATAAAAAATGTAATTATAGCTCATCCTTCTTAAAATTGACTTAATAACTTTTCACGAGAGAGCGCTGTTATTTAACATAGTTTAAGTGAAAGATGTTTTAATAACTTTAGAAGTGTTTAAATCAATTTTCTGCTAGGGAGTCATTATTTTTATTATGACAAGTTGTAACAAGTATTTTAATTATTATTTTCCGTAATCAAGTCAACCAATAACCTTTTTTTTTCTTTCCTTTTTTTTTTTTTTGCTTAGCAAGGTAATTATAAATAATGAAATTTTAAATAATGTAACAATTAAAATGTTAATAAGAGATGAGGAAACGAGAGAAAACTAGAGAATAATTATTGCACTAATAAAAACAATTAAATTATTTTGCTTTTGCTTTTTTAAGTGTTTTATATAATTTTAATATTTAGAATCATTATTTTATTTCAGTTATATATTTAAAAAATTGCCAATAAATGCTAAATATCGATAGTTTATTCTTTCTAAATCCAAATTTATTTCGAATTATAAATAGATTTAATTCAGTTGTGATTCTCATTAGGATATATGTCATTTGAATACCGAAAATATAACATGAGGTTGTATAATAATAAAAACATTCCAAAAATTTTTTTATTTGTCATTAAAATTTCAATTATTGGATAATAGCATTGAAAAAATTAACCTAAAATTTTTAAAAATTTAATTCAAGACTTTCAGTAAAATTCGTTCTAAATCAAATCTTTTAAAAAAGATTTTGAAATTCAAAACTGGAATTTTGCCCACGTTTACGTGCTTTCCTGTTAATCTCAACTTAGCGACAGTCTTTCATTCTCTCCATTATTATTTTGCCTTCATTTTGGTTTCTTCATTCAACACTATCTTTAGAAAATATTTCCCGTATTTTCTTTAATAATTACTTTATTTCCATTAAGCTAAATAGACTTTATTTTTCTTTTCTTATCAGTTCTTCTATATCTTTTCTTTTTTAAAACCATCTATACTTGCCTTGTTTTATATTATCATTGTATTATTCTTGATTGGTTTAAAAATTCAATGTATTATTGCAGTCTATTTAAAAATATTAGATAGATAAGTGGAAAGTATACCTCCCCCCCCCCCATTTATTTGCGAGTGTTTTCTGTGATGCTGGTAGACATTAATTGAGAATCATGTATTGACTGAGGAAACTAATAAAGTGAGTGTGATGAACTGTTTATCAGAAATATTTGCTTCAGAAATATTATCAAAATCACTCTTTTCTTTATTTTGCTGTAATATCTTATATAAATACAGTTTATCCAAACCACTTCGAATACTTTTTAACAATAAAAGGTTTTTGTTAAAAAGTGTTCAAAGTGGTATAGATAAATTGTAATATTTGCTTCATGAAGATTACCTGTGAAGTTGAAAATAATGCAGTACTTATTATATATATATATATATGCAATGATCAGATATATATAACTAGTGAAACTAATTCTAAGAATCAAGTGATGACTACTAACTCCCATGTGTGTGTAACATATATATTAACATTACCATAAGCAATACAAAGTTTTTTTAAAAAAATTACTATATATACTAGTAATAGTTTTAACAAGGCTGTAAACCTTAGCAATGAGCGTCTGAAAAAATCGTCACTAGGGACCTCTGTAGGTCTTTAAAACACATGCTTACGCTATCGTAAGCATGTGTTTTAAAGACCTACAGAGGTCCCTAGTGACGATTTTTTCAGACGCTCATTGCTAAGGTTTACAGCCTTGTTAAAACTATTACTGAAATAATAGTGAGCATTTAATAAATTTATAATTACAACTTTATATATTGTGCCGGTAAAAACATGTTTATCCATCTAACATGAGCTGGAACTCACAAAATGTACTTCAAACCCAGTCAAGCCCAAGATTTAGGTCAGGAACCAGCCTGGATTCGAACCCACTCTCTAAGTCCCAAATCGAACACCTAATGAATAACATAATAGTTATGGCTCATGAGAATTAATCTTAATTCGGCCGACTAGCAAAGCTGAGAAGACAATGAGACATCTATTAATTATGATTATATTAAAATATACATAAGTATGGCTGTAATATATGTGGAAGAAGTGGAGGAAAAGGAATTCGAACTACTCAAATAAGTTAAACAATAAAAGATAGTTTAATATAATGAAAATTTAGTTATATACATTTATAAATTAAGTACATTAGTG
>JAQFVV010006218.1:512504-719384 GCA_028023455.1 Epiperipatus broadwayi | reverse complement strand
ACACATTTGGTTTTTTTTTTACTTTCTTTCTTATTCAAATTATTTTAATATTCATGCTCACTGTCTGTATTGGAAACCCGAACATATATATATGAGTTGACTTATAAAGATTGTTAGTTATTTTATTATACTTTATTAGAGTTAGATCAGGGGTCTCATTAATCATCATCATCCGTTGAGCTAGTTCCTTGGCTCATAGTCATGTACCGTCGATATATGTCATCCATTGATTTGATCTGAGCTCGTGAGTTGGGTTTGAATTCAGTTTGAACCGCCTGAGTTTGAATCCGACTTTGAGTTTGGGTTTGTTGATGTGTTGGCTTCTTTTTGACTGGTACATGGTTATGTTTTTGGCTGCCCAACCGTTGTGGCTTCGATTTAATAAACCCCACACCCTGTAGTCAGTATTTATGTTTTAGCCACCCAAATCATTGAGGCCTCGATTAATTAAATTCTACACCCAGTAGAGAGTGATTATATGCTGTAGAACGTTATATATACTTGAGAAAAAAAGTTATATGCGATTTATAACTCATAACTGAAATGATTTTAATGAATTAAAGTGTCATTTTCGTAATTTAATTTCTTATACTTAAATGTTTTTAAAGATTACTTTTAAATGCTCAGTCAGTAATAGAATTTGTTGGGAAGGTGGTATATATATATATAAATTATCGTGTACTATATCAGTATATATATATATTATACGTTTGTTTATACGCGTTCGTGACAGAAAGAAAAAAAATAATTATTGTTAGAAAGTAGTAAGAGTGAAGCAAGGGGTAAAATTAGGTGAAATGTGTTTCCGTGTCAAAATTAATTAGTATTCATCTTAGTATATATGTAAAAATATCCAGTATCGATATCATGTTCAAAGTTTAATTTCAAGTATTGCTTGCTAGCACATATATTAAATGTTCACTCTGTATTCTTAGTAGCCTCAAAGCAGGTGAAGACCTCCAAACTGGGAATTGCATGTCAAGCGGTCCGATGTAGTGGACAATACGCTTTAATGACAGCAATTTCTAGAGTAACCTCAAAGCAGGTGAAGACCTTCTGACTGGGAATTATATGTCAAGCAGTCCGATGCAGTGTGACAATATGCTTAAATGACAATAATTTCTAGAGTAACCTCAAAGTAGGTGAAGACCTTTTGTGTAACACCAAGCAGCCAGATGCAGTTGGCAAAATGCTTCAATGGTTTACACACTCTTATGCTAGCAAGATTAAAAATGATATCAAATAAAAGTTCTTGTGTAATATTAATTTTGACATTTTTTTTGTGTGTGAAAGCCTCATGCTTATTTGAAATGAAATAGTTGAACTATGTTTAAAACGTTGTCAGTTTTAAAATAATAAATATTCATCAATTAAATTGTTCTATCCTAAATTATGTCAATCATATATGGTTTGGGTGATCAATGGGTTATTTCACATGTCCTATTAATCTCATATTGCTGACTGGCGCCCATATAAATAAATTTGTCAGCAAATATGATTGTCAGTACAGCAGAGAGTGAGTTGCCTAAATAAATAATAAAAACCAAATGGATCCAACATAGAGAATTACTAGTATCCTTGTTAAAATATATCAATATTTGTATGTTACTAATTACTTGTATAGTCTACCAACTAATTAAGTAAACTTATAAATGTATCAAATATAAGTAAAAACATTTTTTTTTCATTGTTTTTTTTTTGAAGTGGAAAAAAATGAAGCAGTCGGATCTAAGTTCGATCCTAGCTTCATGATCTTTCACATGTAGCCAACTTCAAACCCTTGTACTAACCTTGAATTTCCGATGCAATGGGGCTTTATACGTTCAGTCCACGCTAGTTTCCTTAAAGAAAAACTATTATAAATGTGTGTTAAAATTAATTCATTTGAGATTTAAACTAATCATTTCTATTAATAAATTCATGTTAGAATTATTCATGAATTTATATATGTATTATAACTGCGTGGATTGTGCGTATATATATTTATAAATGTTTAAATATATATAATTATTCGAAAGTTTGATTGCGTCGGGAATGTTTATTTTACTTTTAAATAATATGTTAAATTTTTAGTGATTAAAAGCCACATTCTTTCGATAAGCTTTCAGATTTTCTCTTTCCAAAACAATGGTTAAAGTTTTTATTAATTAGAAATAGATAAGTCTTTAAAATGTTAGGACGGTCCTAATTAAAATCATTTTCTGATATTAAAAATTCATTTTCTAATTAGAAAATGAATTCAAGTTAATGAGTTTGAAAGCCTTATCAAAGGAATGTATCTAAAAACAACTAGATTAGGAAAGAAGCGCTAGCCTAAAGGCATCAGATACAGTATAAAGAGCCCAGGAAAAGTTTCCAAGCAGCTATTATTCCTCATTAAGAGAAGCCATATATATTTCATTAGAGAAGTCGCCCAGTTAAATTATGAAGTAAAATAGTGTTTCTACCATGGTGGGGGGGGCTTAACTTCAAGAGTCTGACTACGGTTCCTTAAGTCCCCTGAAAATCTTCAATGTGGCTGCAATATAAAAATTCATATACCAATCGTAAGCTGCCGAAACCTTAGAGAAATCCATCAAAATGCTATTCACATAATTTTCAAAATGCGCGCATACGTTTCATCCAACTGGACTCTGCCCTGTGGAAACTCAGAAGTCAACCATGAAGAAATGGTAATATCTTTCCTTTTGAACCTGGCCAGTTCTGAACTTTAAGTTAAAACATCTTTAAGCTATCTACTGTAAAATTGTCTTTTTGTTAATGTTATTTTAAATTATGTAGTAATTCTCTATCTTAATCTCTAGTCTTTAAATTTAATATTTAACTTTCTCTTTTCTTACGATGGCGGTTCATTTATTATATTATATATATATATTTATTGTGTGATTTATTAATGTTGTTTATTTTTTTTATTATATGCCAATAATAACTTCAACTCGATAATAATTTCCTTCGTTGCATTTGCCTTGTTAAATAATATTATATTTATTTTTACAGTAATTCTTACCCACTAGAACTATTTTGATACAGTTCTATTAATTATCGAGTTGAATGATTTGTACAATTTTTGCTATTTTATTAATGGCTAATAACAACAAATTATTAGCTCAATTTTAACCTATGCTCCCGGCCACTTTACTGAATTTATAATAGTTATTTATTCACATTAATTTATTGTTTCACAAAAAGGTTGATAAAGGAATTAAATGAATATATATTTCTAATTCAAATTTTATACTTTCTAGTAATATTCAGGAAGGGCATGAGATTTAGGGTATAATTAAAATAATTTCTAATTGCATTAAATACTTGTTGATTAAAGCACGTTTGACTTTAATTTAACTTGATCAGGTCATCACGTAGAGCACTCGTTATATAAAATGGGTTTTATTATTAATTAAATACGATGATTACCAAGTCATCATTTTTCGGAACGTTGCTGACGCGAGCCATCTCCTGCTTCACAGGCTTGTCCTCGGTGATATTACTATTAGTTAAATTACCTAGGAAGAAAGCACTTCCTCCACTTGCTCGTTTTATATTTGGAACACCAAAGGTTCGAGGCTACGACCCAACCTGGTTTTCCCTGTGTTCTATGGATCCTTCATATAGGGCATTGAAGACTTGTCAAATACAAGCAGCCCTGCTATTTTCTCAAATCACAGACAAGCCATTATTTTTCATATTTATTCTTATAGCTCATAAGTCGTCAGTACCGTTTATTTTTCAGTTCCAGTAAAGCCCGCTCTCATGCTCGTAAATCGTGATGAATTGATTTTATTAAAGTCGAACAAATTCATATTTATTTATAATTAAATAAGTTTTCTATTAAATATTAAAGTTATGCCCTAAATACGTATCTTGCTCTTTGTGAATTGATTTGCGAATGTGAAAATAAATCTCACATTCTTTCCTTTAGAATCAGAATAATAATTTCAGTCATAGCCAAATACCTTTATCTACCTTTATTTTCTTGTCGGGGGCATAGACATATATTTATCATATAATATTGCGTAATAGTATTGGCATATAATAAGGACTGCCATTCTTGTTGTAAATATAAATTCTGTTTAAAGACTAGAGGTAATCTATATAATCACAATCTAAAAGTTGAACAAAATTATAATTATTATTAAACATTTTATTAACACATTTGGTTTTTTTTTTTAACTTTCTTTCTTATTCAAATTATTTTAATATTAATGCTCACTGTCTGTATTGGCAACCCGAACATATATATATGAGTTGACTTATAAAGATTGTTAGTTATTTTATTATACTTTATTAGAGTTAGATCAGGGGTCTCATTAATCATCATCATCCGTTGAGCTAGTTCCTTGGCGCATAGTCATGTACCGTCGATATATGTCATCCATTGATTTGATCTGAGCTCGTGAGTTGGGTTTGAATTCAGTTTGAACCGCCTGAGTTTGAATCCGACTTTGAGTTTGGGTTTGTTGATGTGTTGGCTTCTTTTTGACCGGTACATGGTTATGTTTTTGGCTGCCCAACCGTTGTGGCTTCGATTTAATAAACCCCACACCCTGTAGTCAGTATTTATGTTTTAGCCACCCAAATCATTGAGGCCTCGATTAATTAAATTCTACACCCAGTAGAGAGTGATTATATGCTGTAGAACGTTATATATACTTGAGAAAAAAAGTTATATGCGATTTATAACTCATAACTGAAATGATTTTATGAATTAAAGTGTCAGTTTCGTTTAATTTCTTATACTTAAATGTTTTTAAAGATTACTTAAATGCTCAGTCAGTAATAGAATTTGTTTGTTAAATATGTATATATATTAATTATACGTGTACTATATCAGTATATATATATATACGTTTGTTTATACGCGTTCGTGACAGAAAGAAAAAAAATAATTATTGTTAGAAAGTAGTAAGAGTGAAGCAAGGGGTAAAATTAGGTGAAATGTTTTTCCGTGTCAAAATTAATTAGTATTCATCTTAGTATATATGTAAAAATATCCAGTATCGATATCATGTTCAAAGTTTAATTTCAAGTATTGCTTGCTAGCACATATATTAAATGTTCACTCTGTATTCTTAGTAGCCTCAAAGCAGGTGAAGACCTCCAAACTGGGAATTGCATGTCAAGCGGTCCGATGTAGTGGACAATACGCTTTAATGACAGCAATTTCTAGAGTAACCTCAAAGCAGGTGAAGACCTTCTGACTGGGAATTATATGTCAAGCAGTCCGATGCAGTGTGACAATATGCTTAAATGACAATAATTTCTAGAGTAACCTCAAAGTAGGTGAAGACCTTTTGTGTAACACCAAGCAGCCAGATGCAGTTGGCAAAATGCTTCAATGGTTTACACACTCTTATGCTAGCAAGATTAAAATGATATCAAATAAAAGTTCTTGTGTAATATTAATTTTGACATTTTTTTTGTGTGTGAAAGCCTCATGCTTATTTGAAATGAAATAGTTGAACTATGTTTAAAACGTTGTCAGTTTTAAAATAATAAATATTCATCAATTAAATTGTTCTATCCTAAATTATGTCAATCATATATGGTTTGGGTGATCAATGGGTTATTTCACATGTCCTATTAATCTCATATTGCTGACTGGCGCCCATATAAATAAATTTGTCAGCAAATATGATTGTCAGTACAGCAGAGAGTGAGTTGCCTAAATAAATAATAAAAACCAAATGGATCCAACATAGAGAATTACTAGTATCCTTGTTAAAATATATCAATATTTGTATGTTACTAATTACTTGTATAGTCTACCAATTAATCAAGTAAACTTATAAATGTATCAAATATAAGTAAAAACATTTTTTTCATTGTTTTTTTTTGAAGTGGAAAAAAATGAAGCAGTCGGATCTAAGTTCGATCCTAGCTTCATGATCTTTCACATGTAGCCAACTTCAAACCCGTGTACTAACCTAAAATTTCCGATGCAATGGGGCTTTATACGTTCAGTCCACGCTAGTTTCCTTAAAGAAAAACTATTATAAATGTGTGTTAAAATTAATTCATTTGAGATTTAAACTAATCATTTCTATTAATAAATTCATGTTAGAATTATTCATGAATTTATATATATTATAACTGCGTGGATTGTGCGTATATATTTATAAATGTTTAAATATATATAAATTGTTCGAAAGTTTCATTGCGTCGGGAATACTTGTTTATTTTTACTTTTAAATAATATGTTAAAGTTTCGTTGATTAAAAGCCACATTCCTTCGATAAGCTTTCAAATTTTCTCTTTCCAAAACAATAGTTAAAGTTTTTATTAATTAGAAATAGATAAGGATTCAAAATTTTGGACGGTCCTAATTAAATTCATTTTCAAATATTAAGAATTCATTTTCTAATTAGAGAAGGAATTCAAGCTAATGAGTTTGAAAGCCTTATCAAAGGAATGTATCTAAAAACAACTAGTATTTAGGAAAGAAGCGCTAGCCTAAAGGCATCAGATACAGTATAAAGAGCCCAGGAAAAGTTTCCAAGCAGCTATTATTCCTCATTAAGAGAAGCCATATATATTTCATTAGAGAAGAAGCCGCCCAGTTAAATTATGAAGTAAAATAGTGTTTCTACCATGGTGGGGGGGCTTAACTTCAAGAGTCTGACTACGGTTCCTTAAGTCCCCTGAAAATCTTCAATGTGGCTGCAATATAAAAATTCATATACCAATCGTAAGCTGCCGAAACCTTAGAGAAATCCATCAAAATGCTATTCACATAATTTTCAAAATGCGCGCATACGTTTCATCCAACTGGACTCTGCCCTGTGGAAACTCAGAAGCCAACCATGAAGAAATGGTAATATCTTTCCTTTTGAACCTGGCCAGTTCTGAACTTTAAGTTAAAACATCTTTAAGCTATCTACTGTAAAATTGTCTTTTTGTTAATGTTATTTTAAATTATGTAGTAATTCTCTATCTTAATCTCTAGTCTTTAAATTTAATATCGGAAACTTTCTCTTTTCTTACAATGGCCGTTCAGACGTATTATCTTCCGATCTATATATTTATTGTGTGATTTATTAATGTTGTTTATTTTTTTTATTATATGCCAATAATAACTTCAACTCGATAATAATTTCCTTCGTTGCATTTGCCTTGTTAAATAATATTATATTTATTTTTACAGTAATTCTTACCCACTAGAACTATTTTGATACAGTTCTATTAATTATCGAGTTGAATGATTTGTACAATTTTTGCTATTTTATTAATGGCTAATAACAACAAATTATTAGCTCAATTTTTAACCTATGCTCCCGGCCACTTTACTGAATTTATAATAGTTATTTATTCACATTAATTTATTGTTTCACAAAAAGGTTGATAAAGGAATTAAATAAATATATATTCTAATTCAAATTTTATACTTTCTAGTAATATTCAGGAAGGGCATGGGATTTAGGGCATAATTAATATAATTTCTAATTGCATTAAATACTTTTTGATTAAAGCACGTTTGACTTTAATTTAACTTGATCAGGTCATCACGTAGAGCACTCTTTATATAAATTGGGTTTTATTATTAATTAAATACGATGATTACCAAGTCATCATTTTTCGGAACGTTGCTGACGCGAGCCATCTCCTGTTTCATAGGCTTGTCCTCGGTGATATTTCTATTAGTTTAATTATCTAGGAAGAAAGCACTTCCTCCACTTGCTCGTTTTATATTTGGAACACCAAAGGTTCGAGGCTACGACCCAACCTGGTTTTCCCTGTGTTCTATGGATCCGTCATATAGGGCATTGAAGACTTGTCAAATACAAGCAGCCCTGCTATTTTCTCAAATCACAGACAAGCCATTATTTTTCATATTTATTCTTATAGCTCATAAGTCGTCAGTACCGTTTATTTCTCAGTTCCAGTAAAGCCCGCTCTCATGCTCGTAAATCGTGATGAATTGATTTTATTAAAGTCGAACAAATTCATATTTATTTATAATTAAATAAGTTTTCTATTAAATATTAAAGTTATGCCCTAAATACGTATCTTGCTCTTTGTGAATTGATTTGCGAATGTGAAAATAAATCTCACATTCTTTCCTTTAGAATCAGAATAATAATTTCAGTCATAGCCAAATACCTTTATCTACCTTTATTTTCTTGTCGGGGGCATAGACATATATTTATCATATAATATTGCGTAATAGTATTGGCATATAATAAGGACTGCCATTCTTGTTGTAAATATAAATTCCGTTTAAAGACTAGAGGTAATCTATATAATCACAATCTAAAAGTTGAACAAAATTATAATTATTATTAAACATTTTATTAACACATTTGGTTTTTTTTTTAACTTTCTTTCTTATTCAAATTATTTTAATATTAATGCTCACTGTCTGTATTGGCAACCCGAACATATATATATGAGTTGACTTATAAAGATTGTTAGTTATTTTATTATACTTTATTAGAGTTAGATCAGGGGTCTCATTAATCATCATCATCCGTTGAGCTAGTTCCTTGGCGCATAGTCATGTACCGTCGATATATGTCATCCATTGATTTGATCTGAGCTCGTGAGTTGGGTTTGAATTCAGTTTGAACCACCTGAGTTTGAATCCGACTTTGAGTTTGGGTTTGTTGATGTGTTGGCTTCTTTTTGACCGGTACATGGTTATGTTTTTGGCTGCCCAACTGTTGTGGCTTCGATTTAATAAACCCCACACCCTGTAGTCAGTATTTATGATCTTAGCCACCCAGATCAATTGAGGCCTCGATAAATTAAATGTTTACACCCTGTAGAGAGGGATGTTTTGCTGTAGAACGTTATATATACTTGAGAAAAAAAGTTATATGCGATTTATAACTCATAACTGAAATGATTTTAATGAATTAAAATGTCATTTTCGTAATTTAATTTCTTATACTTAAATGTTTTTAAAGATTACTTTTTAAATGCTCTGTCAGTAATAGAATTCGTTAAGGTGGAATAAATATATAAATTATGTGTATACCAGTATATATATTATACGTTTGTTTATACGCGTTCGTGACAGAAAGAAAAAAAATAATTATTGTTAGAAAAGTAGTAAGAGCAGATCAAAGCAAGGGGTAAAATTAGGTGAAATGTTTTTCCGTGTCAAAATTAATTAGTATTCATCTTAGTATATATGTAAAAATATCCAGTATCGATATCATGTTCAAAGTTTAATTTCAAGTATTGCTTGCTAGCACATATATTAAATGTTCACTCCGTATTCTTAGTAGCCTCAAAGCAGGTGAAGACCTCCAAACTGGGAATTGCATGTCAAGCGGTCCGATGTAGTGGACAATACGCTTTAATGACAGCAATTTCTAGAGTAACCTCAAAGCAGGTGAAGACCTTCTGACTGGGAATTATATGTCAAGCAGTCCGATGCAGTGTGACAATACGCTTAAATGACAATAATTTCTAGAGTAACCTCAAAGTAGGTGAAGACCTTTTGTGTAACACCAAGCAGCCAGATGCAGTTGGCAAAATGCTTCAATGGTTTACACACTCTTATGCTAGCAAGATTAAAAATGATATCAAATAAAAGTTCTTGTGTAATATTAATTTTGACATTTTTTTTGTGTGTGAAAGCCTCATGCTTATTTGAAATGAAATAGTTGAACTATGTTTAAAACGTTGTCAGTTTTAAAATAATAAATATTCATCAATTAAATTGTTCTATCCTAAATTATGTCAATCATATATGGTTTGGGTGATCAATGGGTTATTTCACATGTCCTATTAATCTCATATTGCTGACTGGCGCCCATATAAATAAATTTGTCAGCAAATATGATTGTCAGTACAGCAGAGAGTGAGTTGCCTAAATAAATAATAAAAACCAAATGGATCCAACATAGAGAATTACTAGTATCCTTGTTAAAATATATCAATATTTGTATGTTACTAATTACTTGTATAGTCTACCAATTAATCAAGTAAACTTATAAATGTATCAAATATAAGTAAAAACATTTTTTTTTCATTGTTTTTTTTTTGAAGTGGAAAAAAATGAAGCAGTCGGATCTAAGTTCGATCCTAGCTTCATGATCTTTCACATGTAGCCAACTTCAAACCCTTGTACTAACCTTGAATTTCCGATGCAATGGGGCTTTATACGTTCAGTCCACGCTAGTTTCCTTAAAGAAAAACTATTATAAATGTGTGTTAAAATTAATTCATTTGAGATTTAAACTAATCATTTCTATTAATAAATTCATGTTAGAATTATTCATGAATTTATATATATTATAACTGCGTGGATTGTGCGTATATATATTTATAAATGTTTAAATATATATAATTGTTCGAAAGTTTCATTGCGTCGGGAATTTGTTTATTTTACTTTTAAATAATATGTTAAATTTTCATTGATTAAAAGCCACATTCCTTCGATAAGCTTTCAGATTTCTCTTACCAAAACAATGGTTAAAGTTTTTATTAATTAGAAATAGATAAGGCTTCAAATGTTGGACGGTCCTAATTAAAATCATTTTCTAATATTAAAAATTCATTTTCTAATTAGAGAATGAATTCAAGCTAATGAGTTTGAAAGCCTTATCAAAGGAATGTATCTAAAAACAACTAGTATTTTTTGTAAGATGCGCTAGCCTAAAGGCATCAGATACAGTATAAAGAGCCCAGGAAAAGTTTCCAAGCAGCTATTATTCCTCATTAAGAGAAGCCATATATATTTCATTAGAGAAGACGCCCAGTTAAATTATGAAGTAAAATAGTGTTTCTACCATGGTGGGGGGGCTTAACTTCAAGAGTCTGACTACGGTTCCTTAAGTCCCCTGAAAATCTTCAATGTGGCTGCAATATAAAAATTCATATACCAATCGTAAGCTGCCGAAACCTTAGAGAAATCCATCAAAATGCTATTCACATAATTTTCAAAATGCGCGCATACGTTTCATCCAACTGGACTCTGCCCTGTGGAAACTCAGAAGTCAACCATGAAGAAATGGTAATATCTTTCCTTTTGAACCTGGCCAGTTCTGAACTTTAAGTTAAAACATCTTTAAGCTATCTACTGTAAAATTGTCTTTTTGTTAATGTTATTTTAAATTATGTAGTAATTCTCTATCTTAATCTCTAGTCTTTAAATTTAATATTTAACTTTCTCTTTTCTTACGATGGCGGTTCATTTATTATATTATATATATATTTATTGTGTGATTTATTAATGTTGTTTATTTTTTTTATTATATGCCAATAATAACTTCAACTCGATAATAATTTCCTTCGTTGCATTTGCCTTGTTAAATAATATTATATTTATTTTTACAGTAATTCTTACCCACTAGAACTATTTTGATACAGTTCTATTAATTATCGAGTTGAATGATTTGTACAAATTTTTGCTATTTTATTAATGGCTAATAACAACAAATTATTAGCTCAATTTTTAACCTATGCTCCCGGCCACTTTACTGAATTTATAATAGTTATTTATTCACATTAATTTATTGTTTCACAAAAAGGTTGATAAAGGAATTAAATGAATATATATATTCTAATTCAAATTTTATACTTTCTAGTAATATTCAGGAAGGGCATGGGATTTAGGGCATAATTAATATAATTTCTAATTGCATTAAATACTTGTTGATTAAAGCACGTTTGACTTTAATTTAACTTGATCAGGTCATCACGTAGAGCACTCTTTATATAAAATGGGTTTTATTATTAATTAAATACGATGATTACCAAGTCATCATTTTTCGGAACGTTGCTGACGCGAGCCATCTCCTGTTTCATAGGCTTGTCCTCGGTGATATTTCTATTAGTTTAATTATCTAGGAAGAAAGCACTTCCTCCACTTGCTCATTTTATATTTGGAACACCAAAGGTTCGAGGCTACGACCCAACCTGGTTTTCCCTGTGTTCTATGGATCCTTCATATAGGGCATCGAAGACTTGTCAAATACAAGCAGCCCTGCTATTTTCTCAAATCACAGACAAGCCATTATTTTTCATATTTATTCTTATAGCTCATAAGTCGTCAGTACCGTTTATTTCTCAGTTCCAGTAAAGCCCGCTCTCATGCTCGTAAATCGTGATGAATTGATTTTATTAAAGTCGAACAAATTCATATTTATTTATAATTAAATAAGTTTTCTATTAAATATTAAAGTTATGCCCTAAATACGTATCTTGCTCTTTGTGAATTGATTTGCGAATGTGAAAATAAATCTCACATTCTTTCCTTTAGAATCAGAATAATAATTTCAGTCATAGCCAAATACCTTTATCTACCTTTATTTTCTTGTCGGGGGCATAGACATATATTTATCATATAATATTGCGTAATAGTATTGGCATATAATAAGGACTGCCATTCTTGTTGTAAATATAAATTCCGTTTAAAGACTAGAGGTAATCTATATAATCACAATCTAAAAGTTGAACAAAATTATAATTATTATTAAACATTTTATTAACACATTTGGTTTTTTTTTTAACTTTCTTTCTTATTCAAATTATTTTAATATTAATGCTCACTGTCTGTATTGGCAACCCGAACATATATATATGAGTTGACTTATAAAGATTGTTAGTTATTTTATTATACTTTATTAGAGTTAGATCAGGGGTCTCATTAATCATCATCATCCGTTGAGCTAGTTCCTTGGCGCATAGTCATGTACCATCGATATATGTCATCCATTGATTTGATCTGAGCTCGTGAGTTGGGTTTGAATTCAGTTTGAACCGCCTGAGTTTGAATCCGACTTTGAGTTTGGGTTTGTTGATGTGTTGGCTTCTTTTTGACCGGTACAATATTAAAGCACAGCTTCCCAAACCATATTGAAATGATGTTAATTGGCACTGACTGGCAAACCATTGAGCAGGTCACTAAACTGTTAAATGCATTTGAGAGCAACAAATCTACATATGCTGAAAAGAAAGCTGATTTAAATCTTCAACTAAATCAGCATACAGAGGAGAAAATCCATATATGAATGCTATCCAATATGGCAAGCAGAAAATCAAGAAATTGCCATGGTATGAGGATGAAAAAAATGAAGTAGCCACTATACAAGAGGAAGCAGAGAAGATCAACTGGCAATAGCAATAGCTCTACCAGAATCAAAATTAAAAGATCCAGAAGTGGATCAAACATTCATAAAGAAAATACTCATCAGGAATATGGTTCTTCATCCCCTGACAGAAAAATAATTAGACAAACCAGGGTAGATCATCTCTCAACACAGAGAACTGCTCATGATCTTCAGTCTCTCAAAGCAGGGTGCCATTATACTTCTGACCAATGAAACAAAGAAAAAGGAAAATGATAAAATAGAGACTGAGGAAAGAAAAACTTTGTAGAAAATTGGTGGTAAATATTGGTAAGTATTACAGCTTTGCCTTATAAATTTTATATCCATATTATTTGATATTTTGTACCTAATATAATGCAGTTTAATGCCGTCAATGATAATGATGAGTTCAAATAACCATTATCAACTATGACAATGTGTTGCTTCTGTGGATTTGAAGATTAAAATTTCATTTAAAAAGATTATAAAGTGCAAATTTAATGTTGATGGAAGTTCTGCTAAGTTCATGAGAAGCCCTGAAGTGCTTTCTTTATGGAATAAATTGAAAATAGGTAATGAGTTTTGGAAAAAAAAAATACTAAAGTTGGTTAGATATTCCATGAGAATAAATTGTCAATTTCCAAAATAGTAAAAAAGACCAGAAAACATTTATAATAGGATTATTACTTATACTCTTCACACTCCTAAAAGTTACATCGACAGTGTATAATAAAGATTTAGTGAAAACTGAAAATGCTTTAAATGTATATGTAGAAGATATTAACAACAACAACAACAAAAAACTGTTCCAATAGACAATAATAAGTTAAGTTAAAAACATTAAGTCTGCATCAAGACTTTATCAAGGATTCATCAAAAATGTCATTTAACTATTTACTGCAACTGAAGGTCGACTGTAAAAATTTATTAATGGAATTGAACTTAAATGCAAAGCATTTCACAAATTTCATTAGCTTGGCAATATTGTTGCCATTGTTAACTTTTTAATTTAGTGCGATTTTAAATAATCTTTATTTTTTTAAAATTACAGAGCATATGCTATTATTACAATTGTCATAAAAATAGCTATTGCTATTTGTATAAGTTTGAAAATATAAATTTACTATCATATAGATATTGTATCTTTTAGATTTCAGTATGTGTATCATTAATCTTTATCATAAGAAAAATAAAAGGGATACTTTTGTTTTGTTTTTTTTTGAAAAAAAGAGAAAGAGTAATCAAAGGAACACATATATATAACTAGATTTGAGTATACTATATGTATATAAATGTGTTTCTATTTCTCATTTTATTATTCAATTGTCTTATATATATATTATTTTATTTATATTTATTACTTTTATTAATATCTTAATATGTATATTTTTTAATATACCATTTTCCAAAAGATCTGATTTATATATATGGTGTCCATATATGGAATTTTAATTTATAATACTTTTGTGTATGTATGTGTGTTTACTTAATGAAATAGGATATTTTTCCTTACTGCTTTATTGTCTGGCTATAATTATGGTGCCTAAAGTGTATAAAACCAGATAGTAAATCAGTAAAAAATGATGTATATGCTATTTTATCAAGCACATGCACATATGTACACAAAAGTATCCATATATGCTAAGAATGCATATTACATATTGTGTATTATAATCTATGATTTTCAACATCCACACAATGCCTTGGAACTAAACAATATAAATAATGGGTTCAAACTTTACTTTAAATCTGCCTATAGTGTATAGATTTATTGTTAAAATAATAGTTTATAACTTTATTGTTTGAGAGTTCATAAAAAAATTCAAATATCAAGTGACAGAGATGAGCTGCAAACTTAATACCT
Source organism: Epiperipatus broadwayi (assembly GCA_028023455.1). Classification (NCBI taxonomy): domain Eukaryota; kingdom Metazoa; phylum Onychophora; class Udeonychophora; order Euonychophora; family Peripatidae; genus Epiperipatus; species Epiperipatus broadwayi. Next base: position 704,483 of record JAQFVV010006218.1, on the reverse strand, counting down.
GTTTTCAATGTGGATTTTTTGGGTATAAATTATAAACAATTATTATTATTTTTATTATTATTAAATCATGCTCTTTCTTTAATTAATAAACAAGTAACCCATATATTTTTAATTCCTTGACAATATTCTTCAGCATTTTATTTTGACTAAATTTTATTGTTTTATATTAATAATCAAATGTATTATAGATGATTTGAACACAGATTTCAGTTATATAAAATATATTTGTATTTAAAATATTAATAATCAAATGGTTTATTATTGGTAGTTTATAAAAAATTCTGTATTGGAAGTAACAAAGTTGGAGCCATGATCCCATGCTACTGAAAGTAACAAACTTGGAGCCATGGTTCATGCATTTTGTACCACTAGAATCAGCTAGTCTATCTTTGACGAAAGTAGATAAATACATAAAAAAATCTGTGAAAAAGTAAGATTCTGTTTACTTTAGACAAATATATATATATTGTTAGAGAATTGAAATAGTAAGATGTAGGTCCTCTTGTCTTTTACCTTGGCATCATTGGAAAAAGGTGAATATGGATGAGTGATGAATTGTTCAGAAGTTCATATATTGACATATAAGTGGTTGGCTGAGCACCGTTTCATTCAATTAATCAAACTAAGTTGTTTTTTTTTTTTGTTCGTTGAGAATCACATTAGAAATGTTTACCGCTGAATTCATCATAATACTGCACCATTAAGGAAGCAATGAGAAATGAAATGATTTTATTTATAAATGTGAACAAGCTAATGAAATATTCACATAAAAAAAAGAAGAAGAAAGAAACGCTGCATGTATAGATTTAGAACGATTTTAAGTATAATATTATTACATATAATTTGTTAATTAAATGAAGTATTACATATTTATTTTAAATTTGTTCTACAAGAGTTGCGCAACACTGAAAGATGAGTGCATCTAATCCTTTATAAATTACGACTCATTATTCATTTATTTTAGTAATTTTTAATTCAGTATTGATTTTATGTATAAATATATTTTTAAAAAAGAAATAGATTACTGATAAATCAACATATTCCATTTATTAAATGAACTATTACTTCAAAAGAAACTATTATATGAAATAAAAATCTTTAAATCTGAGAAAAAATTTACTCAAAAAAAAAAAGACTTAATCCATGAATAATTAATAAATTCAATGTTTTCCGTTGCGTCAGAAAAGAAATCTATTGTTGCGTTTAACAAAAAAGAGAATTATGCTTGAGTTATCTATCACTTTATATATACCATCTGCATTTTTTTTTTTTTTTAAAAAAAGAGTCTTACTTTGCATATAGCTATCATATAATTAGATTTATAGATTACAACTCTTTGTTTCTCTTTCTTTTCTATATATACAAGAAAAAAAAAATCAATAAATAATCTACAGCAGGGCAAAGTTCTTTTCAGTTGCACACCAGATTAGATAAAGGACAAATGATGAGGGCTTATAAGTTCATTTTATTCTCTAACTAAGAATGGCTAGATATTCATTCGTCAACCAATGTTAATATTGTTGGCTAGATTTAAGCCTAAAATAATTTCCAAATTTCAACCTAATTTGAACCTATCAACCAAAAAGCCTTTTATTCTCTTTCTTCCTCCTCTTATATAAAGATTGCAGCAAAATATTTAACTGTTTTAAAGATATTTGTTTCCTGATCCTGTTTGTTGCCTTAAAATATAAACATTTCCTGTTTCATTTGCTTGTTTTGATTCTTTGTGTGATCAAAGTAATTTTATAAAATAAATTAATGAATATATATGTTACCCTGAACTCTTGCAATGTTCGTCATTATCAAGTGGGTGGATAAATAAGCAAGCCAGGCAATCTTTCCAATTTTGTTCCTTCTTTTTTTCAGCTGAATTTTTTTTTTCAAAAACATTACAGCATTAATAAACTATCTTAGTAATCAGTTAGCATAGAAACCAAATTAAAATGAGATTATAAATGTAATTATATATATATAAAATTAAAAAAGCCAATTAATATTTTGTTTAAATATTCGTAAGCAACATTTCAATCACCAAATAAAATATAATTATTTATTGTTTAGAGATTGGGCAAACCATGCTTTAAATTAATACTCAAATATTACTTCAAGTTTAATAAAAACCATTCATCAGCCGTAACCAAGGCCTAGCATCACTAACGATAAATTAGATAAGGCTTGAATCTTATCTATATAAATTGATTTCATTTACATGTTCTCATTTATAATATTATAAATAAAATTCTGTAAATATTAATTACACAATTAGTTATATTGCACTCATAAGTATAATATTAAAAAATTAATAAAAGTTGGGGGAGGGGGCTTTATTCAGTAATTAATGATCTTATTTTTGAAATTCATTGGCTCTTAATTACATTCACCAATCATGTGTGAAGTTCCTTGTAGTATATTGATTCGTTTTATGACTTGAAGTGGAATTCAGATTTGAGTAGTCTTAATTATTTTTTCAAATAGATAAAGACTTTTAATCAAAGGTAGGCTTTTTTTTTTCAAGTAGTCATATAATCTGAACTGGTCAGATAATAGTTAATATATTCTTAAAAAAACATGATTGCACCACAATATAGTAAGTATGTAAAATTCTTACAGCCCAAATGCTGCATGCAGCCCACAACAAATACTTTTGCAGCTCAGCCACTATAAATGTTTTAATAAAAATGTCATAACTTAATTTTTACAATATCTTGTTATACTTAATTATTAACAGTAAACTACAGCATTCACAAATGTGTAGATTAATCCATGTCATTTATTGCTGGGATGTGTCAGTGAGGATCTGGGGCAGTTCTTAGAATCCAAAATGGCTGTGAGCACATACTAAATCAGTACATATTTCCCTTATGCATCTTATGTGCAGGTACATCATTCCTCCACTAATACTAGCAGCGAATATTTTAGCAGCTGATTATATATCTACTACCATGTGCCAGAGCCATGTTATTGGTCTTGTACTAGTTTACTCGGTGTGCATAACAGGAAATATTTTGCTTTTGGAGAACAAGAAAAGTATATTAATTTACATTATGCTTATTAATTTGTGTAGTTATTCATTGTCTGTAAGTTAATGTTTAAGAAAAATATTAATATTTATTAAAGTGTTCTATTATTTTATATTAATGATTACTCATTTATTTTAGCCCTAATAAAAATAAACAATTAATTGTTGACAACCATAAAAATTTCCAAAAAAAAGTGGGAATTGGAGTATTATTGTTGTGAAGTAAAAAATAAAATAATCTGCTTCATATGTAATAATGCTATTAGTGTACCAAAGTTATACAACCTGAGCCATCACTATGAACAAAATAAATTAAAATATGATAAATATGAGAAATTAATGAAATTTAAAGTTGAAAGAGCTCAAATTGGGACTGAAAAAACAATACACCTGGGTCTCGTTTTATGTGGATTATTTTAATCCAATTTTGAAGTTATGCAATTTATGTTTCTTGTTAATATCTTTCATATTTCACTATATTTATTAGATATCAAGAAATTTAAATTATTAATAACTTATTTTCACTTGAAATACTTTTTTTTCTCAAAAATATAACGTTATATTAGCAGCTAATGTGAATATGGCCTGAAGCTGTATTTAGAATTTTAGCTTCTATGTAAATAACCTATTTATACTAATGAGTAAATAATAATAATAGATTTATACTTACATATAAAAATATTGCAATAAATATTCAAAAAAATTAAACTTTTAAAACATATATTTTGTTATATATAACAGAAATAAATAATCTTTTAGATTTTTAAAATAAAAAATGAAGATTTTATAAACTGAAAATAATCTTTCTAATGATAATGTATAATCTTTTTGTTTTGATTTCGATCTCATTTTTTAAATATAGAAACAGAAAACCATTAACACAGCATAAGACTGAAAGTGGCGCTAGTTGTACATCACATCACGAATAAAAATAAAGTGGCTAACAGGTTTCTCTGGGCATAATTGCTGAGAGATTCTTGACTTTGTTTAAGGAGAAGCTACAATACATCACATCACATTGAATCTGATTTCTTTCCAGTTTACAAACGAACACTAGTGGCAATGATTAAAATATGTATAAAAAATGTAAATTAAATATTGTAGTTAATAAAAAAAATATAAAAAGTTTGTCTTGTATTAATTTTTTTCAAATATTTGAAATTTTTTATTAGTCATACTTTATTTGCTTATTTTTTAATGCGAATTTTAAAGTAATTTTTCTTTGTTGCTTTGCTTTTATGTGAATTCTGAAAATTACAGACCCTATCCCCCATTTTTCAAGGTAAGTTAAGTCTATTTTTGTGTGATTTTTTTTAATGTGGGTTTTCTTTGGAACTTATCTACCACATAAAACAAGACCCAGGTGTAGTTCATGTTTACTAAAGTTTCACAAAAAAGTGAAGCAGTAGTGCATGCAAGCTACATCTTGTCAGAGTTGATAGCTAAACATCTGAAATTTTCACCCAAGGTGATTTTATCAAGGACTGTCTAATTAAAGCTGCAGAAATTGTTTGTCTTGGAAATGTGAAGGCTTTTCAAGCAATCTTTGTGGCTCAAAATACAGCGTGGAAAGAGTTACTGATTTGGGTGACAATTTAAGTATCCAAATCAATGCAAGAACATACACTTTTATTTTTCCATATTGTTACTATATATATATATATATATTTACTGTGACAGTCAGATGATGTATGTTGGTTTAACCCAGTTCGAATACTAGGTGAAAGTACCTCGAGACCACCCATAAGTGAGATATTAAATCAAGAATACTATGACCTCTGCCCTATTCGCCTATTCTCGAGGCTAACTACGAACCAACATTATCTGAGCCATACATAAATTACTTTTCATCTGGCGAAGCTTAGCACCAGCGGAGAGGCAATGGACAAGAATACTTATGGGACTAAACAGTTAAATGTGCATAAAAGTACTATGAAAAATGTGTTTTGCATGCCTGGATCATTGGAAAAGCAAAATAAAGCATTAAAATAAAATTAGAAAAACTCAAGCTTTTTAGTTAAATAATATATTTAATTAATGGCTTTAAAATATTAATAATGATTTAATGGCCTCCACTATTCCCCTAAATTAATGAAAAACTAATTAGACAATAAAAACAGATTAAACAATATAATATTTTTGTGGTCTAGGTCTTTTCTTCCCAATTCTAATAAAATTGTCAACTCGAATCTCCTCGATAAAGTATAATAAAAAAATCTTTCACAAAGCATTTTCTATTGCTTTGCGCAAACAACAGACAGTTTAAAATTATTTAAAACGTATATAGCTATATCAGATATACGTAATAAGCTACTGGTGGACAAAAGAGGCATTATCGGGGAGATCAAGTTGGCAAACAAAGGAAACTTACTCGTAAGGAATTTAGAAACATAAATAAAATTGGAAAGAGATTTTAAATGTAAAATTAACTTTTAAACTTAACCGCGATGGAATACAAAATATTTATACATGTTAGTAATGAAGAATAGTGAAGGAAAAATGGTTAAATATATATAGATAGATGATCACACAATATATATCTAAGACTAGTCTATAAAAATGGTTACATTACAAATATAATTAAATACAACATTTCAGAAATATAATTCAGTGAAGCCATTAAGAAAGGTATGAACAAAAAAGGGTAGAAAGTAAATAGTTCAATGAGGAGAGATATGATTACTGTCCTGGTTCCTTGCTCCTGTTAGGCATCGTCATGGCTTGATCCGACCATCGATAGGTATTTGTCTGGACAAGGAAAATGGAAATATGTAGCATGGTTTCATGAAAAGTCCTACAGACACGGCACAGAGTTCAGATTATATTGGGTGGATACTATGGCATTTTGATGGTATTTAGGAATCTTGGCGATAGGCAAAGCTATTTTCCTAGCCAAGCATAGTAGAATCCATCAAATTCATATGACTTTTAGCTTGTAGCATGTTCAAACTTCTCCGTGATTTTGAAGATGACAGTTGTATAACTTTTTGGAATAAAATCTCAACAAGCAAAATCTGAAAGAGTTCTCCAAAGAGAAATCTGAATGCCAAGTCTTTTGTTCACTCTCCTATTTATAACTTTTTTGTAAGCTACCTTCTATTGTTTGTATGATCTTAGATCTTGATAAGCCCCCCATGCTCCTTTGTTTCAAGGTAACATTTTCTAAAAATAACTTTTACTTTTTTACTCTAAATTTCTTTCTTTAAACTTTGCATTTTATTAATTAAAAAAGAAAGAGAAGGCCATCTTTAATTTGCCTTGAATGGGCTAATTAATTAAAAATATACATTCTTTTAGAAAATGTTGGCAGGCTTATCTCAAAATCAAATCATACTAAATATTTTAACAAGATTTAAAAAGAAAAATACATTCTTATTTCTTTTAATAAAATAAGCATTTTATTTCAGCAGAATTTTGCATTAACTCTTATATATATATGCTTAATGTAAATATATGTTTGACTAATAGGTTTTACAAGCAATTTTTATTAACAGAAATCTAATCTTAGAATGGAATTTATTTAAAACAAAATATTTAAATGCAAAACCCTGCTGATATTGGACTATAAACTTAATTCAGGCCTACAATACTAATTAAGTTTATAGGAGGCTGTGAAGCATGGATTGGATTTCAGATCCATTGCTTCAATATATATATATATATATTGTAACCTAGTGTTATTGACACTTGGTTTATTTGGCATTGTTTCCACAGGAAAACAATGCTATCCTTTTCTAGGAAATAAAAAAGTAAAATAATAATAATATTAAGTGATTAATAAAATATGCTATTTACTCACTTTAACGTGTTTTAAGCAAATAACTAATAAATTTAGTAATTTGATGTCATTTTGAAGAAGAGCATGAATAATTTAATTAAAATATTAACAATAAGAGCAATTTAATATAGTATAAAAGCACATATTATAAACAGTAATTGATTTTGGAGGGGTGGAGGGGGCGAGTAGATGAGTATCTTATCATAAAGCACAATAACTTCTGGTAATTTTTAAATTATTTTAGATAATAATGTATACAGAATTATACATCACTAATAAGCATTGTTAATTAAATATATTTATTATTTTTCATTATTTGTCAAATTACTTTGTAATCCATTTAAATCATACGGAAAACTATATGACTGTAATAAGTTTTTTTTTTCTTTTGTTTATGTTATAATTAAATGATTATTTTTCTGTAAGAGGTCGCTAAAAGAAGACCGCCAAATTTTGAAGAAAGTTTAGTCTGACTCTAGTTTTACAAGGAAGAAGCAGTACTGAAATTCGGTAACAAATTTTTTATTATTTTTTATTGCAGAAATAAATATAAGTCCAGTAAATTTTTAATAATATCATGCGTGGCTAATCCTTTTTGATAAGATATTCTGTTTTCTGTTGCCATCTACCTATTTAAAGCTTTTTATACGCAAAAATGTACTATCTTATGCTAAAGTTCAAAATGACCGTATTGACTACAGCAATCACGGAAAATGTCATTATGTTTAAAATAAGTAATATAAGTAATTTCCAGGAAATAATCAATTATTGGTTAACTTTACCTTATTTAATAATCTTTTCGTGGTATAAAAGAAAAATTATAATTAAAAAGACATATTATAAAAGCCAAGGAAAGTTAACTAGAAAATTTCGCGCTCTTTCTAAAAGAAATTGTCTGCTTTGAAAATAATGTAAGTTCCCCACGTTAAAATATGTTTTATTCACTGAAAATTATCTAAAAATAATATTAATGATCAATGATATTTACTTATGCACCTGTATATTTTTTAAAAAGAAAATATAAATTTTCTCAAGGCAAATATCGGAAAATTTGTATGTGTGCATTTTACGGAGAATTCCTTATTAAAGACAAATTACAATTCCTAGAGTAGGAATAAAAACTACAAACATTAGTGACTTAATTATAACCATAATATAATATGTTATATTATACATCAACTGGAGTCGTTAAAACTTTATATCCACGTAAGTCAGCTGCAGTCGTTATAATAATAGTATTTTGGAAAATTCGCGCATTAGTTTTATTCCTAAGCCAGCTAGCTAAAAATGATACGTATCGCCAATAGTAAAAAGAAAAGAATTGTATATGTGATCGTCTATCGTCAAATATTCGTCATGTTAAAATATGTATTGTTTTCTTGGATCCCCAAAATTATAGCAGTTAATTCAAAGAAGAATTAACATCCAACGCTGCTATGTTTTCTTTGCCTAATTTATTAATTGCACCAGAATGGAGGCAACTTTTATATAAATGAAATAATAAAATGTGTTTCTTATTTTAAATTTGCTTCGTGAACTACGAATGGATCAAGTTCTTCATCTAGATAAATTGCCCAACGGAAAAACATTTTTCTAGTGAGATAATAAGCACTTGTTAAGTAATGATTTTTTTTTACTAATTTGTAAAATTATGTGTATTTTTTTTTATATCAACAGGTTAAAGGCTGTATAGTCAAGTAATATTTAAATGACCTTGTAATCATAAAGGTATGTTTTCATATAATTATTCTAGGTTAAATTTATATTCGACATGAAAAAAAAAATTTTTTTTTTTTTTTATAAAATGTGTTTACTTATGATATGCATTATGGGTATAAATTTATATGTTAGATGCGTAAAAGAAGAAAAATTCAGATACTTAATAGGTAAAATATCTAGTTAAAATTATCAGAAGTAATTAAAGAGAAGTGCTATACAGGATATTACTTATTTAAAGTTTGAAACAAATTTATACTATGTTAATTGAGGAACTTATTCCCAATTATTCTTTATTAACGCATTCACTTAATTTAGTTCAAGATACTAGACTACCAATTACTTGTTGAATGTTTCTTTGGCAAAGGTGAAAATTATTATGGTTTATTCTGTGTTATCCATTGATTTCAGACGTTGATCTAAGTATACCCCGGAACATAAATTTAGTGTAATTAGTGTATTTGCTTGTCTTGCCCCGATATACCATTGGTATATGCTTAATATTCGCATAAGTAATAATTGTAATGTCTTTATTTTGTGGGATGGAAAATGATCTCCCCAAAAGCTTTATTTTCCATGAGGGGAATAGATAAATCTAGTATTCGGGTATGTTTATAACCCAAGTGATCGCTTCTCAGAGTTAGGACGATCAGTAATTTATATCGTATTTAGTGTATTTCATTCGTTAAAATCCCAGGAGAGGATTATAATTGGGTGTGTGTTCCTATTATGCCCAAGTAAGAGGCAAGGACCCACCAAACTATTTTAATGTAGTAGTTAACTCTACAGACCTTCAGTGTTATTCCATATTCCTCATGAGAAAATAGAGATAATTCCACCACGGAAGGTGTTGATTATTGTGTTTTGTTTAGAAAGTTATGGCAAGATAACGGGTATATTGGAGGTTAATTCCTCACGATCCATTTAGTATAAATAGCGTGCTAGTATATATGATCAATGTCTGGATTGTGCGGCGGAATAGTGCTGGTAATCCACACGTAAGTCAATGGAGAGAGTAAGTTTAAAATTGTGTGATTTAGAAATTTTTATTTGCCAATGGAGGGTTCAAATACTAGGTTTAATTCGGGTTAATGATTAAGTAGCACTCACAATATAACTTATACTGAGGAATACAATGTGTATAACAACTTCAGTTGTTATTAAGGTAAATATTAAAATAATAAGTGTAACTTCTGATAAATAACCCATAAATTATAATAAGTTATCTAAATAAAAACTATCATTTAATTAAAGATATGATAATAAAAATCGTTTGTACGTTTTGCCTAGAATCAAATTGTTTTTTTTTTTTTTTGTTTTAAAACAGATCGTTAGTCAATAAAGTTAAGCAACCGTTCATATAAGATACACTAAACGGATGAGTTGATGTATCGATAATAATATTTATTTTGTTATATTCAATTTGCATAAATGTAAAAAGAAGATGAAGAAGTAGTTCGAATCCAGGTCTAAAAGTATAGACGAATTAATGTTAGTTATATTTTGTTTTATCCATATGGGATCGAATAAATTGTATATGTTTGTTTATTATGTTAATCATAAAGGATAGTTTTGTTAAACTGTAATAATAAATTATAATCTTGTTAAAATTTAATAATAAATTATAGTCTTGTTACAAGTTGTTTTGAGTCATTTTTCTTGTGTGCTAAATAAAAGTGTATTTGCATAATACTTGCAATACTTTTCTTGAGTCCGAAATCATTTATGAAATCTTAAAATTCAATACACCAGATAGACAATTGTAAGCAGATCAGAATATTTCATTATATTTTAATTTAATAAGAATTATTTATGGAATTGAAAACTTCAGACCAAGACATTTTATTTTATATGTGTGTAAAATCACTTTATTCCCAAACTAGTAGGTTTTGGTTGCACATTGTTTCGTACACATTTAAGTGAAGTGTCTAAGTAATAAATCTTAGTTAAATTATTGTGTTGTCATGGATGATGGAAGGACACAAAAGCACCCTTGTCTTTTCATCATTCCGACTGAGATTCTGGATAAAAGGGCTGTATTATTCAAAATTATGCGTTGTTATTGAATATGGTTATCATCTCGTCAACTATTATGATAGTTAATGTGTGGATGAAGACACCTGGAATTTAATAAGGTAAATGTTTCCTATAGCCGACCAGAATGTCAGTCATATGCGACAACACAATACTGCCGAGCATTTTTCTTTAAAAATAACAGAGAACCCTGAGATTAGTGTCATTATTATAAGTGCTCTTAAATTAAGAATTGATCAATTATGATCAACATTACAAGCGTGGCATGGCTTAAGAGATTGAAACTTCTGATTGTATAATAATAAAATATTGAGATCATATTGGCAAATTAATGAATGTTTTATTTTAGTCAGTAATATTAACAATGACATGAAATCATCATCATCATTGTCGAACAGTGCAAGTACTTACAGCTCAGAGAATGTGTTTTGGATAGAGAAAGAATGTTAGTTTATTCTAAATTTTCTTTTTAAATTTATTTTATTAATGATAATTTTTTTTTTAAGTCTATCTCTGTCTGAACTGCATATCGCTGTAGCTGAATTATTATAACTAACCAAACGTCGAGCTATATTAGGTAATATAGGGTTTGCTACCCGAATCATAGACGGAAGCAATTAGGCTTCCGAAGTGATTTAATAGAAGTGAATTCATCCGTTTATTAGGTTAGAATATATATATATATAGTAACCTTCAGTTCATATGACAGAACTTCATGTTAAGTTTTGTAATAGCATTTTTTAAAAAAAATTCTATAGTTTATTTTTCATACAATAAAAGTTATTATAATAATGATAATTATAGGACATTTTAGATTTATTTAATCATGTTATAATTGCTACTATAAGTTATTAGTTAAAAACAGCTTTATATAAGTGTATTTTAAGAATTTTTAAACTTGTTAATTTAACTTCTTTGTAATTATAAATGCCTATTCATAAATTATTACTTATTTAAAGCTTAACTTAGTAGAAGAGTTAAAATATTCTTAACTTAATGATTGCACCTTTTTATGATTCTAAACTATTTAAGCTAATTTATTTAAAAATACAGTTTATATGTGCTAAATTAGTAATAGTTTAATTTAATTTTTATACTAAAAATTTTTAAAGTTTAACCAATAAAATTTTAAACTAATTGTTATTTTATTTATAGGTGAATGTGCATGCCAGTAATTATTTAAAAACACTTCCTTATTATAAAATTACTGTTCAAAGTTAATTTAAATAGTTAATATTTTAAATATATCTATTTTTAAAAGATAGTATAAATAATATTCAGAGATCTTCTAAAAGAATATTTAAATAAATATTATTTTATTGATACAATTTTTATTTTATTAACTAATAGCATATACAAGTGCTTTAACATTCTGGGTGAAGAAGCTGTTAGTGGTAACAAAATCAATCAAAGTAAATTAATCCAGGCCTAGTACTTTAGAGGTTTTGTCTCTCATATTCATGGCCAAAATAGATTTTAAATCATTGCTGTGATATTGATAAATGATAAAAATCTTTTATGTAATAATGATTTAATATTTAATTATTGTTTAGTCTTATATCTAGACAATTTAAATAATTAAAGTTATTTTTAGAATCTGTAACTCAGAAACTAAAAAGTTGTGACATCTCAGCTTAATTAGGTTGCATGTTTTAATAGGTAATATCCAGTTGTTAATCACATCTGTAATTGCCTATCATGTGACTTATTCTCTATAAATCTTGACTGCTACACTTCTACACACACATCGATCTTCATTCTTATTCAGTGTGATCAAATATTAATTATTTCTTAGTGTTTTTAGTGGTGGTAGCATGATTGCCATTAGCAGCAGCTGATTCATTGAAATTTTGTTTTCTTTTTAAAATTTTAGAAAAAATTTAATAATGACATTTACAGAAGTTTCAGTAGCCTCTGCTGCCTAAGTTTCTTTTTAAAATGGCATATTAAAATCAGACAAAATTGGGATTTTTTATTAATATTTTTATTAATAGTTTCATTTAATTTCCTTTTCTACTCAGTTTACTAGATTGCACTAAGAAGACAAAGGCAGAATTTTATTATTGACCAGACTTGTTACTTAAATGGATTAAAAATGTCTCTGATTCAAAGTCTTCATCCTGATAAAAACATAATATTGTAAGTATTAAATTTCTTTTTTTTTTATTTCCATAGTATTTAAAATTTTTCTATTATTTGCACAGGATTGTTTAAATTTTTATTATTATTTGATAAATTATAATTTATTAATGTGTTTGCATTTGTATTAGTGTGTGTGTAGTATATAAATTATACTTGTATTCAATATGATGTAGTTGTTTATGCACAATATAATTTTGGGGCTCTAATCCAAGTTTGAGGCAACCTTATTTTAAGACATAATGATTTTCAAAAAGTTTAATAATTTATTAATGTGTTTGTATTTGCATGTCTGTGTTTGTATAACAAGTAATGATTTTTTTATATATAAAATTAAGATATTATATTGCAGTGCATTGTAAATTTTAAGACTGATTATCAAATGTATAAAAATGTTGTAGTTGTTAAAGCAATCACAAAATTTATTGGCCATAGTACCATGTGAAAACATAAACTCTTGAAAACAATAAAGAGGGATTTCAAGTGGTGAGTGTGGTGATAGTCACAATGGTTATGTATACTCCATGGAATTGTAGGTAGGCAAAGTATCAAATCCTGATTTTTGCTTATGCCTTAGTACTCATGCTATGGAGTCAGTAGTTTTGCCACATCTTGCATCACATTATTTTCAAGTCTTATAGCTAGTAAATGAGCTAATGCAAACAAATCATATCTCTGTGGGACAATAAATATAACAAGATAGCATTACTGGTGTGTACAAAGAATATAAACATCACTGGTGTACACAAAAACTATAAAATGAAGAGATGAAAGTCATTTTATCATCAATACAGACAGTAGTCTTCAATTTCTAGTTATGAATAGACAAAGAAGTCAATTTCTATGATGGTAAATACCTATCCACCTTTTGGAAATGATTTATTTTGTATCTTCTATTAGGATGAATCTTTTTTTTACAGACACCTTGAGATTTGTTAACTTTTGGGGTACAAGATAAAAATGAATTCTTATGTGACTATTTTTGTAGATTCTGAAGCTATAAATTATCTCAGGTAAGAAATATTATATGTGGTTTGAATGAGAATTTTGTGAGAAATACAAAGAAATTATCAATGGAGATATAATTTAAACTTAATTAATAATAAATTAAAAATTATGAACAAACAATAAAGTATATATATTGTAGCCTCAACTCTATTTTATTTATTTCAAGTAGCTAGTCAATTGAATCTAACCTTGTGATCAATTAAGGATGGCCAGTGTGTTTTAATTAGATTAATAATAAGATTAAGTATACCTGGGCACCAAATTGCAACTATAAGTCATAATGCCCACCAGAGATCATCATTATCCATGCTTATGATTATAGAAAATAATGGAGAAAGTAATTAAATTATTTCTCAAAAAAAATTCAGTGTTGATAAATACAACTCAATTTATTGTGGTCTTGGTTTCAAACCTAGCAACAATTATGCAAATGTTTCCATGACAATTTCTTATTACTAAATGAATAATAATGAGACAACTTTCTTCCACAACTTTAATATAAATATCTGATCTTGAGTAGTAGCTACGAAAATGTTGTATACATTTCCAATTCATATATGATTAGAAATAATTTGGTACTTGATGTGGAGAACTCATAACTTATACTTATAATATAAAATTATTATTTAATTTAAAGCAAGATAAAGAAATGTTAAAATAACTCTTTCCCATTTAATTCCACTACTTTATTTTTCATTCTCAGCATCTATCACTTTCAATAGTTACAATTATATAACACTGAATGTCTGTGTTATGTTCTCTAATCTGATAACTCTTAATCCTATTTCATTAAACACACATATTAGCCTTCCAATGAACTATCAATTCATGATATTTATTATAATAATATTTCCTGAATTTTAATACCTGCACTACTTGACTTCCCATCTAGCTCTTAATTTAATAATCAAAATACTCATTCTCAAGGTCTAGATCTGCTTACGAGGTGCAATTAATAATGATTACATTGCAATGGATATGATCCCAAATTTTTCTAAATTAAACTTTAATGGGAGTTTATCAGTGAGAATCATATGAAATACTGAAAGCAGAAAAGGGATTTTATGGCTGCTCCCAATATTCATAACATTGCAAGGAAACAAATGACTAAATTTAATATACCTAAATTAACTGTTTTCTCTCACCTTATTCTATTTCATATCTGTTTGCCAAAATATAATTAGTACTTTTAAATCTATTGCATTTTTCCAAAGTAAACTATGGAAGTAAAACATAGGCTTTAATCATGGAAATCGATCAATGAAATCAATTATGTAAGTGAAACATGGAAATAAATCATAAAAATAGATTATGCAAATCAACTATGAAAATCAATCAATATAAAATAAATTATATAAATTTAAATTATGGAATCAATCAATATAAAAATGAATAATGTAAATTTAAAGTATGGAATCAATCAATATAAAATGAATAATATAAATTTAAATGTGATCTAATATTAATTCTAGATATAGGTGTTGTATAAAGATTCTGGAGATATTTGAAACATTAATACACAAGATGCATATAAATTTGTAACAACAAATCTTTATTACAATATAAAAAAAACACACACACTTATATATAATATCATTACACTCAGATATGATATGAAATTTACTAAAAAATGATAATAATGATACATAATACATATTTAAATTAGCTAAATTTTTTTATAACTTAATCAATGTCTTGATCCATCTTTTAATTGAATATTAATACTAATACGCTTATGCACGTAACCAGAATTTGAATTTCATATTTAAGTATAATATGAAATTCTCTTAACTTTCAGAGAACCTATAAATTGTTGCTCTCCCTTTCATTAAAATAATCATAAATTGAACTATTCCAGCAACCAATAACAACTTTACAATAATTCTGATTTTAATTATTCCAACAGGCAATAATACCTCTTATATTACCTATGAAAAGATGATGTGACATGTGAAATTTCTAATTGGTCCAACAAACAGGTTTAAATATAAAAACCATAATTTTACATTCATGTATGCTGAATATTCACACTTTCCACTTTAGTGACTGTATATATTTTGATAGGTCAGCATGTTGCCCCAGCTTGATGATATTCAATTTTATTATCCTTCATAAACTTTGACCACAGATCGGTCAACTTATAAATTAAACTCTCTGTCATTCCCCCCATCAACATACACATCTGACTGAAACCCTAACCCTGTCAAGGCAACTTTTATCCTGCTCTGCACAAAGAAAAATCCTCTACATATTTCACAGCACTATGCAGTACTTCATAAAGCACACATCCGTGTCAATAATTATTAAGGGAAATTAAACAACTTTAAATGTCAGTGTTAGCCAGAGAGAAGTCTTCTCTGAGACTAGAATCATGTGAGGAACTTTATTTCTCTACACCCATACTCTATATAGGCATGCATAACATTTTCCACAACTCTATCAATAATTCCCTACTTAAATAAAAACAAATGGAGCAGGAACTGGTCCTCAATCTACTACCATAGGGAATAAACTATTAGATAGTTATTTCCTATCTATGAGGTGGTAAGATAACGTTACCTCAGTAATAAGCATTTATAGCTTCACATATACACACACATACATAAATTACAGCCCAGATATAAATGACAAAATCTAACCAGATCACAAATCAACACCATGAACTATCTTAATTTAAAAAGTCATGCACACAGCAACACCCATCCAATATTTATATTAATAACAGATTGAATCAACATATTATAGCATGGCAATGGCTATTCACATGATCATCCAATCACTCTTCACATGTCTAATACTAAGCATAAAATTTTGTCAATAAAAAATATTTTGTATCTCTTTTTTTGTATAAATATGTAAGCATTTATACTTCAACATCAAATCCTCTTTTTTTTTTTACTTCAATGGGTCTTATGGATCAGAATCATTTCTCTTTTTTTAAACATTTTAAACAAAAAATTAAAATTAATATAATCATAATTTTTCTATTAACATGCTATACATATAAATAAAGCAAAATAAATAATAAATGTTAAACATTACGGATTGTCTCTTTTTTCGAGACTAAGTTTGAAGACTTGATATTATTGTCCACCAACATGAATTACAGTTTAGTTCATTTTGTCTTGGAGATAGTTATAGGTACTATATAGACACACATACTGTATTTTTTAATCAAGAGGTAGCTACATTGATAATTAAAAGTGGATTAAAAGAGACCTGCAGATTACTTTCATATTTTGAAGATTTTCTTTCCTGGGTTTGAATTTAGATACTTCTTTTTATCATTTTAGGTTTAAAACACAATCGAAACAAACAGATTTTATTGTTAAAAATATGGGTTGGCTATTTAACTTTATATAAAAGTTTGATCTTTTTTTTTGAGTTTCATTAACAAGTCATGGATACAGTACCATTCTTGAGATGTCTTCTTTAAATGAATTTTAATGAAACAAATATAAAAACATTGAGGCACTGGAGACAAAATCTTTTATTAAGAGCTGATTTGGTCATAATTGACTTTGGAGAAAGAGAAACGCACATTATTTCTAACTGGATTAGCACTTCATATTTAAGCAACATTTTACACTTCTTAACAAATTGAGTCAATTTTCCGAGCAAAAAAAATCAGAGCAAACTTTCAGAGATTGAATTAGCAAGTTAGTTTGAATTAGCGAGTCTCCCCTTTTCACTTTTCTTGGCTCTTTTATAAGAAAAGGGGGAAAAATCTGTCAGTTTTTCTTTCTCCAAACCTGGATTTTTCTAACTTTAATTAAGACCCTCTCTCAGACATTAAACATTTAAAGACCATCTGTTAAGTGTTAGTTTTTAATTTTTTACCTCCAGCTCAACCTGATGACCACACTGCCCATGATTTATGAAAACCATTAAAAAGAATATATACAATTACTGACAATTTTGTAAAACAAATATTATCTAAACAATCCTTTATTTAGAACTTAAATTTTAGAGCTGCAAATAACAAAACAAATTCATTTTACACTATATTATCAAATAATATAGAACACAATATATAAATTTCTATAAAGGAAAAAAAATCTATACATCTGCAACATACACACACATATATGCATGCACAATCTAAACAGAGAACTGCTTGTCACAAAATATCTTTTATAATTTCCTATAATTTTGAACCTACTTAAAACAAATTCAATTTTAACTTGCACTAATGCTTTATTGATTAATATTATGATTAAGAAGACTATTTTAGATGTATAAAAAGATATATTTTTTAAATGTTACAGCAGCGTGCAAAATTCAATCCCCCTTCTTGACATAATGCTATCTATATTTTACAAAAAAAATACAAACAGATTCTCTATGTATGTGAGATTTAAACTACACAGTTATTACTTTTTCCAAATGAAGCTTTTCAATTTTTCTTAAACTAAAAAAATTTTTTTTGCCTATAACTAGTTTATTTTTTCATCATTGGTTTACATATGAAATAAACCAAGGGTCACAATATATTGCTTACAACAGTTCTTTCATATACATTTTAATGCAAACAGATTTTTTTAAAAACTTCTTTATTTTCCTTACAGTTTCGACTGTCCAGCAGTCTTCATCAGAGCACAGTTATCCTGGTTAAATATCGAAAATGGCTATTTTCGATATTTAACCAAGAATAACTGTGCTCTGATGAAGACTGATGGACAGTCGAAACTGTAAGGAAAATAAAGAAGTTTTTAAGAAAATTTGTTTGCATTAAAGTGTATATGAAAGAATTGTTGTAAGCAATATATATATATGAATATATGAAGATATGCAAAAAACATGAAAGAGAAGAATAAGAGAATATACTTCTGAAACAATAAAGTAATAATTGTTTCTGATGTTGAAAATTTTTTTTTCTTACTTTTTTAATGGTAATCGCTATTTGTCTTGGCCTTATTGTTTTGTTTTTTTCTATTTTCTGTCAATATATAGAAATTTGCTCTAACTTTATTAAAGCTGAAGTTATTGTGTCTCAAATCAGTTTTTTAAAAATTCAATATAATGCCAAAACCCCTAATATAGTTAAAGTAAAAATTATGCATTGATAAAATAATAATCTTTTCAGATTTTTATAACTTAGTCTCTTCATACTTCAAATTATTCCAAACTTACCCTATGGGAAATTGTTCTAAACAAGGCATGTACATTTCAGAAAGTCACCTGTTGTTGTATTAATCTGTGACAATGGTAGATTTTTACTGAAGGTATTATTATTACATTATAAGAACTCAGTAATTTCAATTTATTTGTTTTATCATGTTACAACTTTATTTTAAGAAAGATGATGCTTAAATTAAATGTCATAATTTTTAAATTATTGTTTATTAATTTTGGAAAAAATTTATATGCTATTTGTACAAGGACTCTCAATTCAGTATTTTATTTAAAATGTTGAATATTACTATCATTTTCCATAGTGTTCTCTTTTAGCTTAACTTAATGTATTTATTAAAATTGATCTGTTAGCTAAAATGATAGGATCCTGTAAATGATAAAAGAATTTAGAAATATTAATTATCAAATGTTTATTTAAGTAATTAGTGAATTATTTGTCTACATATTTTATAAATACTTGTTCTGAAATTATTATTACATTAACATTATTTTCAAAGGAATGAAAGGTTTGTTTCTTCATTTATAAAATTGAATACATGCTATATTTTTAAAATAATGTTATAAATTTACTTATTTTATAAAGGAAATAGACAATATTATTCATTTATTTCTAATGATATCTGCATATTGAATGCTGATATGTAATTTTCCTAAAATTAGAAATTACTTTATTGTGCCACTAAATATTTTGTTTGTCCTAAAAGATAAAATATAATACTGAATTGTATTTAATATTTGTTTAGTCTGCATTTTAGCAATATAAAATTTATTGTTGTTAAACATAATACAGCATAAGTATTATGTATAATTAACTCCAAAAAACCAGCTATGTATTTTATAAGTGTATATTATTTATAAAAGATGAGTATGCTCTTCTTAGGAATTAAGTATAATTCCTCAACATTTTATTGTTTGCTCCAAGTTATTATTCTTAAAATATATTTGTTATTCAAAAATACTGAATTTAATTCCTTATTATGCTCTATTTAATATATATATATTTGTCAGGAAGCTATGAATGGTATTTTATAAAATGAAATATTGCTATTATTTATTGAATGTGTTATTAAAAATCTACAAAGCTTATTATATTACTATTCAACTTAATATTTAAAATGTATGCAATATTCACGTTACTCATCTTATTATTTATTTACTCTACATCATTTATTTAGAATGGCTATCTTATTTGCATCAGCAATTCAATTTCGGCTTACATCATATTTTAATTGTTGTTTATTGATTTAATCTTCAATGTCATCTGGAAATCCTGTAAAGTCTTCAGGGTGTCCAAGAACTTTTATTTGACTGTATCCTGTGTAATGGTATGAAAAGCAAGATTTAAGAACTGTTTATTTTATTTGGTAAATGGGTATAAAATATTTAGCTTTAAT
Organism: Epiperipatus broadwayi; assembly: GCA_028023455.1. NCBI lineage: Eukaryota > Metazoa > Onychophora > Udeonychophora > Euonychophora > Peripatidae > Epiperipatus > Epiperipatus broadwayi. The sequence goes on along the minus strand of JAQFVV010006218.1, from coordinate 684,259 downwards.
ATTTATTTTTATATGCATTATATTCAGTTTATTTTCTCAGTATTATTTTATATATAGATTTAATATGCATTTTAATGTTAAGTTCTCAGAATATTACCAGATTAACACAATTTTAAAGTGTATTATACTTATTTCCTTTAGGAGTTATTTAGAATGTGAATGTTTGAAAGAGTTCATGAAATTGATATATATATTATTGATGTGTTTTTGCTACAATTTTATGTTTAGCTACATTTTCCATATTTTATTGGTTTTACACATCATTTATTTGTTATTAAAGAAGATTGTAGTGTTATCTCTATTGTGATGGGCACTCTTGGAATGGTTAGGCACAGGGTGGCTGTAGCTAAAGTTACACCTCTTGCATATATATAAAATGTATATTAATTTAAATTATATTTTATCCCCATTATAACAATAAATTAAGTACGAAATATATAAATGTGCTGTAAAATGATGATGATGGTCTGTGCATATATTTTACTTACATACAAGGATAAATTAAATATTCAAACCTATAATTTGTATGTGTGAATTATAATATTATTTGTATTTTTGCGTCTGTTGTTTATGTGATTGGAACATATATATATAAAAAAAAGGAATAATTAAAAATAATTATAAGTGGTCCAAACATCTATATTTTTTTATGTTTATCAGATATTTTCTCTGTCAATAAGTTAAGGCAAAGCCAGGCTGTTTTTCTGTGCCCAAATGTTAATTTTATTAATAGATTAGAAGTGGTCATCCTGCTTTGTGTTTTATTTTTAAAAGACAAGTAAGTATAAGGCAATTCGATACCAATATCAGCAGAAAAAATCTGATTTTATTTTTGGATTTGTGTTTTTAGTTTGTAATCTTTTGTAAGGGAAAATTAAGAAAAGCTTATCTTTTGTGTCAAAAATTGATGTAAATGAAATTCCTAAATCAATTAAGGTCGTCTGAGTGAAAACCAAGATAAACATTAAAGATTGAAATAAATGATAAGAAACACTCAGGTGTAATAAAGCTATATACTTTGTTCCACTCAGCCATAAATTTAGAGTTGGCTGACACAATAGTTATAGGGGGGTATTCCAATTGATATTCTAATGAGGGTGCTATATAAGCTATTCACCAGACGCTGAGGACATTTAATAGAGGAAAGTTGATAAGATACAATCTAATATAGAAGAGAAAAATGGAGAGGCTTTTTCTTGCTTGTTGCTGAAATATTGTGGCGGCTGTGCAAAGTTCTTTTGAGTCTACGATGCTGGTCCATACTGCTGATGAAATATTTAACCATGAATCTAGTAATACCATCTGACCAATGATTTTTGCAATCTGTAAGCAGATGAGGCCAGTGCATTAATGTCTATATAAGAAGGAGATACTGATTGTCCAATATTTAAGAAAGAATTTAAAAGGGAACAAATGAAAGTCCTGCAAAAGCTGTACAAATAAGTAGTAGTCTACTAATGCTGCATTAAAAAAGAGAAAAATATTAGTAAAACCCTGAAAGGTAAAAATGTCTAGAATAGTCAGGGTATGAATATGAAGTAGAATCCCATGTCAGTGCACCAACCCCAGATCCTTCCAAGCCATCACCATGTAATCCCTAATACCAGCTGATGAAGATAAATATCTAAATGCCTACAGCTTACAGAAATAAATACTCACCACCCTGTTGTCCAGTTTTGTAGTGCACTCAGAACCTCTGAAGCCTTGATGAAGGAGTCTGAAAATGTCGGATGCTAAAATTTCTTTTTATTCATTTATTTTACTCGATTATTGCATATAGATTATAGCAAAGATAAATTTTATTGATATATATTTTGTTGCATTACATGTATGTTGAGTTGTTATCCACAAAGTATTGGATTGTGTTATGTTAAATCATCCTCCCACATTAATTTTAAAATGCTTAGATATGTATTTGCATGTGTGTTTTCTTTTTTATATATATTTGTTATTGCTTGTAACACTTATATGCATAGATTAAAATAAATTCAAATTGAGTTAAAGTATAGCATTTTTCTCTTGACTCCATGTGTGTTTGATCTGTATACAAACACACACTTATAATATGTGTAGTTAAGCAGTGAGAAGGATGAGTAGAGAGACATACCTGTATATCTATATTGTTTGATAACAGATAAAATAAAAATAATACTTAATGTGTGTGTGGGTAGAAATTCAGACCATTTTATTCAAGAGTATTTATATAAAAATAGGGAGGGATTTCCATATCTAAATTGAATCAACATTATTCTTAATTTTCTTCTCATATCATAATGCTGGGGTTAAGAAAATGTATTTCGTGTATATAAATAGTGATGGGTTATTTGGGAGAATAAATGCTGGGGTTAATAAAATATGTATAATAAAATGTATATTTATGTATATAAATAGTGATGGGTTATTTGGGAGAATAAATATTTGTTTTTGTTTTTAAATTATATTATTATGAGTGTCTCATTTATTTTTCTCTCTCTCCAACAATTCTATGTTCATTTTCCAATTGTAGCATAAAGAGATGATTGAGCTAAGCCCATGGGACACTACTTTATGAGGTGATTAAAAGTTTGTTGTCATGCAGATATTTTCTTTACTTACTTGTTTCCTGTGATTCATTGATAGTTGTATATCCTTTTGGGAGGGGTTTTCTCTTTCCAAAAGTGGTGCATAAAAGCCAGGTTCAAATTTGGCCTTTCAAAAGTATGCAATGCACTGATTTCCATAAGCATGGCAATAGAGTTTTAGTATGGGAGAGATCAGAAAATATAACCAGCTTTGGTTTGATCTCTCATAATAAAATTCAATGGATTAACGTTGTTATTAAATCTAGAGTTTATTATTGAGTTTATAATAATGCCATACTCTGATGCACAGCATTCAGTTCATGATCAGTCCTGTTTACATGGTAAGAATACATAGGATAGGGATCAACTGGTACAGAAGGAATTGGCACCAAATGTGTTGGGCCTGATCCACCATAGTAAAAATATGGTACCGAAAGTAAAAAAACATTCAAAATTGGAAAAAGTTGTTTTAAAGAAAAAAAATGCATATAGTAAATTGAAAATTAAATAAACAGATTGATTGGGGAGGGAGATAAAATGCTTCACACACACACACACCCCCTCTGCACACACACACACACACACACACATATATATATATATATATACGCAGCATATAAGTGCAGAATAGGTGGAGGACTTCCATTGTTAATTGGAGACAGAATCTTTTTGTGTTGTTTTATTATTAAAATATATAAATATTAAAGTTGTGTTTTTATTTAATTTGTTTCTTTTTAATCCTGGGGTGCAGACATAGGTAAAAATATAGAATAGCTGAAGCATAGTTTATAGAAGATATATAAACAGGGAACAAAATTGGGATAATTAGGTGTGTAGTGCACTGCATATTTGCATAAATAAATAAATTTAAAAAAGTAGTTTCTATTTTTTTTTTTTTTTGCTTTTGTAATAATACCAGCATATTAATAGTATAAAATTGTGAGAAAGAAATTTAAGGTAATTTAATAAGTTGTAAATATTAACAAGATTGCACTCTAAAAGAATCAAGAAAGGGCATATTATAAGTGAAAAGAATAACACTGTAAATAGAGAAACAGTGGAGGAAAGTTAACCAGAAAGGCAGAAAAATGAAATAGAAATGTGTGGCACTCAACTAGAGGAGGAAAAGTCCAAAGGGGAAAGTGAAAGTTTAATGGAAATGATAAAAAATGAATGTATAATATGTCACAGAAGATAGACAGAATGGATGATGTGTCAAATGATATCTCACAACAGATAAATGATATAAAGAGTGATATGACAAATAGAAATAATGTGAAGGATAGGTTAAATGAGATATCACAACACATGAATGATCTGAGGAATGTTATATGAGTTGATAGGTCACAAAATAGGGATATCAGAAAGAAATCAAATGAGATGCCACAGAATATGAATAATGTGGATAGTGATACTGAGGCAAAATTTCAAAATAGGGAATAAATAATTCCTCCAAAATAAGGAGAGATGGCAATACTTCCATCAGAGCAGTAATAATATGATGGAAAAAGTAGAGGTCAAGCAGCAACTAATGGAGAAAAAATGTGAGGATCTGCAACACAATGTCAACCAAAAGATTGAAGATGTCAAAGAACAACAAAACTGCAATGTCAAAACTAAAGAATTAGTATTAGAAAATGATGGTAAGATTGAACCAGATATGACTAAACCACAAATTATCATTGCCTTCCCAGAGAAGCAGACTGTAAGGATGAAAAATGTTGAGATTCATGTGAATGAATGGCAAAGGAAAAATGAAGGGAGTATGAGTGAAATTCTTAAAACTATAAAGGCCATAGGAGGAAAAGTCAAGGACTTTAGGATCACAATGAATGAGAAAGCAATAATTGCAGGTTTAACAGAAGTGTAAATAGAGGGATATGAAGTTAGGGATATTGTATGCAAAACAATGTGTCGGGGAGTAGAGATCAGACTGTAGAAAAAGAAAAGAATGATCATCATGGGGAGGATAAAAGAGAATGGGCAAGGAATGGAAATATGTATAAGAGTCAAAGTCCAGAGCTAGATTTTAACCCCATAGGAAATAAGATTGATGACAATGGAAATGAATATGAGAAAGAAGAGAGGCAATATACCAGAATGTTGTGAAAACAATGAGTGGAAAAAATATAATCATGTTGGTCAGTCAGTCATGTTGTTTAAGGTTTGGGGATGTGAACAAGTAATTTTCCATGTATTGTGTATGTAGATTGGTCTGTGTCAGTATTTTCTGTATTCTAGGGTTGGATGTGATGAGAGTTCAGAGGGTTAGCTGGAGATTTTTGTGTAGTCTGGAACTTCTGTGGTACTATGGCAAATTATATTTCTACACTAAGAAGTGTATTGACTTATCACTTAACCTGCAGAGATGAAAATCCCTCTGATATTAATAACTTGTTGAGCACACATGTTGTAGCAAAGGAAGCTGGCATGGTGCAGAGTTCTTGGTTAAGAGAGAGACTTTTATTCTGATAATGCACAAGTCTACAATAAGGAATGAGCATGGATGCATTCACTTTATATTCATATTGTGATTACTTTGCATAGTTGTCAAAGAATTTCTAGATGAAGTGGGGATCTTTATGCTGATGCTGTGTCTCTTGATATGTCTATCTTGGAGGTCAGGAAAATAATATAGGTTTAGCCAGGCATATCAATGCTTGAAAGATAAAGTTTTGCATTTCTGGCAGTTAGTGACATATCTGTGGTGCTCTAATGATTATGACAGAGGGGCAAGTGTAAATATATATGTATATTTTTATTTGTTATACTAATATTGAAATGTAATTGACTAGTGAAGACATTAAATGGATAACCCCATTTCAATGTCTCATCAGAGGGGAGGTCTTGTGATGGGCACTCTTGGAGTCACCTGACACAAGGTGGCTGTAACTAAAGCTACAACTCACTGCATATATATAAAATGTTATTTAACATTCATTTAGGTTATATTCTATCCTTGTTCCAACAATAAATCAAGTACAAATTATATAAATGTACTATGATGCTGCTAACCTGTGCATACATTTTACCTACTCACAAAAATAAATTAAATATTCAAACCTATGATTTATATTTGTATATGTGAATTATAATATTGTATATACAAATAGTGTTTTTGTATTTTTATTTTTCACTATTGCAAATTTTCTAATTTGCATCTTTGCTAAGTTGTTTACATGTTGGAATGTATATAAAAGTGATAATTAAAAATAACTGTAAATGGTCCAACACATTTATATTTTTATGTTTATCAGATATTTTTTCTGTCAATAAGTTAAGGCAAAACCAGATTGTTATTGTGTGAACAAATGTTAATTTTACTAATAAATTATAAATGATCATCCTGCTTTGTGTTTTATTTTTAAAAGACAAAAAAGTATAAGATAATTAGACACCAATATCAGCAGAGAAAATCTGATTGTATTTTTGGATATATGTTTTTAGTTTGTAATCTTTTGTAAGGAAAAAGTGAGAAAAACTTTTCTTTTGTGTCAAAAATTGATGTAAATTGAACTCCTAAATCAATTAAGATGGTCTAGTAAAAACCAAGATAAAAATTAAAGATAAACATTAAAGATTAAAATAAGTGATAAGAAATACTCAGGTGTAATAAAACTATATACCTTGTTTCACTCAGCCACAAATTTAGAGTTGGCTGGCATAATAGTTACAGGGAGTACTCTAATTAGTATTGTAATGAGTGTGCTATGCTGTTCACTGGGTGCTGAGGGTTATTAATAAAGAAAAGTTGATAGAGAAAATACAGTTTAATATAGAAAAGAGGCTTGTCCTTGCTTGTTGCTGAAATATTGTGATTGCTGTGCAGAGTTTATTCAAGTCTACCATGCTGGTGCATAAATGAAATATTCAATCATGGGTTTAGGAAGACCATCTGACCAATGATTTTTGCTAGCTGTAATCTGCTGAGACCAGTATTTTTAGGCCATATATAAGAAAGAGACACTGATCATCCAATATTTAAGAATTAAAAAGAGAAAAAAGCCAAGCCTGGCTTTAAATGAAAGTTCCATAAAAGCTGTCCAAATATGTAGAAGTCTGCTAATGCTGAATTAATGAAGGAAAAAATATTAGTAAAATCCTGAAAGGTGAAAATGTCTAGAACAGTCAGTGCAATGAATATGGAGTACAATCTCACATCAGTGCATCAGTTCAGCTTCTTCCAAGCTGTCACCATGTAGTCTCTAATACCAGCTGATGAAGATGAACATCTAAATGCCTACATCTGAAGCTGGAAATATAGTACATATTTCTGCTTCACCTAGTGTCAATGTCATCAGCACTAGTGTGGGTTTGAATCCAACCTTTTATAATAACTGACACCCACCTCATAATTGGTGGTAGTATAATTATAAGCAATATTGTATTCTTGTATCTAATTAATTTGTATTTTATGATTAACTAACTTTTTATAATAGTTTATTTATTTTATAATATTTGTAGAACTGTATATTATGTTTATTTTATTAAATTGATATTTATATGTAATTGAATCCTAAATATCTATAAAATGTTACAAATATTTTAAATTCTTTATTAAAGTTCATTTTTCTTAAATTAATCAGTTGGTAACATTTTATATTTATTTTTTGATAAATGTACATTAAAGGATCAATTATATTTTGTAAATTTCTACTTAAGTTTTATATCAAATATTAAATTTAAAAGTCATTGTACCAAATTCCTAAAATTTTTCTGAATAAAAGTTACATTTTTGTTAATCTAAACCTTAATTAAATAGGCTTGTTAATACAATGACTGATAAACTTAATATGCTTGTTGTTTTTTCTTTTAATTAGCAAATCAACTTGTTAATGTAGAATTATAGATTTCCCTCCAAAGCAGGCACCAACCTCAGAGAAACACTTAGAGTGATTGCAATTGGCAGTTGTCACTGTAGATTTAATCCTATAGATAAGGCCAGAATATATAAATAGTGGAAAATTTGATTATTATTATTAATTATTTGAAAAGTTCACTGTAGAGAGTAGTTTAGATTTAGTACATCGTGATTAAAGGATGACTGGCTAAAAAGATTGACCATTGCTTTCCAGAGCTCTGTCCCACTGGCTCATCATCAATGCCCTTCCAGTGCTCTCAAGACCTAGCCTGAGACGATACAGTGTCAAGGAAGCCTGCTGAGCGATCTGACTTTATATAACTGCCTGTGTCAAGCCATGTAACATCTACCATTTGGTTGAGGTAACCTTAATTTTCTGCAAGCCACTAATTCTACCTTATGTTGTTTTCTAAATCAATGTTAATTTATATTATCTATATCTGTTTATACAACTTAGTTTTAAAATGCGTTGTTTAAATTTTTTTCTCTTAAAATTAAAATCTCAATTCTTATCAAAATCCCACATTATTTTGATGTGGCAAATTTAAATTAAATTTTGTTGGTTTATTTATAATATTGACTTACTGAAATTTCCAAGTACAAAATTCAATGAGCTATTAACTTTAAATTCTCTCCCTCTTATTTTCTCCAGTCAAAATCATTACAGGAGACTTATTTCCCAAAATTAATTAATAGAAAGCTCATTTATTTTTGTACATCATATTATAAATCTATTTTTAAATGATTGAAATGATTTTAAAAGTTATGTGTCTTATTATTACCTCCAATTTAAAATGGCCCTCATAATTAAATCAGTTAGTTAAATCTATTACAATTTCTGTAAAACAAATGTCTTAAAAGAAAATCATTCATCATAGCATTTTATCAGTATATGTTTCATACATATATATTTTATTTGTCAGAAAATAGAAAATTTGTGATGTATAATTTATTATGCTGTATATAGTCAAAATTCACCAGAAGTGAGTTTGAGGTTTAATGCCCAATCTATCTAGGTTAATTAAAAGACAGTCCTATTTTGTAATCTTCCATGATGAGTTATTTGAAATATTTGTAAAGTGTGGAAAACAATTTATATTTTAGTTTTAATTCTTGCCTTTCTTTTTATAATATAATTTATGATTCATTCTTTGATGGTCTAATGTTTCTGGGACTTTCCATAATGTCAGGGAGCCAATTATTTTAATCAGGGATTAAGTTATTATTTTCATTAGTGATGCACTATCTGTATATGTCTAAGACATTATGTATTTATAGCTACAACCATTCATTTATTATTAGTATTTTGCTTTGCTACTTACTCCTCAGGACCTTTAGAAATTTAACTATGACCATTCCAATCTTTCACAGTCCCTCAAAGTAGATGTAGTTCATACCAAGGGATCCATTTTCAGACATTACCATTTAAGATGTGTATGGAAAGGCCAGCACATAACATTTATTATTATTATTATTATTCAAGAGACATGTTTTGGCTAGAGGGCCAGCATTTCTCATCATCTGTATTGTACCGGTATAAATCCACCACGCTTACTCATACACAGTACCCAAGTTCAAACCCAGTCCACGTTTAAGAATAAATTCCAAAACGCCAACGAAATTCAAACCCAAACCCCGGTATGACCAACCGATGATGACTTTATAACAGCACGGGGTTATCCCTTTACTAGCTCAACTCAGAACACAGACTAAATTACTTACAGTTTTATATAGAGGTCTATTATACTCTGGGTATCGGTACGGTCATTAATGCAATGTATATATTTAAGTTGCCAATACAGACAGTAGGTGACTAAATAGACTTAGAGAGTAATGAAGTGGAAGACACAAAATTAGAGTAAATAAACTGTTTAATAACAAATAGAAAGCATAAAAATATAGTATTCAAAAGTACGGTAAGATTTCCATAAAGATTCTATTATAATTAGCTACTAGTCTTTAGTAATCATTTTTACCTGGTAAACAAACTCATACCAATATTTGTGTAGTGAAATGATTGACGGGTGGCTAAGGGAATCAGAGCATTTGAGCATTGAAAATATTTATCTACGATTTTTATTAAGTTATTTTATTCGAATAGATTCGAACCGTTGCGTGTACGAATAATTGGAGGGTGGTTTCGTATAACTATGATATCTAAGATTGATGTACTAGTGGTTGCCTAGATTGAAGAGCCCTACAGTAATCACTTGCGGTGCATCAAAGGAATACCGGGCGGCTTGTACTTTGACAAGGCTTAATGCCCCCAAGTAGCTCCGGGACACTACAACCAGCCGGGATCATTTCGAAACCCGGTGATCCAAGAGATAACCTGGGAAAGAATTGCTTTCTTCCCCATATGGTAGTATGGCGAGACGCTAACTTCGGCGAAGGGAAGGCATTGCCACAGTCATCGAGGATGAGTGCTTGAAGTGGATTTGAAAAGGAATTATACCAAACCTGAGTAATCAATTCGTCTATTTCTACGCAACAGGCTGAGATAACTATTCCAATAAAACATGGCGGAATCAAACTGTCCGCGAAAGCAATAATTAATAAAGTTTACTCTGAAACTCCTAACTCCCCCCCAGATCGTTCAGGCGGTAGCGATTATAACAAATTATACACTGAGAATTATTTCTCATTTCATGTAGGAAACTAAGATAATAAATTTAAAACCCTTTACATATTTAAGATTGAAGTATCGGTTACAATAGTATGACAAAACAAAAAAAACAAAAAAATATAATAAAGTGATTTAATATCTGCCAACTCAATATATGAAATAATCTTTAATTTAACAACGAACTTCCTTTTAAAATAACTATAATCAATATTATAAACTTTAAACAGAGTTGGGAAATATTTCTATTGGCATCGTTTGTTTATAGCATAAGTAATAAAAGAAAAAAATTAGAAATGTCTTCATTTGAATTACTATTAGTAGATACAATATTTATAAACTATTTTCTAAAGACTAGAGCAGAGGAAAAGAAGAAAAGAAAATTTACTGACAGGTTTGAAACAGTAGCGTTATAAACGAAACAACAAAAAAACTTACATGTGATTCATTTGATTGACAGATTAACTTATAACATTAAGCTCGGGAGAAAGTTAAAAGTTCATGTAACACAGTTACCCTTCCTTCTTCATCCGGCTTGGCTTCTCACGATGGTATTTCTGATGAACGTAGGCGCGCATTTGAAATCTACTTGAAAGGCATAGTCAATTTGGAGATTGGAAGCTGGAAATTGTGAAGCACATAAAACATGATCAGTCAGCGGCACAAAGATTCAAATTGGCGGGACAGAGATCAGCTCCTGGCACTTAGCCCATCGACATTACGGTTTACTGGTGAACTTCTTAACAAAAGTTGGAAAGATTTTTCTCTAGCAACTGCTTTGCTGTTTTTTGATACGATCTACTCCCAGCCACGTCAAAAGTTAGAATGTTAGTTTTTTCTACAATGGCCACGGTTGACCTTTCTGTCAGGTTTTGTTTTAGGCTCCGCCTACTTTTCTCTAGCCTTCAGCAATCCAGCTTGACCATACAATATCAATTATCCATTTCCATTGTTCCGTTTTCAGCTATCTTTAACTTTAATACGCAATTTTAAATTGACAAAGTAATTACAAATATAAATTCCTTATCTAATTTCGAATATAACTCAATTACTCTATACATTTGTACAATACAGATTTTAATTAAAAACACTGATCAAAGGAATGTGACTTTTGATCAGCATTTTTAAACGACTTTGTATAATTCTAAAAGGCTAAAATTTAAGCAAATACACCCGCAATGAAACCTTTAAATTAAGTTGATATAAATTCACAAACCACGCACACACGAATATTATTCCATGATTTGTGACATTTATGCACGGAATCTCTACATATTTATTTACAAAACATAAAATATATATAGCTCAATTTTTGTGACTTGAAATGGAAAAATCCCATTGCGGGCGAATAGTAGTTCGAATTACCGTACTTAAACACATGAAACTAAGATCGGTTCTTCGATCTGTCTGTTTCAGTATATACCAGGTATTTCTTTTAGTAAAGCCACCCAGAGGTTCATAACAGACTTCATTTATTTTGTTGTATCTATAAATCTTTATTTGTTTGCAAACCTGAAATGGTCTCTGCCATGATGGTATGTCCTTTACAAACCAATTTCGTTAATCAATTAAATCTGACTGTATAATTGTCAATTATTTATTTAAGAACTATTTTGCTTCCCACACTCATTATATACAAATGATTTTAAATGTAATTGTGTTTTAAATGCCCATCTTTCATGTCTTAAATATATATATATATATATATATATATATATATATAATAGATTTATTTGTAATATCTTAGAGAGGACTAATACTATTTTATTGCTGATTGGTTCTTGGCAGACCAATTAATCATTTTTTTTACTTTGTTAATCAAAGCCACATCAAAATGAATTCAAGAAAATAACCCAAGTTGTATAAACAAAATCCGAATTATTTTGTATAACAAAACTTATTTTATAACTCAATTTCTTAATAAATTCATATAATATTATTATTTTAAATAAGCCTCATTTGTCATCACTCCAAATCTCTAAGGTTAATTACTCTATTTATTCATCCTTCCTTGATTTAAATTCCCTTCTTTGTAATGTTGCCATAAAGAATTATCATTATTATGGTTCAAACCGTTTAGTAATCGATATCCAATCACATCTGTACCGTTCTGCAATTCACTAAATCATTAATCTCTTATATAAACTCATTATTATTTTGAGTCTCTTTGTGAACCATGACCTCCACCTGGGACAGAATAAAATCAAGGGCTGCTAGTGTCATTATAAACATTATCCATTAGTCAGAGAGGCAATAGTTCAGGCAAATAGGTTAGGATTCACCCTTGCCCTGACATCTATATCTTGTACATGGTTAGATTCAAGGTACTTTTGCTTGGATTATTGGTCTTGTTGAATGAATACACGATTTTGACTGGCACACATCTTACTGAAATGAAGAGCAATCATCACTGTTCTATTTTCCAGTTTTGTAGTGCATTTAAAAGTCCCATAGTCTGGAAGAAGTCTGAAAATGCCAGATGGTAAAATTTCTTTTTATTCATTTGTTATTTTACTTGATTATTGCATATAGATTATAGCGAAGATAAATTTTATTGATGTATATTTTGTTGCATTACATGTATGTTGAGTTGTTATCCACAAAGCATTGAATTGTGTTATGTTAAAATCATCCTCCCACATTAATTTTAAAATGCTTAGATATGTATATGCATGTGCGCATTTTCTTTTTTTTATATATTTGTTATTGGTAGAAATATATGCATAGATTAAAAGAAATTCAAATTGACTTAAAATATAGCATTTCACTTTTGACTCCATGTGTGTTTGACCTGTATACAAACACACACTTATAATATGTGTAGTTAAGCAGTGGGAATGATGGGTAGAAAGACATAAGTGTATATCTATATTTTTTGATAACAGATAAAATAAAAATAATGCTTAATAAGTGCATGTGTGGGTATAAACTCAGACCACTTCATTCAAGGGTATTTATATAAAAATAGGGAGGGGAATTCCATATGTAAATGAATCAACATTATTCTTAGTTTTCTTCTCATATCATAATGCTGGGGTTAATAAAATATATTATTATTCATGTAAGTAAATGGTAATGGGTTATTTGAGAGAATAAATATTTGTTTTTGTTTTTAAATTATATAATTACAAATGTCTTATTTATTTCTCTTTCTCTCCAACAATACTATGTATATTTTCCAATTGTAGCATAATCCACCAGTTACCTGAGATAAAGAAATGATTGAGCTAAGCCCATGGGACACTAATTTATCGAGTTATTAAAAGTTTGTTGTCATGCAGATATCTCTTTTACTTATTTGTTTTATATGATTCATTGTTAGTTGTACATACTTTTGGGATGGGTTTTCTCTCTGGAAGTGGCACTAAAGTCCAGGTTCAAATTTAACTTTTCAAAGATATGCAATGGCCAATGCACTGTTATCCATAAACATGACAATAGAGTTTTAGTATGGGAGAGCTCAGGAAATATAACCAGCTTTGGTCTGATCTCTCTCATTTAAAATTCAATGGATTAACTTTAAGTTATTAAATATAGAGTTTATTATTGATTTTATAATGATGCCATACTCTGATGCACAATGGTCAGTTCATGTTTGGTTCTGTGCACATGGTAAAAATCCATAGTGTAAGGGTGGACTGGTACATTGTTTTATATATTGCTTTATTATGCCAGTGAGATTTATTATATCTTTGTGATATTAAACATGTAATGCTATAGTTAGACACCCCCTCTCTTTTTGATGGTTTATTCTCATATTTTTATGACTAGAGACAAGATCCTAGCTGATTATGCCCTTTTGTGGAGGTAGTTATCTAAGTTTATGCCATCATTTTATTTTGTCTTCACTGTTTTAATCCCTTGATGTGTATCTAAGTGATATATTTTTTTAAAGTCATGAATGATGCTCAACCATGTCTTTATCCTGGCTTTTTGATATGTTTTAAAGATGTTGGGTGATACCAATCATGCCTTCATTTACACTCTTGATAAATTGGAGTGGTTTTGATGTATAGATCTTTTTTATATGCCTAGCTTGCATATTCAGATATTTTAAAATCTTATAAAATATGTTTGTTATTAAATTTATAATTGTTCATGTGGCTGTAAAAATTTATACATTTTCTCCAAAATTCATAGTGACCAAAGGATTGTAAGATTTTACCTTATTTTGAGTTTTGAATATTTTTCATATAGGGACTAGTGAGAACTTTACTGAATTTGTAAGACATAACATTAAGATTTCTGATTATATTTATTAGTAGTTTAAATTGTAAACTATAATTTTATTTTTCAGCTGAGGGAACTTGATAATTTATAAAGTTTATTAGATAACTTAATGCTTGTTTTTCTATATCATAAGTATTATTTTAATTATTGGCTGCAGAAAGGATTTTGCTATTAACTGAAAGGAGACCCTTTGATTCCTCTTGGAGGCCTTAAAGGAACCGAGCAGGGCAAATTCCTAATGTCCACTCCATACGTTCTTGTCGTTGCAGCTGTTATTACTATGTGATTATTCATATAGTATACGAACATGGATGGGCTGCTCACCAACACGCATTAGCCAGCATGGTGAGTTTATTGGCTTTTTACCTCTGAGTTTAAGATCAAGAAACACCATGGTCTTTCTTCTCAGTGCCTGATAAGGCAGAATGAATGTTTGTGTAAATGATAAATATTTTTCCAATACATATATACAATTATGACAGACAAAAATAAAGCATGGCCCTTATTCCCAGGAGGCTGTAAAGTCACCAACCAAGGCAGCGGTTGGTGGCCGAAGGTGGAGGGTGCTAAGAATCCCCTGATTGCGGACCCAGGCTGCCATTTGATGACGACTTTTTATTTAGGTACTTACAACTGCAGATCACTTTCAAGTGAAGGAAGATTGCAAGAATTAGAAGAAGAACTGTCTTATATTAAATGGGACATTATTGGACTTTGTGAAGTTAGAAGAAAAGGAGAAGAAACAATTGATTTAAAAAGTGGACATATACTCTATTATAAAGGCACACATATTGGAAATACAAGTGGAGTAGGATTCATTATAAATAAAAAGTGGAAGAACAATATTGTGGAGATTGATGGTGTATCGGACAGAGTGGCAAGATTAGTTATACAACTTAATAGCAGATACCAAATGCAGATAATTCAGGTTTATGCCCCAACAAGTTCTCATAGTGATGAAGTAGTAGAAGATTTTTATATGGATGTACAAAAGGCTTTTGATCAGAGTAAACAACATTTTAAAATTGTTATGGGAGACTTTAATGCTAGAATTGGTAGACAAATGAAAGATGAAATTGCTGTAGGTAATTTTGGTTATGGTAATAGAAATGAGAGAGGACATAGACTTGTGGAGTTTGCAGAAAAAGAAAAACTTTATATTATGAATTCATTTTTGAGAAAAATGTTAAAAGGAAATGGACATGGAAGCATCCAAATGAAGGTACAGCAGAATTGGATTATATTTTGACTAACAGAAAATACATATTTCAAGATTGTAATGTTCTTAATAAATTTAACACAGGAAGTGATCATCGATTAGTAAGGTGTAAGTTACGTGTTAATGTAAAACTAGAGAGACAAAAATTATTAAGAAAAACAATATTTACAGTTGATATTCCTAATCTTCAGAAACATTCTAATGAATTTAAATTAGAACTTACAAATAGGTTTCAAGTGTTAGGAGATTTTGAACATGATTCAGATTTGAATGAAATTAATATGAAAATAACTGATACACTTTTAAAAACTGCAACAAACATAGCTGGTAGAAAAAAGCAGCAATTGACTAATAAAATTTCTACTGAGACTAGAGAATTTATGAAGAAAAGAAGGAATATGAAGATATACAAAAATGATGTATTAAAAAGAATTGAATATCTCGAATTTTGTAAAATGGTACGGAAAAGAGTTGAAAATGATATAAGAAAGTATAACTGTGAAATAGCAAGGAAAGCTGTAGAAGAAAATAAAAGTCTCAAAAATGTTAAACAACATTTTGGTATTGGTAGGAAATTTATATCTGCAATAAGAAAAAAAGATGGAATTATTACTAAAAAGAGAGATGACATCATGAAATTGGTAGAAGATTTTTATCAAGAATTATATAGTAATAAAGAACAAGTACCTCCTATATCTATTACATCTTCCGAATTGCCCAGAATTTTAAATGAAGAAGTGAGACATGCAATTAAGTGTATGAAGAAAGGAAAGGCTCCAGGAAATGATGGAATTATAATTGATATATTAAAAGAAGCAGGTGAAGAAATAGAAACAATTTTAGCAAAGTTATATACCAAATGTCTAAATGATAAAGATGTACCGGAAGATTGGAAGAATGCAGTAATAATATTAATATTTAAAAAAGGTGATAAAGAAGATATTAGAAATTACAGACCTATCAGCCTTTTATCAGTTTTATATAAAATTTTTACCAAGATAATTACAACTCGTCTACAGAGAACTTTGGATTTCCACCAACCAAGAGAACAAGCTGGATTTAAAAGTGGTTTTAGTACAATAGATCATATCCAGGTATTGAGAGAAGTCATAGAAAGGACAAACGAATATGAGTTGTCATTATGTTTTGGATTTGTAGATTATGAAAAGGCATTCGATTCTATACACATTTCTTCAGTGATTAAAGCATTGGATCATCAAGGTATAGATCCAGGATATTGTCATATTTTAAAGAATATTTATAAAAATGCAACAGCAACAATTAGATTACATAATGATACTGGAAAAATCAACATTGAGAAAGGTGTAAGACAAGGTGACTCCATATCTCCAAAACTCTTTACAGCAGTGCTGCAAGAAGTATTTTGTGGATTAAAATGGGAAACTAAAGGAGTGAAAGTAAATGGAGAGTATTTAAGTCATTTAGATTTCGCAGATGATGTAGTTGTTTTTGCAAATAATGCTTCAGAGCTGCAGGAAATGTTGCAGGAGTTAGCAGATGAAAGTAGAAAAGTAGGACTAAAGATAAATGTTAAAAAGACTAAAGTAATGTTTAATCGATTTGCTCAAAATATGAAAATAAAGATTGATTATGAAGAATTAGAAGAAGTTAACAGTTACAAATACCTTGGTCAGATTATTAATACAGATGGAAACATAATGGAGGAAATTAATCATAGAATTAAACTTGGTTGGAGTGCTTTTGGTAGAAATAACTTGATACTAAAAGGAAATATGCCTATGTGTTTGAAAAGGATGGTTTTTAACAAATGTGTTTTACCAGTTCTTACTTATGGATCTGAGACTTGGACACTTAATAGAAGAGCAATACAGAGACTTCAGACCACTCAAAGGAGTATGGAGAGATGTATGTTGGGAGTAACAAGAAGAGATCGAAAACGCAATGTATGGGTAAGACAACAAACAGGTGTTACTGACCTTATTGAAAAAATTAAAAGATTGAAATGGAGTTGGGCTGGACATATTGCTAGAAGAGATGATAATAGATGGACAATTGAAATTTTAAACTGGATTCCAAGAGATTGTAAAAGACCCAGAAAGAGGCCACATGTGAGATGGATGGATGAAATAAGAAAATGTGCAGGGGTGTTGTGGAGAAGAGAAGCTAAAGATCGGAGAATATGGATTAAACTTGGAGAGACCTTCATCCTGCAGTGGATTGATAATGGTTGATGGTGATGATGATTTTAATTATTAACTTATGATTCTTATATTTTTCATCATCATCTGTATTCTCAGAAATCTAACCAGATCACACATATTTACTTTATGCTTTGAGAATAGATTACAAGAAAATATGATATAAAAGTCACTTTATTAAATTATATTGTTGATGTTAAGATAACACCAATAGACAATATTATTTTGTTTATTTATCGTTTTATTTATCTATTTTAAGATTACTTTTTTTTTTATTCATCTTGAGTTAAGATCATAAAATTACTTTATTTTGGTATAATATTAACAGCAAATATGTTGGTGTGATATTTGGGTAGCAACAAAATCCCTTTTCTGTCAAGCATTGGTGGTCGACAGGTCAACGATGGCTGCTTTACAAGCAGTTGTCCCAGGTTAGCGGGTTTGCTTCCTGGATGATGCTATGAGACATGAGAAAATCCCTTTCCTACTCATAATATCACAAATGTTATCCTAGTAGGTTATAATTATTTTTAATATAAAGTTTTCATATTTTATTTTTAAATTTAATAAGTATTTAATTTACTAAAACATCATCTTAAAAGTAAGATCATATCCGATTGTTATTATTTGTCACTATGATCCCATTTTTGATTGGTTTTAAGAAATAAAAATAAGATTATTGGTTATTGAAGAATTCATTATTAAAAGAACCCTGAGATTTGATGTTCACAATTATTTTAAAAAGAATTACATTCCTGAGATAAAATATTTTAAGAAAGAATGATGTTACATAGAAAACCTTAGGTATTTTGAGCAAGAATGGCTATACTTAAGATCTGATTATTTAGAAGATTCATTGTAATTATAAAAATTAATTTTATTTTAAAAGGTATGTTAGATGAAGAGTATTGAAAGTAGCCTAATCTTTTGTGTAATCTTCTGCATAATATTTTAAATACAATAGAGTATTAATAACACTCTCCCTCTGATGTCTTGCTTATTGAAGCTGAGTATTAAAATTTTCTATTTGATCTGATATTTGCATTTGTCTTGGATATATTTCTCTTAAAACAGCATATATAAAAGCTAGCCCAGATTTTGAACTGATCTTTTGATTAGGTATATATTATAACCCTGAGCTTATTATATTGCTATCTTTTACACGAAGTTTAGTCTGCCTCTATTGTTTATGTTATTATCACATTGTCTCACTTTCATTTTTTGGTTATAATATATATTATAATTATATTTGCTGCTTAGTGAATACTAATCCAGTAATTAAATTCAGTTAATTTTATGTAATACATTAAAATATATACAAAATAATCTCACAATTTTTCTAAAATCCTTTTATTATTTTATTGTTTTAAAAATTACTTTGATATTTCTTCTTTTTTATTATCTTATTTAGAAACAAAAAAAAAAGTTTTATTGTTGAAAAATAGTTAATTGAAGTTTATTCAGAATTAAAACAAAAACTTGCAGTTTGTAGCAATTATTTTCCTCTCACACTAAAGCTTTAATTGATTTTAATTAGTATATGACTAATACTATTTAAATTCACAAGAAAAGGTATCAAATTGCTAAAATAATTTTGGAATGAAACTAAATTGCTATTAAAGATTTGAAATTAGAACAAACCTCATAAAAAAATCTATATAATTATTTTTTATAGAAAAAATTAAACCCTACTTTTTGCTGTGGCAAATATGTCAGCTACCATGGACTCTACATGTAAAATGAAGTCACACATATGCAGAAGTTATTAAGGCCTCAATGTTATTGCTATAGCACAATAATAGAAAGCAAAATGCTTACATAAATTTTTGGATAAAAATACAAATCAAATCGCAAGATTCCCCAGATCAACAGTGAATGACCCGATTAATTTAGACATACTTACAGATGCTCCTGAGGAACTTATCAATGTAATGGAGGAGGCCTGGTCAAAAAAAAGCTTGAAAAAAATCTCAGAGGTTTCCAAAAAATTTACTGTATGAAGTGATTACAGCAAAGAACATGTAGGATTCTATTCAATGGATTGGGGAACATCCTAACTCCAGATATATTGCCATCAAATTTTTTGATGAAGAGCAGAAATATAGATTTGAAAAGACTATTCACACAGTAGAAAAATATGAGCTAGTCAAGATAGACCAGAATAGAGAAAACTATATAACAATGATTATTAAAAACACCTACTTCAATTATTGCATTAATGACTTTATAAAGCTAATGGTACCTTTTGGGTAAGTGGTGACCTTCCAATCTACATAACTAAGAGATAAGCCTATACCGATGCTAAGCAACAAGTATCATTTTAAACTGCGCCTAAACAAAAATCTAAATCCTAATGACATCCCTATGTTAATTATGGATCAAGAAACCATGCTCCTCATAATAATACATGGAGTTAAACCTCAGTGCTTCAACTGTAGAAAAAGAGGTCACATCATAAATGCGGTCCAAAAACTAAATGTCCACACTGTGAAATGAGAACAACAAAACAGCAATGCAAGGGGGAAAATGATAAAAATAATATACCACAAATAAATGGAAAAGCATTAATCCCTGATATAAATTATGCTAACATCGATGATTTGGTTATTTTCACCCCAAATATACCATCAGAAGATAATGATCTTAATACAAGATCAACTATCAGATCAACACAGTTCCATTCCACTAAACGTCACAAGTGAAATTAGCAAAACCATTCCAGAAGCAGTAATTCTAAACAAAACTTTACAAGACATTATAGAATCAACAATATCTTACCCAAAACACACAGACATGGACTTAAATGTACTAATGTTCAAACACAAACCAGGTCATCCACCAAGCAAAAAAAACAGAAATGAAAAGTGAATTACAAACACCAGAACTGAGTGAAGAGGATTTACCACAATCTCTGGACAATGCTAAAAAAGTTAAAATATCAACCAAAACATATTAGATTTCAGTGTGTGCAATACTACAAATGAGCAATTCACTGTAATAGAAGTGAGCTATGCTTAAATACAATAGCTTATGACAAATCTCTAGATTTGTGGCTGAAAGTCCAATATCTTTAGATAGAAATAAACAGTTAACATAAACACATTTCTCTTATTTCTACATAAATACACTAAATAAAGCAATAATAATAAAAAGTAGTCAGTTAATGTTAGAGGATTAAATCTGTAGAAAAAACTATAAACTCAGAAAATGGATTAACATTACCCAACCACACATTATTAAACTGCTGGAGACAAAGATATATAACAAATCACAAATGGATCCATCTAAGTTCTATGACAGTCAATGTTATTCATTGTTTTCCAGAGCCACATTTTTCCCATTGGCTGAGACAGAAATTGTGATAACCAAAACTAGCCCACTCAGCTCATTTAAAGTAATACACATTGATTGATGCACACATGCTAATTATTAATCTATATCATAAAAATAATGCTGAACATAGCATATCTATATGTTTCTCCAGGTGAAACAATTATAAATAATCTTGTACATATACTAAACACAAAATCCGTATCCTCAATACATCCAATAATACTAATGGGAGATTTTAACATGTCATACAATAAATTTGTTAAAACATGGTTACACAGACTGGCTTTTTCTATGTCTGGAGAAGGTTTTCTTTCATAAAACTCTGTTTCATTCAACCATGACAGACACTCATCTTTAATTGATCTTGTCATTTATTCACCAATACTCATCATATGATCAAAACACTACTAATAAACTCATCTTTTTCAGATCATTTGGCTGTGATGATTTGTCTTAAAAATGATTTTTCATACAGACCTACAGTTACTACAGGAAAAACTATTAGAATATTGCTCCCAGGTCAAACTAAAGAATATATCTTTTCAGAAATATACTTATCAATATTCAAAATTTGTGACATAGATTTGGACTCTGTTCAGACATGGATTACCTTTGTAAACATAATCTCATACACAATTGATACAATAACAAAAAACCAAACACCTGTCAAGGATTTTTGCACTCGCAGATGAACTATATAAAAGAATAATGCTTAGTGCTTTCACTGAGAAGGCTTCACAAATGTAACAGCCCCCAGAGAAGCTTATTGGTCAGCATGTGACTCACTCAAAGAATATTTGGTAATAAAGAAGAGCTAATTATTCCTGAATCAAACTCACATGTGATCTAGACAGAACATTTTCTGGGCTCTTGGTCAAGCTCCTACAAACTAGGTTCCATTGGCTATCAAAGTAGAAGGGCAAACCATTGCAAGTGATATTATTCTAGAGCTGCTCTACTCATTCTACAAACACAACTTGCAAAAGGGGGAAATATTCAGTTCCCCACAACTGGGCCCACCAGAAGATAAATAACTTGTTCCATGAGAATTTGAAGAAAAGTTATATTCAATATCAAACTCATGTCATCCAGGGAGATATGAAATACCTTGCTTTGTATACAAACATTTAAGTCATTTCCCAGTAAAATAACTAGCAGATTTAACCAACTTTCTAACAAAAAGAATTCATTGCATTCATGGGTTTTATCCCATTTCATTGGTTCCATTCATTAAGAAGGAAAATATACCCACATTTCCAAATCTCAGACCTATATCAATGAACCCTCTTAGTATCAAGATTCTAAATTTAATTGTTAAAGATAGATTTGAGTCCTACATTGTGCCATTGTTGTCAAAAAATCAGTTTGAAAAGAAGGGATCTTTAACTGGAAAGGCAGCTTTTTATATAAGACAGTGATTGATAGTCAGAAATGACAAGAAGTATGGACCAATTGTAGTTCAACTGGACATTAAATCAGCATTTGATATGGTACTAATTAATATTCTAATTAATGTGCTAGCAGACACATCAATTCCAAGAACACTAATCAACTTGATTACAAATCTTTTAAGTAGAGAAATTGATATAAGTCTTAGTGGGAAATAAGCACCATCCTTCATTCCATTTAACTTCATTCCACAAGTCTCACCACCCTTCTATTCCCTTTTTATATTAATTCTCTCCTTAGAGCAATTGAAAGTGAGCTTGTTGGAATATTCATCCCTGCAATGAAGATTAATGTTACATGTGTTGCATACATGGATGATATTACCATCTTTCTACCCACAAAAAACAAATACCAAAGCTAATTAAAATTCTTAAAAACTACTCAGCAGAATATAAACTGGAGTTTAATCTACATAAATCCAGTGTTTGGCCCATATGCACTGAATCCCAACATGACCAATACTTCAAAGGAAAACCAGGTTCATTCCTGGGATTTTCATTCCATTTAAGCAACTTTGAAATGTGATCACAGATACAGAGGAAATTAATGAATAAATCTGAGAATATAAGTGATTGTTTATCCAAATCATGCATGTCACTCTATGCCAAAGTAACTCTCTCCAATCTCTTAGTAATAACAAGAGTTATATACTATACATCCATAATAATATACACAAAAGCTTTTACACTAAAAATTTATTCAATGTGTAAGAAATTGTTGTGAAAAAAAATAGTGTCAATATCCCTAAGAAAAATTCTGCACCCTCTATCTCAAAATGAACTGGGCCTATATTTTATTAACATTTTTCAAATTAAAAAAAAACATTTAATATAATATCATCATGTATGAAAAATCACACCCACCGACAAGCCTCCACCTATAAGTAATTTCTGGAATAAATTAATTTCTCCATTATTAAACATCCCCAATCTAACATATTCTGCCCCTATGGATAAAATGAAATACTGGGAGGTTTATTCAGTCAGCAATCTCCCTTCCAATGAAAATGCAAAAACTTATCTGTTGACAAAAATTTCAAATATTGGTCATTGCAGCTGAAATTCTACGATTTTCTCCTAAAACTAAATCTTGAGGCACTTCTGAGTCTTTACATCTGCAGGTATAAAAGGAATTGTACCAAAATTGAAGATATACACAAGCTGTGTCAAAGAGAATTAGAAACCCTATCCCACTTATTATTCACATGCCTTAGATACAATAACATCCAATGGAACATTCCAAAAGTTTTAAAAATAAGGAGTATGGAATACAAACACTTCTCAACACCTTTGAAAAAGGAATTTATTGACACATTCACACTAGCATATTTGTATTATACTCACTATGGTGTACCAGATGTACCTTTGTGTATGGACTGGACACAAACACCCTAATACATGTAGAAACAAAATTGATATCATACACACAAGGGATGAAAAAATTTCATTGTCTGACATTTTCTCAGACACCTGGTCACTAATGTGACTTCACTCTAATCTATAAAATGACTCACCATCACCAAAGAACTAGATCACCAGGATTAATGAAAAAAAGGTATTGATGCAATATGTAAAGTGGTATAAACTGATGTATCGATCAGAAGAATGGTAAGCCCTGATCAAGATTGTTATTTCTTTCTTTTTTCTCTTTCTCTTTTTTTTTCCGTTTGTAAACCTATTGACCAATAAAGTCTTTTGGAACATGAAAAAAAAAAGATGATAATGAAAAAAAATGTGTTAACATTGCAAAAATCTTGGTTTAAATTCAAGCTCATTAAACTTCCTATTTTAAATTGAAGCAAATGTCAGAGATTTTAAATAAAAACCGTTGTTAGCTGAGAGGTCATCGCAGCAGCCTTGCAAGCAAGTAGTTGGTTGCAGACAGTTGTGGGTTCACCTCCCAGTTGATTCTATGACATATGAGAAAAAAAAAAGATTGTTAGAAATAATAATGTATTTTAAGACTTAAAAAAATTACATTATTATATCATTAAATCATTCATATCTATATTTTCAATAGTTTTTGATGATATCATTTTCCAATATTTTTTATTTATTTTTTCTATTCTCCTGAAAAATAATAGATCAAGGTTTCATTATAATTAAAATTTTTAATTTAAGCATTTAACTAGAAAATAGATTTTGAAGTAATTTCAGATTGATTTTCATTTCTGAAGTTATTAATAAATGAAAAACTAGAGTTAATTAAGAGCTATTAATTTATAATGGATTAAACTATAAAATAATAATTATGAAGAATAGATAAATATAGATCACTTTAAGTATTTTATAATTTTCATTTGTATCATTCATTTAAAATTTCAAAATTTTCTACTGGTATTTTTTAGAAAGATATATATATATTGTATGTGTTTTTAAATGTAATAACTGAGATTTGAAATGATATTTTATTCATTTTAAGTAGAATGTATTTGAAGTTAAAGAGAAAACATATTACTGTTACTAATTGGATAAAGAATTTTATGATCTAAGAATCTGCCTACAGAAATATTATGAGGCAATTTTTTTTTCTTTTCCAACTATGATAGTTTAGTGGAACATTTCTCCTGTCAACAAACATTGTGAATAAAGTGGAAGTTTATTCTATGATATTTACAGGTGATGATTGTACATATCAATGAAGATGATTATTGGAACTCTAATGGTTTTCCTGTATTAGATTGGACCCCTATTATTTGTTGACATTTACAAATATAGTTTTCAAATTGTCTTTGCTGCATTAATTTGACCAAGTGATTTTTCTGCACTTTGAGTGCATGTATGATGCTTTAACAAACTAATTCATGCTGTGTCGTCATTGTTGCATGAGTAGAAGCTAAAGATCTTAGACCTGCTGTAAAAAATCTTGTGATGATCTGATAATAATTACATGATTGAATTAAATAATAAAAAGATAGGTTTACGATTAACTATAGCTAGATTGTAACTGAATGCGAATATTACGTCAAAATCTTAAATATTTTAACTTTTTTTAAAAATTATTGTTATAAATCTTTCTTATTATGTTCTGATAGTTTTTATATTTTGTTTATTTAATATATAAAAAGATTATTTTAATTATTATTAGATGTAAATTTAATCTTTAATATTTTATAGGGTTTTACCCAATATAATTAGTATCATATGCCTGTAATATGTGGGTGGAGATGTAAAACAAACTTTCCTGTTTTTACTTAAGCTACCTTAGGATTTGGATCTAACCATTTGGATCTAACCACCACACATATCATTTATCTTTTGATTAGAATCATGGCTTTAATAAAATGAAAACTTTATATATAGCTTTTTGTTTTTTTTCTTTCATTTTTTTCAAAAAACAACAATATAAACCAGATTTCATAAGATTATGATCATTGATTTTTACTTAGCTCTTGATAAATCTATTTATACATTTTTAAAAATACGATCAAAAAATTGATAACAGTGGGGGGGGGGGGTTCTCTTTAATTACAATTTAATTTGCATCTTCAAGGATGATATTAAATTTCTTTAATCAAAAGTAAACAGTGTGTTCTAGAATTAATTTCCACACACATTACACAAATGAGATTTGATAAAGTTTCAGAAACTTTATTATACAATTTTAAAAGTTTATAAACATCACACACAAATATCTCTCCTTTTTTCATTTTGGAAAGGCAGGTAAAGGGGAAAACATACACACAAACGCTCATATACACAAAAAGTTTAGTTTAAAATTCTGAGTTAAGTTCTAAAGTAATACATATCATTCTAAACAAAGATTTATTCTTTATTTTTAAGCATTTAATATTTCAATGTTTGCAAATAATCTAATATGAAATATATATTTTTAGTTATAGATCTTTAAAATGAACATATAATCCTACTTTTAAACTTCTCCTTTAAAATACTTTAATCACCCTAATCTAAAATGTTTTTCTTTTACTCCAATTCAAATGAATAGGATGGATAAACAGTAAACATGTTTTAGAAAAATTCAATTTTATTTTCAACTTTTTAATAACTGTTTACTAAAAGATTATCTAACAGATGAATATATCTGAAATGTTAAAATAAAATTTGAATAATTAGAAGTAGAAAATCATCGTCACAAACTTTTAGACAAACACCAGTGTGTGAATATATATATAATACAATATATCACATAACTAGATTTTGCTACTTACTCTATATAAAAGAAACTTTTGAAAAATGTTTCAATAAGGATTAAATGAAATGCTAAACAAATAATGTACAGGTAAAATATCATTAATTTGAAATTCCTAATACCAGGATCT
Source organism: Epiperipatus broadwayi (assembly GCA_028023455.1). Lineage (NCBI taxonomy): Eukaryota > Metazoa > Onychophora > Udeonychophora > Euonychophora > Peripatidae > Epiperipatus > Epiperipatus broadwayi. The sequence continues at coordinate 657,524 of JAQFVV010006218.1, read as the reverse complement.
TTTTAGATTTGCTAATTTTTCAAATTTCAAGCCCCTTCCCCTTACTTGTAAACTATACTTTGCTAAGACAAAAAAAATCCTCATTACAATTGGGCCTTTAAATTTATATTTACTGCATGTTTATTTCCTTTAATTTTATTTGTAAATGTGTGTATAAACTAATTTATTTATTGCAAAATGTTAAAAATCACTATTAAATTTTTTTGATAACAGAAAATTTTGAATAAGAGATATTCATACTAGTGATCAGGATGATATTTAAAAAAAAAATGAGTCTAACAAATGGGAAAGACATTTTTCTCTCTAGGTAATATTATAAATATCCAATTACCAACAAATAGTGGATAGCTAAATGGATTCACTATGAATTGGTTATTTGAAAAAAAAAAATTTAAGCTTTTTTGTAATCTGAAAATTTTTCTAAAGTTTGGTCAGTCCAAATTTAAATTCCATATTATAATCGTTAAGCTATCAACAATCTTAATCTGTAGTCAAGGCAACCACCTTTTACAAAAAATACACCTTTATTATAAAAGGAGGTTGCTTTGACTACAGTTTGAGTAAAAGAAGGTTGCCTTTACTACAGATTAAGATTGTTGATAGCTTAAGGGTTGATTGTTATCACATACATTTATAAATCTATTAAAACCTTGATTAATTGGTTTTGTGTTATAACTGTTGAAATGATTATTTTATTGTTAATAGAACTATAAAAGCATGTGCAACAATTCATTTTATAATTAACTAAAGGCTCAATATATTATGTGGGTATTTATTTGAGATAAGGCTGATAGTTTTTCCACTTTAAATTTCCCTTCTGTACAACCTTTAACATGAAATTGCTCTTCTGTGTTAACCTTTAACATTATTTTTCTAGTTTACGCATTCATTTGATGCCGGGGAATAAAATTAATATAATATTAATGTATTAATTAATATATACATATATATTGTAATGGTATGGTAATAGAGTGACCCTGGAATAATGGCAAATCATCATCAACCCTAGTTCAAAATAAATATACAAATAATGAAATTCAAATATAACTTATTTAGTAAAAGTAATGATTGAAAATAATGACCATGAGAGATCACTGAGATCAGTTAACTCACCAGAATAACTATAAGTATAATTAACTAAATTCACCAGCATTAAAATAAGTATAAGTCATTCTCATCCATCATCATGAATGATCAACAATAAAATATATCAACAATCAATTTGGTGACTGGATTTAAAATGAGTCTACTGTAGACCAGGCTAACTATTTAACCATTGCCAGCTTGGGCCAATTATTTAAATATAATTTGGATGCACTAACTTAAGTTGTAATCTATCAGAATATATAACCATAAAAAACAATAATGCTGGGTTATGAAAACATGCTGATCATCACCAATGCTCTGGCTTCTTAGTACCATTAATGTACTGGCCACTATAAACTTAATGTCTAATAGACTAAACTAAAATAAAATATAGTGCATGGACTTTAAAGAATATTCTCTTTGCACCAATCCAGAGATGATAATCATCAATATCATCATTAACTGGCTGCCCATACACAAATACACACCCCTTTAATATAATAGACTATTATGTATGAATTTAGCTTAGATAACACAAGCTCTATAACCATTATTGTGAACAAGAGATGATGTAATACATAATATCCTAATAATATTTAGAATTAAATCATTGGAATATTTTTAACAATAGAATATAAGTTTATTAAGAACAAAAAATTGCATTAAGGTCTACAGAATACAGCTATATTCATATGAATTGTCTTCTTATTTTGATTAACATAAAAACAAAATTTAAGTTATCACTTTGTGATTTACAATATCTCCCAATGGGTTTACATAAAAGCATATATATCTATACAGATGTGCAGTATCATATAAAATGAACATATATGAGTATTCATTTAATTAAAAAATGATTAAAATTTACATGTCTACATGACATGCATTGATATATGCACACAAACATGTGGCACAATAATTTCTGAACATATTTGATTTACTATAAACTATTAATAAATTTTAAGTTATCACATTTTAATGATACAAATACCTTATACTAGGTTTACATAAAACATATATATCATTGCACAGACATGTGGTATAATAACTTATTAACATGTTTGAACTCATAAACCTATAAATGACATTTATTTTCTTTCTTATAATACATAATTAATGATAGACTTAACATATATGTGTGTGCACATAGTAATGTACATGATAACATTTATACCATGATATTTTATCAAAATAATAAAATTATTAAAAATAGCTTCTTTCTTAATTAATTCCATTTTGACTATACATAAATTTCACTACTTTAATAATAAGGTTTTTTTTCTTTCTTTTTAGAGACCTGACATGTATCTGATAGCTAACAAAATGAATAGTGATCTGTAATTCTGGGATAGCTAAAAAAATTCAGCCATTGAACTATATAGAACAATGCACTATGAACACCAAAAGAGCTACCTCAATTTAGACACTATAAAATACCACAACCCTTGATAAAGATAATGCAAAAATCTTTGCAAATCCCTGCTTTTTTGAGTCTTAAAGGCTGGAAAATATAAAACTATACCCTGCTTCATTGAGTCTTAAGTGCTGGAAAATATAGAACTATGACTTTCTCCTCATGTCAGGACTATGTTAACTGCATCAGGATAATAAGAAATCAGAAAATGGGTTGGAGCAATAGCCAAGATAGAACACATCTCAGAGTTTCATGAAAACATTGCATCCTCAAGCCAATAATAAAAACTCTCCATTCATCATCAAAACTGAAAATGCAGCTAAATGACCTTCAAGAACCAAACACCCAATTGAATCTCAAAATCATAGATTTTCTATTTAACTCTAAACATGAACCTTTTAAATATACATGAAAACTATTATTTTTTAATTTATAATCATCAATACTCTTGTCACATATTTCACAGTAATTTTTGAAATTAATTCTGTGTAAAGTGCATGCTTTTTTGTTTCTTAAATGTAGTTGAGATCAAGTTGATTGGTAATCTTGTAATGATGATCACCAGTACATGATCATCATCATCAGTCCTCAGTTGGGTAGCCACTTCTAATGCTAACGACCAGTACATGATCATCATTGGCTCTCAGTTGGGTCACCATTTTTGTGGTATGGAATCAATGCGTTAAGGGATGGTGATGAATGCCAGCATTCCACCTTAACCCACTGATTCCATACCATTATAATATATATATACTTTTCAATAGGTAGCAAAGTCAAAATAATTTAAGTCAGTCATCATATGGTTGATGGATTTAGTTTTTTGAAATCCAGAAATCATTTGCAAGATTAATTTGAAAAGATTTTTGGAATATCAAAAAATATTTTTTTTTGTAATTAGTTTATTAAACATTCATAATTATTTTTATACTCTAATTGTATAATAATTATTAATAACAAAAGTTTATATGTTTTCACTTTTATTTCATATGTATATTTTTAAAAATAGAAGTTAATAAATTCTAGGTAATGGTAACAAAGAAAAGCATGTCAGCATGTCATTACAAGAATTACATCTTGTAAAACTGATCACTAATGCCTTTACATATACACCTGGGTCTCATTTTACACGGATTTATTTAATGTGATTTTGAAGTTATGTGATTCATCTTTCTTCAGAAGTCGAACTCCGATAATGCGCTATTACTTTAAATAATAAATTTCATGCACTTACATCATATTGAAAGTAATAGCACATTATTGGAATTCGACTTTCATCTTAGTAATTTCAATATTTTCAGTGCTTTATAATAGTAAGATTTTATGCAATAATGAAATTAAAATCATGATTTCCATTTTATGTATACACACATTAAATTTTACAAGATTATAATGTAAATTTGTTCAAACATTGTGCATGTTAATTTTGCATTTTAAATCACATTCTGTTTTTGCTTTTTAAAAACGAACATAATCAATTATTATTTTCTTATTAATGACACTAATCACGAACGTGCTTTTAAATTCCGAGAGCTAAATGGTTGTATGTCTGGATATCGCGAGCATCATAAACAATTAATAAAATCGTCTCAAAGATTAATTACTTATTATATTGTCACCAGAAAACCATTAGCACAACATGAGAGGGAAGTTGGCGCTAGTTGTATTTCCTCTTGTGAAGATTCTGATTTTTTACCAGTTTGCAAACGAACCTGTTTATCGGCAAATAGCGGTAATAATTAAAATGTGTATAAAAAAATGTAAATTACTGTACTATAAATTATGCATAAAAATACATATTGTTTTGAATAAAATTAAATATTATAGTTAAAAAAAGTTTGTCTTGTATTAATTTTTTTCAAATTTGATAATTTTTTATTAGTCATATTTTATTTCCTTATTTTTTTTTGCATGAATTTTAAAGTAATTTTACATTGGTGCTTTACTTTTATGCGATTTTTGAAAAATTTCAGTCTGTATCCCCCCTTTTTCAAGGTACGTTATTTGTGTGATTTGCGTGTGTTTTCTGAGGAACCTATCTATCGCGTAAAATGAGACCCAGGTGTACTATATTAGGATAATTTGAAATATCGTAAAAATTCTAAATGCAATTTTAATTTTTAAAGCAAAATTTTATAGATTTTATTGACTTTCTGGAGTAGCTTGACTTGAATGCTTTTCTATACAGCACAGAATGATAAAAAGTTCATTGTTTTCACTATGTATTCTGTTTATAATATTTTTTTCAATATCTGCAAAGTTCAAATATGACTTTTTAGAATGGTTTTCATTTGTAAATTTATATTTCTAACAAAGTTCAAATCAAATTTATTGAATTCTAATATAGAATAAAGATTTAATATTAAAATCAAATGTTGAACATAATTGCAATTAGAGTTAACAGTAGAAAATATCAACCTTATTGCATAAAAACAATATTATTCATATTATATTAATCAAAGAATCTCACAACTTTTTGATTACTTTCAATATCTGCAATAACTGTCATAATTCACTATAACCGCTTCAGCTTCACCTATTTAAATAGAAAGTAGGTTGAAGTAAAGAAGGGTTCCCCTCTTTTCTTCCAAGAGTAAGCTTGTGGTTTTAAGACCTGTAGAGGTCCCTACTATCACATTTTATACACATGTGATTGAGGCTGCAGCCTTAATGAATATTATATAATTCTATTAGTTTTTGACTAATTAATGAATGCTAAGTAACAGTTCTATTTCTAAATTTTAGACTAGTTTTTGAGAAACCCCTATTTAGCAATCATTGATTATTTAAGTTTACAATAGATAGCTCTGGACCAATAGAGTGAATTACTGATCCTAATACTATTACTTACATTTCAAAAATACTTGATCACTTCCATTCTACTATGGAATGCTGCACTCAAATAATATTTAAACATATAAATAAAATGATAAAGTCCAACAAGACAAAATTCACTATAATGCTAAATGATTCTTGAAATTTGTTTAGGTCCTGACATCCTATAATCAGGAGCATTTCAAAAGGCATATAATTTAATACATATGCAAAAGTAGCAGTTATTAATATTTTGATCCAGAATAATAGGACTAATGTAATATGAATAATAAGACCATGGCTGTCATTAGCTTTATTTCATAATATTAACAAATGTACAATGAAATTTTTGAGCCAAGATTTCAGGTTGGCATGGAGAACTTTGCCTAACATTAATAGATTAATAAACAATTCTAAGGTGATAACTAGCAGAAGATAAAAACAGTATTGGGTTGCTATGCAGTAGATATATTGGTGAAACTAAGATAAGTATTGTATTCAACAACATAAATATATGTCTAAGAAGGCAATGAGGGATGATACAACTTATTCAGCTTTCTATATTTATCAAAGTATTATGGGGCATAGATGTTGACCTTGAGAGTTTAGTATGTTAATGTATGAAGCACATGATAAAAAATGTAAAATCAAGGAGTCATATGCCATAAAAATTCTTTTGGCACTATTAATGCAAAGTTAATCAGTTTTTCAATTAGTTGTTCCTGACCGATATAATGAAATGTTTATTACTTAGTAGAGTATATAACCATTTTTATACAGCCTTGATAAAGACTCCAACGAGTTAAAAGCGCTTGGCAATAATGTTTTATATTATTTTAATGTTTCTCTGTTTTATACAATAGTCATATTGTTACATTCTTTATAATAACAGAAGTATTAGTTTTATTATTTTAAAAACAATGATAATAAATTTTAATGTTTATATATTAGTTTTAATCAAAACGCAAGATTCGATTCTTGCGTTATGGTTTGTAGAGATCTCTCTTGCTAAAATTAAGCACTCAAGGCGCATGTACTAAGGTTTTAGCCTTATATAAGTATTACGTGCTGACATCGCGCTTAATAAGAATTAGTATTAGTTTTAAGTAAATGATTTTTCTTTTTTAGCAATTTGCCATTATTACAATTATTCTGTTAAGAGAAATTTTAATTATGTTAATCAGAATAATTTGAGAATTATGATAACTTAAAATCGATGCCAGATTCTCTTTACATATTTTTATGCACTCACATATATCTTATACAAATATTTATTTCTCCAAAGTCTGATCTAAAATAAATCATATAATTATAAAGTTTAAAGTTATCCCCCCCCCCCCCCAAAAAAAAGTACTAAGTTTTATCTTTTTCTGCTTAATGCATAAATGATAATAGATTTAAATTATGAAATATGTTATTATATTAATAAATGCTTAATTTTTTAAATAAACTTGAATAAGCAAATAATCTTTCTCTTTATAACATCTTAATAAAATGACTCAGCTTGCAAACAAGTTATCTAATCAATTTATTGTGCTTGCTATCCGCCACTTAATATCTTTTTATAATTATCTTTTATTTATTTTTGTTTTATTGAAAACATATTTACTTTCTAAATTGTAAACGTTTTTTTTTTTGTGCTATTATCAATTAAACTAAATAAAAAATAAATTTACAAAATAAGTTTTAACTTATTAAAAAAAATTAAAAATGATTCGTTAAATTAATTATATTATAACCCATTTTATTAATCATAACATTTAGTTTATAATGAATTATTTATTTGAATATTCACAAAAAAATATTTAGTTTGTTTTACTGACTCCAAAGAGTCCACATTGAGAATAGTTATCAAGCAATGCAAAACAATTGAATTACAGTAACATAATTTGCTATTGCTAAAAATTAGGAGAGTATCTCATTTTTGAGATTAATTATACTAATATTATGAAATGCATGTATGCACACATATGTGCGTACAATATAAAGTATACAGTGAAATAAATGCCATTCACAGTCTATTATAAAGGTTTCTTCAGAATTCCTTCACATCATTATTATTTTAAGCCATTATTGATTCATTGCAGGATGAAGGTCTCTTCATATTTAAATCAGTTTTTCATCCATAGCTTTTCTTTTCCCTATCATATAAACAAACTTTCTTATTTTATCTATCCATCTCTTACAAAAACAGTAAAAAAAGAAGACACTAATTATCAGGTTAGACAACTGCTGATTATCTATTTACTGACCAATAATTGGATGGCTAGCTAGGGTGGCTACCTAAATAAAAATTATCTAAGCTTACGTAAATACTCTAATATCTGACAAAATTCCACTGTCTATTTCTATTCAAGCCTACTATTATAGATATTCCAGAAGAAAATAAGAATTACTAAACTACATGATTCTTCTTATGAATTTACATGTTAAATCTTAAATTTGCACAACATTAATGTATATAAAACAGAACAGGAGTTGATTAAGTTCTCCCTAACTGTGAAATAACTAAGTAAATTCACCACCTTAAGATCAGCGAACTAAAGAAGAGAGCCGATGTGTTTATTATTGATGCTTTTGTTGTAAACAAGTTAAGTTTGTGGACTATGTTGAATTTTCAGACTTAAATTAATATCAACAATAGTTGTTAATACGACACTATCAATTATGACATTATATTTAATTAAGTAAAGGATAAAGACTGTGTTTCAAATTTGCAATCCCTATATTGATAATCAAATTGAAAGTCAAATAATAAATATAAAATTAAAAGAAGAAAGCTCTCTCAAACTTATTTATAATCAAAGTGCTACAAATAGGCAGATTCATTCTATTTTTTAGTTTGCTATTATTAAGATAATATATATTTAGTTATTCACAACTAGAGTGAGCTTAATTAACTCCCGATTTATTTTATATAAATTACTATTGAGTAAATTTAAGATTTAGTTTTATTATTTGACTTTTGATATTTGATTATTGATGCAGGAATTGTTAAAAATAAGACACTATCTTTATTCTCTGCTTAATTAAATAAGATTTCATAATAAAAATGGAATCAGTAATAATTCCACTCTGATATTTTCAACATTATAGTTTATTTATAAAAAAGAAAAAAAAGCAGTAAAAATAGACATATCTATTCTTTAGTTTGCTGATGTTAAAGTGATGGATTTATTTGATTATTTTACAGCTAGAGGAAATTTGGACAATCTGCTTTATTTCATACATACATCTGAATTATAAAAAAAATCAAGTCAGATGTCACATAACCTAATTTAATAAGCTTGTATTTACAAATGTTATATATAGAGCTCTCAAAATAAGCTCTTAACAAGGTTTGAGAATATCCCCAACTCCAGACTGTTTTCTGCTACTGGTTTTGACAATTATATGATGTATCTGAACTTAGTTTAGTCCCATATGGCTATTTAAGTTAAATAGCTGGATTGGAAGACATATGGATATCTGAAAATTTTAGATTTTCTCTTAATAATTATACATTAGATAAAGTGCTGGGCTTGTCCTGGTATTTTTAATCTAATGCTTGAATATCCTAGCACTTCACTGAGGATGCCAGTAGCAGAAACCAGTCTGGGGTTGGGGATATTCTCAAAGCTTGTTAAGCACTTATTTTGCGAGCTCTCTCTCTCTCTCTCTCTATATATATATATATATAAATGATAATAGCAATCTTATCAAGATATACATTTAAAGCTAATCTATAACAGAAGGGTGGCTTCTTTTACTTCATGATAACCAAAGTCCTCTTAATCTTATTTTATAATTCTTATGAATACAAGATCATTTAAAAAAAGGTAACCTGGACTCCAAGAGATTGTAAAGGACCATTAGATGGATGATACAAAAAAGTTTGCTTTAATGATAAGGAAAATAAAAGTTATTATCAAAGAAACTAAATTAAACATGGACACTTTCATTTTATAATGTAGTGATGTTTAAAAATTATGATGATGTTTTATATAGATAGCATTGTAATATCATTATCAAAAGACAAAATAGACTATTAAAAAAAAAGATTGCAGCCAAGTTATTCAAGCTGATTTTAATAAAGCCTGATTTAATCTGATGAAATATTTTTGTGATGAGATGAAGAGTTCAATTAAAAATTCATCAGCTTCAATTCATAAATTGATGATGACATTATAAAAAAAGAATCCAAAATACACCATCAATTATGGTTATTCAATATTTACCTATAAATGGCTGGAAAATGGATATAAACATTCATAATGAGGATAAAAGTTATGAATTAATTTGGCATATTTAATCTTTTTATTACATCAAAGGTGTCTTCAATTAATTTTTAAGCTGAAGTTACTAAAATATATAGTCAAAGTTTATATAGCGGGACATTGGTACCATCGGAGCCATATAGCATAAAAACATGTTGGCTTAATGTATAATCTTGCAATGTTTGAAATTTTTTAATTATTATTTTGAATAGCATGAAATGAGTAAAAAAAAAGTTCATTGAATAGATAGATGCACTGCAATTCAATATTTCCTATTATGCAATTATTCATGAGAATCTGCTTACGTTGTCTATTAATTATTCTCTTCTTACATAGAAAGAGTTGCATAACAAGAAATAAAAACTCCAATTTAATTTTTTATATAAAAAGAGAAAAAAACAGTTTTCATATTTAAATGTATAGATAATAAAACAAGATCAATTAACATTTTAATAACAACGAAAAATGAAACTCAACTGATACATGAATCAATTTGAAAACATAACAAATATATGTAAAAAATTATTTTCATTTTTGAATTTTAAAATTAAAATTAATGAATTTCGTAAATACATTTTGTATGTAATAAAAAATTAATAAGTTATAACTTTCTTTTTTAAAAAAAGTGATATCATTGAGATTAATTTTGCTGATAAAAAAGTGAACTAACAGCTTGTAATAATTTTGAATGCAATTTTTTTGAATTAGATGATTATATCAAATAATAAATGATCTTGAAAATATGAATAAATTATTTCCTATTTTACTCATTTAATACTAATCTTTAAAGATTGACTTTTTTGTAGAAATATTGCTATAAAGATGGAATTTTCTGGGAAGTCGAAGAGATAATATTAAATAGTTTATAATTTATTATCTGTGCAGACATTTAACTTAACAGATTTGAGTATTATTTACCAGGTAGAATCACCAAAGTTATACTGAAATTTGGTAATTGATAAATAAAAGAATTCAAACAAACAGTTTACACTATTTATTATAATTTTCAAAACAAGTAATTTGTTTCTAAAACAACATATTTTTGATATGAATTAAAATTGACAATGTAAATATATTAAATTTATTAAGCGCAAGCAGATGATATAATAACAACTTGAAAAGCTAAAACCTTTGACAGACGCACTTTAAAAATGCTTATGTGATAGCCAATCAGGTTTTAGCCTTTCATATTATTATTATTAAAACTGACAATGTCTATTTGAAACAATCAATTTCAACTACCACTTGTATGAAAGAAAATGGCAGATGCCATATTTTCTCAAATTATTTAAATAATTTCAGTATTGATTATAATTTTAAAAACGAACAATTTCTATTCAAAACAATTTGAACTAAAGAAATCAGAGTTATTTCTCTAATATTAGTCTCCATTTTCAGAATTGATTTGTGTTCCAAAACAAGCACTTTTCAAGACAAATTGAAATTGGCATTCTAATTCAAAACAAACTATTGTAAGTACTATTATTTAGATAAAATAAAATAACAGAGATCATATTTTTGGAAATTTCAGTTGCTGCTCTGACCTTCAGAGGCTAGTAGCAATTGGACATTACATATCACTCTTCAATAAAATGCTCCCATTTGGATCACATCCATTAGAAATTATCACAATAAAACAGAAGCAATTAATATCTCATAATAATATTCTTCAAAGAGATTCATACAATTATTCATTTTTTTATAGAATTATGCATGACAAGGACTTCCATGAGTTTGTATTTTTTTTTAAATATGCATTCAAATTTAAAATTATCTTCCTATTAGTTTGTAGTGCTTTAAAAAAAAATTGTACATTACATGCTAAAATAATGTTCATATTAGCTGATATAAAATTTCATTACTACTTTACTTTGACAGTGTTAATTTTATTGATTATAGTTTTGGTGGCCTACCTGGTATGTAATCTGCTATCTCTATGAGAATAATGCTGAATATTTTATAGTTACATGAATGATGTGAGAGTTATTACAAATTGTCAGACATTTATGAATAAATTAATTGCTATTATTTTCCATGGACATGTTGGACTATAATCTCATGATAAAATTCAGATTTAATAAAATTAGATCTAACTTAAAATAATATATATTATAGAACAAGAGAAATTCAAAAAGACAAAACTGATGACTTATTTAAGATTATTTTCTGAAGATAGTGTAAGTTTTAATAAACAATTTCTTTAATGGACTATTCTTTTTTGTTTTAGAATGCTTATCCAAGTGTAATTTCCTCATCCCAATTTGCAAAAACAGAATTGAGAATGTTATTATGTTCTCATATTTGACCTATCTAAAAAGTAAACCATATTTAAATTTGAAAATCATTTATCAATTGTTTCACACTATTGTAATGAAGAAAAATGAGTTAAATATTGTTATAGTTATAGGAAAAATATATAATTCATGTTGTATTATTAAAATATATAATAGTCCAGAATAACTGGATATGAATGATTATTAGCATTAAAATAATGTTTAGAATATCCATTGTTTAAAGTATAATCTGCTTAACCTGAAACAGTTTGGCTAAATCAACCATCTCAAAGGAACTAAACAATACTGCAACAACTCACACTTAATGACCCTTACTCATGTTGCATGTTCATACAGAATACAGCAAAACTTATAAACTGTTCAAACATCACTACCCCTATTGATGCAGATCGAGTTTCACACCTAATTTAGTCCCCATTTTGGCATGTAACCTCTTTACATAAAGTTACCATCAATGTATTTCTTTCCCTTTTGACTCTCTTTAATGTAGATTATCATAGTAATAAATTTCTTTTGAAAAATAAACTAACCTTAATAACAACTTGGCAGATTTAGAAAATCAAAACAAAGGATCACATGACTAAAATAAAGAATTTTCTGGTATTTGTGCAAATTTTAGTGAGCTAATTTTATTATTAGAGATCACATGAGAAATCTTAAAAAATATTTTGAAAATATCAGAAAGTTTTATGCAGTAAAAATGAGACCCAAAGATTTATTATGCTGATCTAAAGATGATAACTTTTTGAAAAGGTAAGAATTAATGATAAAAGTCAAGTTTAATAAATATTCTATTCTAAATTACAATCCATTTTGCATACATTGTTATAAACTAACATAGAAATAATGTATTTCAGTGAAGATTATTGAAAGCCACCATGAACTTTAACTAGACATTGAACTACATGATTATTTTGCCTACTTAATAGAGAATTTTATATATCTATCTGTATATTTTGTTGTTAGGATATGTGATGTGATGTATTTGGCTTCTCCTTAAATGAAGTCAAGAATATCTCAGCAACTATGCCCAGATAAACCTGTTAGCCACTTTATTTTCCATTCCCCACTCTAAGTCTTCCCATATTCTGCCCCCTCCCATTTCCACAGCATAATCTTTGTCAACTCTATGACCTTTAAATCTAAATCCCCCTTATCTTTTCACCAATCCAGCATAAAAACTAATAACTCATTTTCTATATAGTCACTTTGTTCATACCTATTCTCCCATAACTTCATTATCGGTACCCTTTCTGCTTTCAAGCATTTACATTCAATCAACAGGTGCCTAATATTTTCTATACCTTCCTTACACATTTGCATACTAAATCACCCATAGTTTTCCATTTACATGTATATTCTCTTGTTGTTAAAGATCCTGTTCGAGCCTTAAACAATAAACTACTTTCCTTACTATTATCATAAATTAACTCACTTCCAATATTCCGTTTACTTCTATATATACTTAAACTCTTCTTGCCCTCCATACCAGTTCTCCATCTCTCCAACTCCCTATTTTTTATTAATGCTTCTATTCTTTTATCCCATTTCTTACCACTATAACACTCAACAATCCTCCTAACACATTCATACTTTATGCCACCTAGCATGAGCTTGAATAATTAGGGAGTGTTTTAAGCTGGGAGTTTAGTAATTTGTTGTTGAATTGTTTTTATAAGGCAATGAATGATCTTTCTATTATGAAAAATGAGGATGAATCTGAAATGTCACAAGGATGATACCAACAATTCTCTCACAGTATAGAAATGTTTTAAATGGTAAATCATGTTTGTATCAAAAAACAATGAGAAAACAGTAATTAGGAATAATAAAATATTTTTTAGAGTGCAGATGATTGGAATAAGATGTGAAGAAAGTAGAATGGATAATTTGATGTTTATAAAAATAAAGATATTTAAATTGAATGAATTAATGACCATTATATGCAAGATAATAGTTTTATTAACAAGGATTAAATATATTTATTAAACTATGTTTCCTACTATTTGGAGAAGAGTTAGCAAAATTTATTTAACATCACATGATTACAATTTCTTATGCTTGCTCTTAACTGTTATTAAAACAGGCAAACTCTCTATATATGTATTGCCACTCAGTGCAAGTCAGAGTAATCAATGGATGCCAGAAGGCTTGTGCATAAAATCCCCATTTGGTGTCTACTTATCCAACATCTCCAGATTAGATTCTGACTTGTGGCTTTTGTCAGTGAGGAGCATTGGATCCGAGAGCACTGCACCTAGATCTTAGGATCTAATGCAACCCTCCAGCAGCCACCTTTTATCTCTACTGAACTACAAAACTATGAGACTCAAATTGAAAACACTAGAATATTTTCAATCCAAGTTCATCAGCTTATATAGTCATATAGGTCTGAACTCAGTTCAGTACCTAAGCATTTTGGTGTCTTTGGTTCTTTAATAACCATAGCCACTAATATCCTATTAGATTATATAATAAGCAATAATTATTTAGAGCAAAATTTATTTATAATCATATAAATTGAAAAATAGTAATAAAGTTGACAGAATCATTATATTATTTGGTATACTGAAAGAAATTTTTGATGGAACTTTTTAATACACTAAACTTGATTTAATAGAGTATAAAAATTTACAACTCTTTTAGTCAGTTGATAAAAGTGATTATTTTTTTTATTTATATGTCAAATGCATTGACGGGAAGTGAACCCAGGCCAGCTACTTGGAAGGCAGCTGTGCTATTCACTAGGCCACCAACGCTTGACGATAAAAGTGATATTTCATCACAGTAAGCATTAATTGACTGTGTCTTCTCTGATTATAAAATTTAAACATCTTTTTAGAGTAGCTCACTTTATCTTATCTTTTAATTACAATGATTATATATATGTTACTATCCTAAGATTTAATGTGTGACTTGAAATAAGCTGACTGATAAATTGAATATTCCTATTTGAATAGATTCCATTATTGACAAAAAAAGTATTATTTTATTGAGATAAAAACTCATTAAAATTTATGATGAATTCTAGATAAATTAATGCTAAAATAAAAAACAATTGCTTATTTGTTGTAATATGATGTGACAATAAACATATGTATTTTCAGATAATGATTATTTTTTTAAAAAAAATATCAATGAAATTATCAATTGCTTTCAACTCTGATATCAGAATTAAATTCTGAAAATGCTAAAATGTGTCAGTATTTATATTTTTGAAGTATTAACACCAGATGGTGTCTTGTTCTAAAATGTTATGGAGTGAAATTTTGAAAATATAATTAGACATTATTTTTACTTAATAAAAACATAGTTAAAGTTAAAAAAAAAATTAAATAAAAATTGATGTGACTAAAAAACAACTTTAATAACATCAATTTATTAAGCAATTTTTGTAGAGTATTAATATTTTTTTTAATAAAAGGTTGTAGATAAAATTCTTTTTTCTATTATGAAATATAAAGTCAAATAGATTTTACCAAATCTTATGATTAATATTCATATACTAATTTTTAATGGACTTTAAAATTTATATCTAGGACAGAAGTGATATAATAATCTTTAGTCTAAGAAATGATTAGTACTAATCATTAATGTATTTATCTACTTAAAGTGATAAAAATTAGTTTTTTTGCATAAATATATTACTGCAAGTTCAAATTATACATAAAGCAGTCATGATTTGTAAAGATGTAATGAAAAATATATCCTGTATAGAACAAAGTGTACTATCATGCAGAAATCCATAGAGATTGTTTAAAAAAGATAAAAAATGGATTAAAAAATAACACACACAGAAAATTCAAAAATTTAATTAGAAGATTAACCTAATACAATTATGGATAATTGACAAAAATGTCTTATCAACAAATAAAAGATTAAAATTCAATTAATTATAGATAATAGACTAAAAATGTTTTACCTATAAACAAAAAGTATGAAATAAGTTTAATTAAAAATGGCTGTCTTGAATATGTAATAAAAAAGAAAACTAATCAAAATTTAGTTTTAATCTTATTGAAATGCATTTTTTATTTTATTTTGATATAATAATTTTTAAGATATAAAGTAAACATTTTTGCATTCTAAGTATTTTTTTTTATAGCTAAAATGCATATTATATAAAACAGATGAAAATATGTAAGTTTGGTGAGGAGAAAAAGTTGTATGGAATTACAGACCCACACAGAGGGAAAAACTATATAAAAGGTCTGATAAACAATAATGCATGGGCAATACATAAAGTGGTCAACAGATTATTATTTTAGATTCAGTTTGGACTCCCAAATTATCTCTTATGCTACCATTTAGATGTTAAGTCCTGTTATTATTCTTATTCTACATATTCATCAATTGCTATGCTGTTTATCTAATTTATACTTGTATTACTAATTTGGAAACAAACACACTATCTGTCTGTCTGTCTGTCTGTCTATCTATCTATCTATTTATCTATCTATCTATCTATCTATCTATCTATCTATCTACCTACCTACCTACCTACCTACCTACCTACCTACCTACCTACCTACCTACCTACCTACCTACCTACCTACCTACCTACCTACCTACCTACCTACCTACCTACCTACCTACCTACCTACCTACCTACCTACCTACCTACCTACCTACCTACCTACCTACCTACCTACCTACCTACCTACCTACCTACCTACCTACCTACCTACCTACCTACCTACCTACCTACCTACCTACCTATCTATCTATCTATCTATCTATCTATCTATCTATCTATCTATCTATCTATCTATCTATCTATCTATCTATCTATCTATCTATCTATCTATCTATCTATCTATCTATCTATCTATCTATCTATCTATCTATCTATCTATCTATCCATGAGGGGTTAGCAAACCAAATGCATTTGTCAGTACCATCCTAATTATCAACTGCTGGAATGAAGATTTGGACTGATATACTGCCTATATCCTTAGATTACTGTTAAAACTAAAAGAAAAAATTCCTGGAGTGCAATAATCTTTCATCAAAAATGGCATATGAAACCAAAAAGAAAAATTATAACAGAACATATAGCCATTTAAAGAAATAAACCAAAAAAAAAAAAATTCATGGTAAGACTTTGTGAGTACTTATATGAGAAATATATAATTAATTATAAAGAGCTTTCTATTATTTTTATTTTTTAAAAATGTACAAACTTTAAATGAACTGAGAAACTTGCTAAGGAGTTACTTAATTTAACATTAGACAATTGTTTTATATATTTTATGTTACTAATATTTTAATTAATATGTATTAATATTATTTATATAAATGTATGTTTAAGATAATACTTTATGCAATGGGAGTGAAAAATAAAATAGTTATATATAGTATAATTTGTTGGTTTTTTTTAAATTAAATATTTCATCATCTAAAAATCCAAAAAAACAATCTCAAGAATTCTGATTTTTATAAAAGCTAGTGCATACTATAGTGCATTTGTATTTTACAGGCAGCAAAATATTACTTGAGAATATCAATTAAAAAGAATAGGAAAAATTGTCATTAATTATTACTAAAGTAGTATGTTAGCCAACAAAATTGTTGTTAATACTGGTGCTTTAAAAGGAAAAACTACTTTAAACATAATAGTTCTGGATTAAATCCAGTTAACAATTATTTTAATATTAAAATTTTTTATTAAAATCCATAACTAGAAAATTTTGTCTTGATTTTCAAATGTTGCACTATTTAGTTATTTGTTTGAGAGCACAGTTTGAATATCCTAAATAGAGTAAATATATACAAATGACTATAAATGTATAAAACCCTGTATAACTGGTATCAACACAATGGTGCTCCAAATTGGTTGTCAATGAACCATGTAATCCATGGTGATACCAGTTATACAGGTTTTACACATATATAGAGTCACATGCATATATTTACTCTATTTAGGATACCCAAATTGTGGTTCAGACAAACAACTAAATAAAACAGCAATAGGAAAACACAATTATATTTCCTGATTATCAAGAACCCCAAGTTTTAATAATAGATTTTAATATCAAAATAAAATTATTGTAAACTAGGTATAATCCAGTACTATTATTATGTCTAAAGTAGTTTTTTTATTTTAAGGCGCCATTATTAACTACAATTTTGTTTATTAACATATTACTTTAATAATAATTAATGACAATTTTTCTTATTACTTTTAATTGATATGCACTATAGCACACACTAGCCTATAAAAAAAATGAATTGCTGAGATTGTTTTTTGGATTATTATATAATGAAATATCTAATAAAAAAACAATAAAGTACCCTATATAACTATTTCATTTTCCATTCCTATTGCATAAAGTATTATTATATCAAACATAAGTTTATATAAATAATATATATATATATATATTAGTAACATAACATATAAAAAGTGATGTCTAATGATAAATTAAGTAATTCATTAGCAAGTTTCTCATTTCATTTAAGTTCATACATTTAAAAAAAAGAATAGAAAGGTCTTCATAAATAATTACATATTTCTCATGTAAGTATTTACAAAATCTTAACATGAATTTTTCTTTTTCTTTATTTCCATAATGACCATGACTATATATTGTATTGTAAGTTTTCTTTTTGGTTTGAAATGTCATTTTGATGTAAGATTATTGCAGTCTGGAAATTTTTTCATTTGGTTTTGACAGTAAGCTAGGTATATAGGCAGTGTATGAGTTCAATATCTTCATTCCAGCAGTAGATAATTAGGATAGTAACAACAGATATGAAGGTTTCCATATTATTAAATACAAGTTTTACTCAGATTAGAACTGATAAATATGTGGAATAAGAATCAGCATCAGAATAATAACAGGACTTAACATATGAACATCAGGTTAAGAGAGAATCCGAGATTTCAAACTGAATCTAAAATAATAATTTTTTGATTACTTTATATACTAACTACCCTGATCCCAAGCACTACTGTTTATTACAACTTTTATATAGTTGTTTTTCTGTGTAGGCCTGTACTTCCATGCACCTGTTATTTTTGTTCTAACCTAAACTTTACATAGGGAAACATATATTTTTATCTGTTCTATATATTACACATTTTAGGCTATAAAAAGAAAATATTTTAAATGTAAAAATGTGTACTTTATATTTTAAAAATTATTATATAAAATTTTTTAAAATTTTTTTTTCAAAAAGATTAAAACTAAATTTTAATTAATTTTCTTTTAATTAGACATTCAAGTCAACCATTTTAAATTAAACTTATTCCAAGATTTTTGTTTATAGATAAAACTTTTTGGTCAATTATCTATAATTAAATTTAGTTTTAATCCTTTATTTGTTAATAAGGCATTTTTTTTGTCAATTATCCATAACTATATTAAGTGTACTCTCTACTTTTAATTAAACTTTCGAAATTTCTGGGTGAAAAAAAATATAAACAATGATAAATAGTTTACCTAAGTTAAGCATAGTTTACCTCCTAATTCATTTTTTTCTTTGATTTAAATAATCTCTACTTCAATCCATGCATGCTACTACACTTTGTACATATTAATGGCACAATATAGAATAGATATATAATTTTGATTGTTGCAAATATTGTGCTTGGTTTTAGATTTTACCCTTTATATTAAACCCTCTTAATATTTGTTGCACAAATGATTAAAATATTTAAGGTAATAATGAAGGTTAAAAAGTGAGCAAGGTAAAAAAACTTTATACTTTCATTCTATCACATATTCTTGAAACATGAATAAAAAACCCTGAAAAAAGAGAAATTACCCCAATGATGCAAATGTCTTTATTTATGGTCCAAAAATGTTTGGTAGAATGGAAACATAAATGAAAAAATGACGAAGTAAAATTAATGATGCCATGTGATTATATTTAATAAAAAACAGATACATTAATTTTTAATTGAATTTAAAGTTTATACCTGATCTAGGAATAATATGATAAACTCTGGCATAATCAATGATTAATGATAAAATGTTTTTATCTAAAGTGAATGGGATCAAAGTTATGAGTGCAGGAAACTTGGCATTTGTAAGCAAAATTGTAGTAATTATCCTAATAATTAATATTTAAGTATTGCATCTGAGAAGACTATTTCTCCAGATTTTCATAGTTCATCTATGAAATTATTTTCTCTAATTCACATACTTTTGAATAATGCCAATCAAACTAATAAAATTTCAATTGTGCTATCACAAATTATCTGACATTTTTTATTTTTTATTGATTTATTTCAGAGTGTTTGTTTTGGATATATTCTGAAAAGTATAAGAATTTAAACAACAATCCAAATTTACATACTTCAAGAATCAAAAATAAATATTAATACCCACATATAAAATATATTTACAACACTTATTTCATTCTTGTTTTGTTTACTATTCACATATTTTGTTTTTTAAATTTTTAAGAAATTATTAATAAAACAAATAGGAAGTAAAAAGAATTGATAAATTATGACATATTAATTTATAAACAAATAATATATTCATATCAAAATAATGCTAAAGTGTTTGATTTTTTCCCAATTTATGATAATCATCATTATTATTAATGTAATTTAATATTAAAATGAGTAAAATACATAGTTATTTTTATGTGTAATCAATTCCATTTTATTATAGAACTTTTAACACATGATGTAGAAATGTGAAGCACCCTCTACTGAGATCAATATGAAGTTTTGTATTTTTTCTTTATAATTTTGTTTTTCAACACAATCATTTCATTTATATGGATTTCATATTTAAATTATGTTTTTTGGACTCAAGATTAAGTGAAAAGATAATCAACTTGATTATATTTTCAATTATATTTTTGAAAAAAAAAAAGATTGAGCAAAAGGATTTCCTGATAGAAGCCTACTGCAAGCATTGAATTTTTTTGGAAAATATTAGACTGAGATTAAATAGTTATTTAGCATAAAAAATAAACTATGCTTCTCATATAATATTCTAAAACCTACATGAAGATTTAAATATTATACTTTTAGTGCATATTGACCTATCACTGTCACTATGAAATCTTAATATTCCAATTAATGAAACACGAACACTTGGCAAGTTTTATAATTATTTTACTTGGTCATTTTAAAAATAAATTTTTCACTGACTGTTCAAGATTCTGTTACCAAAATACATCACATAACTCTCTAAATTTTACAATCCTTTATAGAAACAAACTTTATTTAATCTATTGCATTGCTATCATCTAGCCAAAGGATATGGGTAGGATATTGGATTTGGGTTTAATTAAGACTATCACCAAGTATTTATTAATTACTCAAGCTTACAATAGATGGCAGCAATTCAATACAATAAATAAATTATACCCAGAAACTTACTTCATTTAAGAGGCCATTTTACTTCTCATTTAATCATCACATTAATTATACTTTTATTTTAAATGTTTATTTTAAAATATAATAAATTCAAATTAACAAATCATTTCCACAGAAAAAACAACAGTAGCATTATAACTTAGTGATAACCACAATAAAGTAGAACTGAAATAACAACTGAATATAATGCAGTGTATCACCAAAATCACTCTTTCCTTTATTTTTGTTATAATATCTTTATATAAATTCAATTTATCCAAATCACTTCCAACATTTTTTAGCAGAAACCTCTTATTGTATATATATATACACATGCACCCATGTTTTTTCTGTCCTGTAGTCTTCTTCAGAGCCAAATTTGGCTCTGAAGAAGATTGCAGGACAGTCAAAACATAAATGTATGTGTATATATATATACAACAAAACGTTTTTGTTAAAAAGTGTTCAAAGTGATTTGAATAAATTGGGTAATATAGTCGTATTAAACAGAGCTACAAATTTACATATAATCCTATGAGTTTTGAAATTAAACTCCATAATTGATCTATTTAATTTCATTATTTTCTATTCGACTATAAGACTGCTTAAAAAAACTAAAACTTTCTAGATACCGGTAAAATTAAAGACATTCTCAGTTTATACATTACACACAAACATAAATTAACAGGTTATGTCTACATATATTTTCGTACTTTTGTAAAATAAATTTATAAATTCATTAGACAAAAATAAGCAAAATATTTTTTCTTCAACAAAGGATGATTAAAAATAGAGATAATGATTTCAAATTATTAAAGCTATTAATAGACAACTTTCAAGAATGAATTGAATTAAAAAATGGATTTTTTAAAATTAAATTCTTTGTTGCTATTAAATCTCAAAATTTACAAAAACGTTTATATAAAGTAATAATGAAGACATCTGTAATTAAGCAAAATTCTCAATCTAGAATTATTTGTATGTTAACGATTACAAGTGTAAAATTCGTATGTATATAATCATTTGTCCATAATCGATATGTACAGTATATATGTAATATGATAAACCGTGTAGTAGAATCTTAATGTATTTGTATATTAAAAGTTTGCAAACATATGGATTAAGTATAATATTAGTGTATATTTATTAGGTTGATATATACATAAAGTGTTTATAAAAGATACATATTTATTAAAAAAAGCTTTATTTAAATAATGTAAAATTATAATTACTAAATAAGAAATTACAAATATATAAACATTTAACTTGGAAATATTAATTGTATCTAACCAGGGCCGGATAAAAAGGACTTATCATAATATCCTGAAAGTAACTCAAACATGAAACCTTAAACGCCATAGAAACAATAGAGACCAAGAGGATAAAAACTTCAAGTACAGTAATGGCTCTTAGCCTTTTGGTAGAGAAATAGCCAGACAATCCCAAAGACTCACTGTCTCTATAGATATAAAACTTAGAACTAGGTAAATAATGCTGGTCACCTCAAACATTTTATGTAAGTCATATGGCTATTTAATTATAACTAAATTTAAGTTATAATCTGCAATAATCAATATGTTGAGTTGGAGATTGAACTTGTTTCATATAACTGAGGGTGGTAGTTCCAATTATAATTATTAGATCATGTCTTTTGCAGTGAAATATGTGTGTTCCATTGAAGTCTATTTAACTCATCCATTCATAAGATATCTTTCTCTTATACTTACCCAGTAATAATTATTGCAACTGTGATACTTGTCCAGCTCATGACCTCTTTCCAAAAGAATTAAGTTAGGATATAAATTATAATCCTGATGAACTCATGCCAGGACACACTAATAATAATTGGTATTTAAAAAATAGATAATATAGTAAACTTAAATTTCTACCAAAAATGAAAAGTACTTTTTTTCCAATGTAATAATGCCTAAATTGAATCTGAAAAAAAAACACACACACACATATATATAATACAAATAAAATGTCTGTTAATTAAAAAACTATTATAATAACAATAAAACTAATAAATATAATGGTAAATAACTATTATATGCAGTCTTTCAATCCACAGAAGTACTTTTGTTAATTCTTTAATCCTCCTCAATTGCCATTAAATTCAAAAAATGAAATGAAAGCAAATCTATTCGGGATGTATGAGATTTGAATTGATGATGTTTTTTTACATTTTGTTTTTTGAATTTAATGAGAGTTGAGAAGGGTTAAGGAATTAATCAAAAGTACTTCTGCAGATTGAAAGCATGTATATAATGATTAATTACTCTTATATTTATTAGTTTTATTGTTATATACATATATGGTTTAGTAATTGACTCAAAAGCAAACAGCTTTACAATGAATAAAAGTTTCTGTTTCAATTTCTGTAGCTAATCTCGAAATTTAAGAGCAAACTAAATTTCTACTATAATTATGAAGGCAATTCTATAGTTAAGTCATCAAACCGAATAAGAACCAACACAAGCCATGAGATGAAAAGCTTTATGCTGAACTATGAGCAACAACTTTACTATTATGAACTAAGTTTACTAACAATTTTAGTAAAAAGAAGAAATATACCACCTTCAAATGCTATTCTATTGTAATAAAACTGAAGGAAAACTGTCAAATCATCAATTACAAACAACAAATGTCATGAGTTGAATGAATCATAATATAAGTTAAACAATCTCTTATTTCAGTGAAATTCTAAAAAGTTATAATTATGGGCTTAGGTTCACTGCAGATTTGAAATCTGATAAATGCTGCCTAACATAATTTGTAATTTAAAATTTTGCCACTTCTTTTTCTTGCTCAGCCAATGAGATTTCCCAAACTACCAACCTGTTATATGTCATTTTTAAATATTTGATTGAAAACAAAAATGTGATGAATAAAATTTATATCATGCTAAATTTTACTTTCAGTGAATAAATATTTGAAATATAGACACTCTTCACATACCTGGAGCCTAATCGTAAATGTAGGGGATTTGAACTCAGACTTTCAAGCACCCTTCAACTATCCATACTATCTCAAACCACTGATACACATGACCACATACATATAGAAAAGATAAATAATCTCCAATATATGTATTTTATGCTAAACCAACATCAGTTGGTCCAGATTATCATCTCCCAAACATATATATATATATAATCAGTGCTCAGTTTATATTAAGATAGCAAATCTTCATACTTTCATGGACAGACTTCAATCCACTCTCAGCCATTCATACCATCGAAAATCTGATGATGGAAAGCCCAAATCCCATACTGATGTGTGGGCATGGCAATAATATTGGCATGTATGGGATTTGGGCTTTCTATCATCAGATTTTCAATGGTATGAATGGCTGAGAGTGGATTGAAGCCTGTCCATGAAGGTATGAAGATTTGCTATCTTAATATAAACTGAGCACTGATTATATATATATATATATATGGGAGATGATAATATGAAACAATTGTTACATGTGACAGCAATTCCTTCAATTACACTAGTAGTTCATAATGATGTTTCTCATTCCTTGAATTTGCTATAAATATTCTATAAAATTATGAATATTATCACTCACATCCATTGATGATAAATTATGGTACTGATGTAACGTTTTTTTCCAAGAAAGTTTTTTTAAAAAACTTTAAATGATATGAAATGCTTTTTGCATTTTTTTTTTCTTCTGTAAATCAAGAACTTAAAAATACTATTCTTGATTCATCATGAACAATTTTGAGCACTCATTTTATTGACAGAGCTTCCGAATATCATTATTTTATCTGTTATTCTGGTTTATATTTTATTTCCATTATTGCTACTACAACACACAATTTATTGCTTTTATAAGAAAATATAATGAATTTCTCCAGGATTCCATCAAGTGTTATACAAATAAAAACTCACCAGAAGGACTTTTATCACATAGAGTCTTTTTATGCACTTAGCATGATTTCAATAAAATGTTGGAAAATAATTCTTTGAATTGAAGTGTAAAGTTTTCATATTATTTAGTGTCAACCAAGGATTTGTTTCTTAAGATATCTAATCATTATAATTTACTATTAATTCTAATTTTTTAAATATTATATGAAATCACTTTATGAGATGGGAAATATATATGTATAGAGCAAATATTATAAGCGGAAAGATTGGAATTTAAAAATCTGAACTGTAGTTAAAATTAATTGTATTTTAAACTATTTCAGTCAGCAGTAACCATTAAATTGATTTTATCTATATTTGTTAATTTTTGCTTTATATGTATATATTTTCTGTTACTATATATTCTGTAATTTTTAATAAAAAATATTGAAATTAAGTTGAGAGACTGCAAAACCTCTCGCCTTTATAAAAATAAATATTATTTACATACATTACTGCATGTTATAACATCTAAAAACTACTGCGTAGTAAATCGTAGGATTTCACGCTGTATGTTTGTAATTTAAATTCAGTGAGTTAAGTGTGAAGATATTTAATATTCACGCTTTCAGATCTAAGTACTTTAGACTGGCTTGGATATATAGAAAGACAAGTAAAGAATAGGGTGGACCGAGAGGTTTTGCAGTCTCTCAACTTAATTTCAATACTGTTTGAGCTTTATAAAAATAAATAAAAAATATATTTATTCATATAGTTAATTTTATGACTGTTACCTTGTGTGTATATATATATTAATGATTTTGGTTTTTTACAATACTTTTTAAAATCAAAATTGTTTCACAATTAAAAAAAAAAAGAATTCCTAATGTTAGCACTTAAATTTTAATTCAAGTATAAATCTATTAATAAAAAGTTATGTTAAAAATGTATAACATTAAGGAATAGTAAAATTATGAAGAAATTATTTAGAATCAGAGATTTTCCACACCTATACTGCTATAAATTTAGCTGAGCAATCATGTTGAGCTAGTTACATGCTATCCCATAGTAGATGAAATTTATTTTAGTTTGAATTCTTACTTTTAAACTATCTATAAGATCCAAATCATTTTGCCTAACTGGATATTATTGCATAAATATTTATTTATAACAAATGCTTGTTACTAAATGCATAATGATTACTAATACTTATTTATTAATAGTAAACTTTCCACCAAGTGCAAGACTTAATACTCAATGGATGCAAGAAGGTTTGTGTGTAATATCCCTATCTAGTGCCTATTCATCCAATATCCTCAGACCAGTTTCTAGCTTGTGGCTTTCATCAGTGAGGAACTTGGATTTGAGAGCACTGGAGTTAGATCTTAAGATCTAATGGAATCCTCCAGAAACCAACTAGGAGCCGAAGATGAAAACACAATAATGGTATCAATTCAAGCTCAACAACTCATGTAAGCATACAAAATGATGATCATGTAACACAATTTATTAACTTGGAAATGATTTTTCATTTAACTTTAGATATGATTTCAACATTCAAATTTTATTAATATTAACTAAAGCATTGGACAGCGTTTACTGTTTACTCTTAACATCTGCACTGGAAGCAAAAAAATATTCTACTCCAAAAACATCTATTATAAACTTTAATAATCAATATACACAAAATGGTAATATTATATCTACATCTTTGCATCAGTTTCTAACTATGGCTGTCTTCAATAAAAAGCATATCTAAAATGAAAGCTGCCTACAGTTAACATCAAAGTGAGATCATTAAAATAGATAATTAATGATTTAATAATAGATCTATAAAACTATTTCAGAAAGTTGGTTTGAATCAAATTTATAAGATGTAATTGACTCTTAGATTACTAGATTTTAATAGAATAGAGACATAAAGATGTAAATAGATACGTGAATAATAATATTGCTTTTCAACCATCAAACATCACATGATCACCATTCTTTATGCTTACACAAACTATTGTTCACAGAGGCAAAACTTTCCATGCAGTAGTGCCACTCAGTAAAAGCAACAGTAATCAATGGATGCAGGAAAGCACAAACCTTCCTGCATCCATTCATCACTCTGGCTTGCACTGAGTGGTGCTACTGTATGGAGAGTTTTGCCTCTGTGAATATTGTTTTTATTGAAGATAGTTAATAACTATAAACTAGTTAAAAGTTATGGATTTAATCACCTAATATTCATTGATTACTTAGGCATATAATAAATAGATTGGGAGATGCAAATTATTTTTCAAAAGCAAATATATCTAAAATATTTTTTAAATGTGTAAAATAATCTCATTTTTAACCATTTTCTTCTGTGATGATCTTATATTTTTTAGAAATTATGACCAACTTCCCTCTTGTATTAACAAAACAATTCCTCAACTAATAGAGAATGGTTAATAATCATGTAAACATGAAAAAATCATTACGGCAGTAAGTTCTTGTTAAAGAATACAAATTTGAGAGTAGCATGTGGATAATGGTTTAATTAAATCTGGTCAGTTGAAATACAGTGATAGGTACTGGAATATTGTCTTAGAATTCATTAGAATGGTTTACTTGTTTTCATATAAACTTTGTAACACACATTAATATGCCAAACAATAATTTTAAAAATACTTTGCTTTTTATTAAATATAATATGAAATGCAATCTAAAATATTAATAACATTAAAATAATAATACAATTAAACATTCACCCATTTCACATTGCTTTTATGTATAATAAAATTATATATTATATCTTGCAATTGTAAATTAATAATGCATTTTGTTGCAGTTTTAATCTTTAGAATTGTAATTGAACAAATGTAATACATTAATTACAGTTATCTATTAATGCACAAATATGTACTTGGATTAAGGTTTCATACAAATAGACCATTAAATATATAAATGCAAACACACACTTCTATATATCATCATCATCATCATCATCATCAACCATTATCAATCCACTGCAGGATGAAAGTCTCTCCAAGTTCAATCCATCTTTTCCGATCTTTAGCTTCTCTTCTCCTCATCATCCCTGCACACTTTCTTATTTCATCCATCCATCTCACATGGTCTCTTTCTGGGTCTTTTACAATCTCTTGGAATCCAGTTTAAAATTTCAATTGTCCATCTATTATCATCTCTTCTAGAAATATGCCCAACCCAACTCCACTTCAATCTTTTAATTTTTTTAATAAGGTCAATAACACCTGTTTGTTCTCTTACCCATACATTGCATTTTCAATCTCTTCTTGTTACTCCCAACCTGCATCTCTCCATACTTCTTTGAGAGGTCTGAAGTCTCTGTATAGCTCTTCTATTAAATGTCCAAATCTCAGATCCATAAGTAAGAATTGGTAAAATACATTTGTTAAAAACCTTCCTTTTCAAACACATAGGCAGATTTCTTTTAGTATCAAGTTATTTATACCAAAAGCACTCTAACCAAGTTTAATTCTATGATTAATTTCATCCATTATGTTTCCATCTGTATTAATAATCTGACCAAGGTATTTGTAACTGTTAACTTCTTCTAATTCATCATAATCAATCTTTATTTTAATATTTTGAGCAAATCAATTAAACATTACTCTAGTCTTTTTAACATTTATCTTTAGGCCCACTTTCCTACTTTCATCTGATAACTCTGGCAAAATTTCCTGCAGCTCTGAAGCATTATTTGCAAAAACAAGTACATCATTTGCAAAATCTAAATGACTTAATAATCTCCATTTACTTAAACTCCTTTAGTTTCCCATTTTAATCTACAAAATACTTCTTGCAGCACTGCTGTAAAACGTTTTGGAGATATGGAATCACCTTGTCTTACGCCCTTCTCAATGTTGACTTTCCCAGTATCATTTCTAATTGTTGCTGTTGCATTTTTATAAATATTCTTTAAAATATGACAACATCCTGGATCTAGACCTTGATGATCCAATGCTTTAATCACTGAAGAAATGTTTATAGAAACAAATGCCTTTTCATTATCTACAAATCCAAAACATAATAACAACTCATATTCATTTATCCTTTCTATAACTTCTCTCAATACCTGGATATGATCTACTATACTAAAACCACTTTTAACTCCAGCTTGTTCTCTTGTTTGGTGGAAATCCAATGTTCTCTGTAGATGAGTTGTAATTATTTTGGTAAAATTTTTGTATAAAACTGATAAAAGGCTGATAGGTCTGTAATTTCTAATACCTTTTTTATCCCATTTTTAAAATATTAATATTATTACTGCATTCTTCCAATCATCTGGTATATCTTTATCATTTAGACATTTGGTATATAATTTTGCTAAAAATTTTTCTATTTCTTCACCTGCTTCTTTTAATATATCAATTATAATTCCATCATTACCTGGTGCCTTTCCTTTCTTCATATATTTAATTGCATGTCTGACTTCTTCATTTAAAATTCTGGGTAATTTGGAAGATGTAATCTACTTGTTCTTTATTACTATATAATTCTTGATAAAGACTTCTATCCATTTCATGATGTCATCTCTCTTTTTAGTAATAATTCCATCTTTTTTTCTTATTGCAGATATAAATTTCTTACCAATACCAAAATGTTGTTTTACATTCTTGAGACTTTTATTTTCTTCTACAGCTTTCCTTGCTAGTTCACAGTTATACTTTCTTATATCATTTTCAACTCTTTTCTGCAGCATTTTACAAAATTCGAGATATTCAATCATTTTCAATGCATCATTTTTGTATATTTTCATAGTCCTTCTTTTCTTTATAAGTTCTCTAGTCTCAGTAGAAATTTTATTGGTCAATTGCTGCTTTTTTCTAATAGCTATCTTTGTTGTAGTTTTTAAAAGTGTATCAGTTATTTTCATATTAATATTCCAATCTAAATAATTAACATTCCTGGTTGAATTAAGTCAAAGTTACATTTATATTTACTTTTTTGCTTTTTAAAAATAATCTTTCATCAAAAAAATTAAGTTTTAAACTTCCCTAATCACTAATATTAATCACAGAATAAGCAGCTGTAATTAGATAAAAATGTTAACATAGAGAATACATTCTTTAATTTGAAAAATAAAAGCAGAAATCTTTTGTTAAATGTTTATCAAAAGCAAAAATTAATTTTATGTTTTTTTTAAATTTCTTTATTTATATACTGTAGTTGTTCAACAGGTGTTTGGCTTATGTTTTTGTAAGTATAATTTAGATGGGAGAATGATTTTGTAAACTTTTTAATCTTTTGCCTAAAATGAAGGGTAAAAAATTAGAGGCTATTTATTCGTTTTTGTTGAATCCAACTGCTAGTACATGATGTCATCTAAAAGTCAAGCAAAGAAAATAAAACAAAAATGTCTGCCTACTCAAAACAAATATATAGATATAAAAATGTGAAAAAAAAAACAGCTTCCCAAAACCTGATAGAATGACTAATAAATGATTTAATTGAACATATATCTGATTAACGAACATAAAGATTTCCTTTCGTTGGTTGTCAACTCAAACATGTAACCAATATCTATCATATTCTCACAATAATATTAAACCAATACTTCATAGCTAATTTATATCATCCATACTTTCAAAAGTTCATAAAGTAGTAAAGTATTATATGCTAGATTTCCATTAAATAACCAAGAAAAGTATCATGAAAGATAACATGAAAGTTACCTCTTATTAAATTTCAATCATCTCAAGCACAAAAGTATTCTACATTTTTGTTTGCAAACTCACAATTTGCTCTGAAACAGAATCATTCTAATTTCGTAGATGATATATTATAGTATCAGTATTCTAATTATTTGAAGCTTGAGGAACTTTGGAAAATGTTTAAAATCTCTATCTAAAAATAAGTATATCACTATTTAATTAAGAACGTGGGAAAATGTGGGTTTAATCATTGTTATAATTATTAATTTTTTTGAACTTTAAAACAAAAACATTTTCTCTAAATTTAATGAAAATCTAACCTTTTCTCTTTTTTCAAGATTAATACTTAATATTTGGTGAATTTTAGTATTCAATTTAAAAGTATAGTTGGTTATTTTAAAATGTTAAGAAATGTGGCGTTTTATCAAGCTGATAAATCTGCTACTTCAACACAAATGTTTATTTACAGATAAAATTTATTTCTCAAGATTACTATAAGCAGTCATGCATTCATGATTAATCAGGCATTTTTTTTAGAACTAATCAAGCATTTTAATAATATTTAAAATTAAAGCTTTTCATTTGTTCATAAAGATATATACTTCAGAAAATGATATACATGTGACAGGACATAAAATTATTATTAACGTACATATATACACTATAATTAATTTGCTCATTATTAAATAATGTTCTCATTAGATATAAGATATATATATAATAATCTAAAAATTTTCACAAAACATTTTTATGATTCACTCGTAATAAAATTTTTTTCATTTATTTTTATGTTTATTATCACTCCACAATTGCTTATCTTCCCCAAATGTTTTAATTTGAATCAGCTATAGCAGATTAAATTTTAAATGGAATCAGAAAACTAAATCTTATACATTTCATTTAAAAGACTTTTTAAATAAATAAAAACAAGTTTGTTAAACAGAAATATTATTTTTACCCGATTTTTTTAAACATACAGCACATATTTATTGTGATATTTATCTATATATATTCTAATGGTACGTATATGCAATGTATGAAGAAATGACATAGCAAATTGTTGGAAGGCAAAATGATGAAATTAATATAATACAATAATATGCCTTAACTATTATATGAAAAGATACACTTGTCTTAAACATAATAAAAATGTAATAAAAAATATGATTACTCCAATTGGTAGTGCCAAATGTAATAATAAGTAAAATAAACATATAAAGAAAGGTCCTAACAATTGAAATAGTTCCAATCGGTAGCAACAAAGATAATAGTACTTATTATGACATGCCATATACATATAAGGAGAAAAGAAATTGCCTCAAAAATGAATATAATAAAATATACTAATTCCAGCCATTGAATATGAGTTACAATAAATTAGGTTATGATGTTTAACTTTATTTGAACAAATTACTAATTCATAAAGTTACGGATAATAATTATCTACACTATAGAAAATATATTATTCATGAGTGAATGTACTCTAATCACTACTTATATTGTTACTTCGGCTAGCTATACAAAATAAACCTAAATACTACAGAGCATTGACTAAGGCATGTTAACTAAATTCTCAGGGTTAACTTAACTAACAATTTGATTAGTTAATAAATATAAATTGGAACAAAGAGAATTTTATTGAATCCAAAATATATATGTTTACAAATAAGATTACATGTAATTTAATATTTCCATTACTGGTGGCTTATAAAAAGAATCCACTAATATACAAGATTATCATTTAGTCGAATGGATGAATTTGTCAACTAATTAATAACAGGTACTAAAAAGAGAAAAGACAGAGATATTAATAAATTTCAAAAAAAAAAAAAAAAACCAACTCAAGTCATTTTTTATATAGAACAAATGATATAAGCTTTATTCCAAGATTGTGATTATATATTTTTATAATAACACAAATATATATATATATGTGAAAAACATAAAAACTTTTGTTTTTCAAATGCTTAATTTTTTAAAAATATAAATCAAATAAAAGTTTTACCGATAATAAACATAACAATTTGATATCTTATATTTTGAAATTGTATAAAACTGTTGTGAAATTAAATCAATAAACAAATAAATAAATAAATTGATGATATCTTGTTAAATTAATAATTTAGGTTATAGATGTATTTCTTTAAAGTTGGATCAACAAACAGAATGATACAGAAGACAATATCAAGAGCTCCTTCACACTATGCTATAAGGATTTATTCACTTTATTTTAAACCACGTCTTTTATTAGGAACAACAACTACTTGGGCTTTTTTATTAATATAAGACTTATATCCTAACCTGAAAAGTTCAACAATTATTCCATAACTTTATTAACTCAGGGTTTATTAAACCTAACACAATATATATAAAAAAAATATCATCTCAATTAAGCCCTTATGTGTAAGCAAAACACACACATATATATATATATACACGATAACTTCTAAATACAAATGTGGGGATATTAATATATAACTTCAATATTTAATACTATGAATTGACCCAATCCTTTCAAAATATATCTAATAATAATACAATTAAAATAATTGAAGAGTTAAGATAATTATTAAATCAAGATATAATTTGTAAATAAGATTCTATAAAATTTATATATTTATATACAACTCTTATGCAATTAAGTGTAATTTATTGTTTTCCAATCTTAATTGATACATGACATTTATTCTTTAATATATATATATATATGTAAAATGTGAATCAAATACAATATTAAAAATATATATATTACTACAATCGTTATTTTAGCTTGATATTTAACAATATATTTGCACAATTTATAATATAAAATTTCTTAAAAAATAAATAAATAAAATAAACAAATTGACTTTCATCATCATTAATAAGTTTTAACATTCAAAAAAAAAACTTATAGGTTAGTTTTAAATATCTCAATTGTATATACTTTTATATAGATATATTTTAAAATGTTATAAAAAATAATAGATATATAAAACAAAAAAAAAAAAGACAAATTTTATTTACCATTTAATTTCTTTTAATATCTCTTCATTTTCCAGTCCACTAATTATTTCAAGCATTTTTCTTTTATTTTATCCATACCAAAGTAGATTGAAATACTTTAAAATATGTATACATATTATTAATGAATTTATAGATTTTTCCGTTGTTGGAGCAATTGATTCCGATCATTTTCTATATATTCAATCATAAAATTAATTAAGCTTGACTATTACTTAGGATCACTAAACAAACTTAAAGTTGAAAAAAAAAAATATAGATAACTATTTTTCTGAAGTTTGTTTGCAAAGCAGGTTTGATTTCAGGCTGCATATCTTACTGGACTTTAATAATGCAATTAAGACAGGCAAAAAAGGGTTCAAAAACCCTTGGATAGTAAAGTTCACTTTAGCCAACCATTTTGATATTATCTTGGTCCAGGAATTATTATATTGAAATCCAAAAGAAGAATTTGGGAATAGATAAAATAAAGCTATGACTTCTTTCTTCCTCTGTTTTATTAATTAATTAATCATGGCGATTCTGTCCTGGGTTTCCAAAGTAATCTTTTGTGCTATTGTTATAATTCATGCGCTAATCTAAAACTTTAACACTGTTGATTTTAAAATATTTTTTTAAATAACAAAACAAAATAAATAACGTCAATAAATATATATATATTACATTGAAAAAATTATTTTATAGTCTACAAAACAAATAAATAAATAAACAACCAGAATAATATCATTACAACTTTTATAATTTTTTTTTAAAAATAAAAGTATAATCTAATTACAATTAGCAATTTAAATGCTACTGTTGATAATTATTTTTATACATACATACTCGTGAATTTATATATATATATCCAATGCTATTAAAATCTCATTATCATAAAATAAAGCATACATCACAATAAATAAATAAACATGAATTAAATAACAATAAAAACAATTAACAATAATAACAATAACAATCTATTTACAAATTCTTAAGTAAAAACTAAATCAAAGAGATTTTTTTAAAACTATACTGGCACTTCAAAAGAAAGGGTAGATTTTCCATCCCTTATAATATATAAATATTTCAGTAAATATTAAATTGATCTTATCTATAATTTTTAATAGGGTTTTACTTCAGTGCTTTTCTGTAACTATTGTTTACTTTCTCCAACCTTGAAACAATAAATTAGAATTCACAGTATATATAATTTTAAAAATATTTGCATCATTAGTTATACACCACACATACATATTTGTGTTAAACCTTCAAAAAAAAGATTAAACATAAATAAACCAAGGCTTAACTAAAATGATTAATTTTTTTATATGAGACCTTCAATTTAAATAGTATTCATGGTTAAATAATTTGTTTCTAACATATTTATTATTTAAAATGTCTTTAAAAATATGTTTTTAACATTTCAATATAATTTTATATATTCAAACATTTACGGGAATTTAAAAAAAACTTATTTACTTATAAAAATAAAATATTCTTATGAATAAAAATCACATATTTATGAAAATTTAATTTTTACATTTTAAATAAAAGAAAAAAACATTTTTTTATACGTAAATGTAAAAAAATTCTGCCAAAAGATCATCTCGCATTAGATATTCATTTTACCCTAATTATATCTGCCATCTAGAAACAATAACTAAAACTAAAATATACAACATATGTTAAATTACAAATGTTTAAACATACAAATATGGAACAAGATTAGAAGCTGAAACTGCATCACAATAATCATGTAATGTACTGCCTAAATAGATCACTTTGGTAAAGGATTAATAATTATGCAGTATAGTATATTTTATTTTCTTTTATAAATTTTTGATGTCTTAATATGTATATGAAAACTTAAAATTTAATGCATTACAAATAAATGATTGTACCCTTTATAATTGGTACAGATAGTTAGGTAGAGTTAGAGAATAGCTATATTTAAAAAAAAAATTAAATTTGAATTATTTTCTAATATATAATTTTAATATTATAGATTGTAGGGGCTCAAACTCAGTAGATAAAAGCTTATAAAGATAGATTAGGTAGTTTGGACTGATTGTAAGATAAATTAAATATAAAATGATACAATAAATTATTTAAAATATATATTAATTTTATTTATTATAGTTAAAAAAATACTACAGGGATAGAATTGTTTAATAATGATATGGTTAAGATAATTATTTTGCTTAAAATATTTAAAATGATAGGTTAATATTAGTTTAAAGGTGCTGAAAGTATCACATTAGATGTGCACAAAAATTTAGATTTTCGATTGCATTTGCGCATAAACACTTATGCATCTTTGTTCTTTCTCTCTGCCATCTTTCTAGCATTTGATACATGTAAAAAATTTTTCTCTAAGGTGAAATGTTGATTTTTAATAGCTTTTTTTGTAAAGTACATTTTATAATTTTTTTAGATTTAGTGAACGGAAAATAATTTCTACGGACAAAATGACTTTCTTTCTCTGACAAAGTTAATTTTGATTCTGAGTCCGATTCGGACAAGGATTTTTCTATCGAAGATGTCTGTGTATCCGAGGCTTTTTGTTCTTCTTCTTCTGCTACTTCTAGCGACTCATCAGATGATTGAGAAGCTGTTGTTTGAAAAAGAAAGAAAAGCATAGTGAAGTCATCTGTAAGGGTGGTGAGGATGGCAACTGAGCCGATGCTTGGGCTTTCATCTTGACCTGATTCAGATTCATTTCTTGATAACATTAATGAAACATGCATGGCAATCGGAACATTTACTAAGTCTCCAGGACTAAATTTTTCCATCACCAAAGCAATACCAAAGTGGATCAATCTGTCACCCACTGAGTTGAATGCATTTTTAGGTTGGTAAATCATATTTGTAGCATATTATGCATGCCAAAACTCAAATATATTTAATCTAAAGATGAATTTTTGTGTCAACCAGTACTTGCTAAAGTTATGACCCAAGATCAATTTTTTGGAATTCTAAATAATTTGCATTTCAATAATAATAAAACCATGCCACCAATTACTAGTAAAGAGCATGATAGAATTTATAAAATAAGGCCAATCATAGATCACTGTAATGTTAACTTCAAGGCTGCATATCAGATGCACCAAGGAGTAGCAGTCGACGAAGCAATTACTAAATTCAAGGGTCGTAACACTATGAAACAGTACGATTCCTCAAAACTGATAAAGCAAGGTTTCAAATAGTGGATCTGTGCAGATATCCATAATGAATATGTGTACCATATGGAGTTGTATACAGGCAAAAATACAACTGCAGATGCTGGCCTAAATATGGGAACCTGAGCAGTGCTGTCAGTGGTTTTGCCACAACTTGCTAAACAGAATATTTTTTTTGTGACACATATTTTACTAATGTACAATTGGTAGAAAAGCTGTCTGCAAGTAAAATCTTTTGTTGTGGCATACTGAAAACTGATAGGAAGTGTATTCCAGTTAGCATCCATGAGAAAGCCAAAATTTGTAAAGATATGCTGAGAGGAGACTTCCATTCTATAATTGACAGTGGTCTTGAGTTTCTAGTGTGGATGAATAAGAAGCCAATTATTATGCTCAATAAAGCTTATCTATCTGAAGCTGGTACTGTTGTTAGAACACATAAGGATGATACATGTCATACATATCCATGTCCAAATGCAATCAAAAAATACAACTGCTTCATGGGTGGGGTTGATTTAGCAAACTGCATTTGGCTGGGATAGGAAGTCTAAGTGTTGGCCTATGTGCTTATTCTGGCATTGTTTTGATACAGCTATCACTAATTCCTACATTATATACAGACTATACATGGCCCAAAAGTGAATGCAGCCTAAATCACATCTGGAAATATAGAGTAGCTTTATCAGCCAGCCTTATTGGTGAGTTCACAACCAGAAAAATGAAGCCTTCAATAATACAGCATCTTCAGTCTCCATCTAGGTGCCATAAAATAGCTGATTTCCAGTCATAACAAGACCATCAAAAGAAAGTGTGTGGTATATCTCAAAAACAAAGCACGACATGTATCTTACTTTGGCTGCATGAAATGTGGTTGCATCCCTCTGTGTAAAAGTGAAGAAAGACTGCTTTGTTGCTTACCATGCCAGAAGCAGCACAAGTACACTGCCTACATAAATTTTCTACCCTACATAGCTACAACACCTATGACCCAAATACAGGCTCAGAATCATATCAATGCTTGTTTTGCAATAGGTAAGATATAACATGATTTCATTTATATTGCTGTTCATTTATTGGATTATAGTAACATTATGTATAATTTTGTAGTCACATGATTCAACCCCTGCAACTCAAGCCACCCTGCTTTGTATGGTGACAAAGAACCATATCGCCACTTGGTTCTGCAACAGGTAAGATATATCATGATTTTATTTATATTATTATACATTTATTGTATGATAATACTAAGATTATATATTCATTTGTTGCAGTTTTGTAGTCACACAGTAAAATTACTTCAACTCCTGCAACTCAAACCACCCTGCTTTATATGTTGACAAAGAACCATATCTCTACTTGGTTCTGCAATAGGTAAGATATATCATGATTTTATTATATTACTGTTTATTTGTTGCAATTTTGTAATTCTTGATTTTTTGTTTTAGATTAGACAATTTCAACTTTACTTCAAGATCTCGCATTTCTTATAGTTTACAGTATGTATCTTCAATGTTATTTTTCTCTCGATTTGCTTCATATATTTATATTTTCAAAAATTTGAAGACTTTCCAGTTCCCTCAATCCATCCACTCTACCTCATACAACTGATATACATGACTACACATGTGAAAAGTATGACTCCCAATGCTGAATCAAGTCATCAGTTGGTCCACATCATCTCCCACTCATATATAACCATTGTTTGTAATATTTTTGCTCGTTAATTTATTTACTATGCTTTTATTCATTTTATTGTAGATAAATTTTTGTTTGATATATTTTGATATTATACTTTGCTTGAAAAAATTACATATTTTAGCTCACCCCCCCTCATTTTGCAATAATATAGTAATTAATTTTTCCCCCCATAACTTACAATTTACTAAAGTTCTTACCGTTATTTTTTTTGACCCCCACTAAAACCAAACATTTCTAATAGATATCCTGCATGAAAGGTCTAGGAGATACTCTGCATGCAAGTATAAAATCTGGATGGGAAGTTTTAAAAATGAAAATAGAAATTGTCTTCCGACACATTTCATCAATCAAATCTAACTCAGGTAGGTCGTTATATATCATTTTTTCCAGCATTTTATGACAGATGTGATGCTGTCTATGAAATTGTAATTTTAAATTATACCTTTCAAAATTTAGAATTTGTGAACCAATGTAAAAATAAATGATTTAAAATATCTCCTTTTAATTTTTTTTTTTTTGGTAATGACTATTTTATCAGCTTTATTAATTCTTTTATATTTGCACTTTCTAAAAATGTATATATATTTATTGTAATAAATTATAAATTTCATTTAAAACTATATCCTATAATTTTTTTTTTACAATTCAAGATGGCCACTTAGGTTTCAAAGAATTATAAAAAATGAATGCTTGGATATGTGTAAATTATATAACATTGTTAAATTATCAAAATGTTATATGTAGGAATATAAGGACATAATATTGATTTCTAAATTATATCCTAACAAATAAATAAAATGTTTATCAATATCACTTGAGCATGAAAACTTTTAAAACATCTTGAAATGAATTTAGATCTTTGTTGTTTTCTTTAGTATTGTGGTTTAGAAATTATTTTAGAATGTTGTTGGTATATTTTTATGATGTTGAATGAGTTATATAATGGGGAAAAGTATGATACTGGTCCGGAAAGTAATATTCCAATGAAATCCCAGGTGTTAGGGTTATGACAAGAATTGTTATAGGTGAATTATATTTTCATATTTTAAAATTATTCAAGTATACAGATAACATAAGCTGTATATTTTTTTCCATGGACAGTCACATTTTCTCATCTATTAGTGCTATAATAGAGCCATGACCCGTATCTTGGGTGCCCGATGAATAGACCTAATCTTATGATGTACGCTGTACCCATGATATATTTTTTGAAACATTTTTTGTTACTGTTCCATACCCTACACTTTAATTGCTATCTATCACCAGATATCATCATAGACAGTTTATAAATAGGAAAAGTAATGACTGACCTGTTTTTGAAGTAGATAATTTTGTGAGAGGGCAAGATGTAGTATATGAAAAATTTTCTTTCAAATAATGTTCAGATCTTTAATGATTACCATCATATGTAATATGAGCAAATCATTGATGCATTAACAAATTATTAGAGATCACTTATCTTAATAAGATGCATATTCAAATAGAATGAAAGTGAGAAGTGAAAAGGATTTTGGGATATGATGTATCAAAGGGTATCAAAATGAAAGTAAAACAAATGCCATACAATATAATTTATGGATAGCATATTTGCATTTCAATAAACAATATGTATATTATTCTAATCAAAACTTATCAACAAAACATGAGCTATTAGATGCGATGTACAATGTATGTGAGGGAGGTTTAGAACAAAATATAGCAGGTATTATAGTCCACTGTACTTCAAATTTTCACATGCAAAGTATCTGTCTTATAATATTTATAGCAGGCTAGACGTTTAATCTAAAAAAAGGTTCACCATTTGGTTAATGTAGGTCAGTCAAATACAGTAAATACAAATTTAAATTATGGATTATAATAAAATTGATTCAAACTGACTTTAGTATCTGTCTGTTTATCAAATTTGTTAAGATTAGAGTGAGTTCCAAATGTAACGAATACTGATATGATTGTTAATTGAATATCAAATATTTATAAAATTTTGATAATTAAAAAGAAAACTCTCTAACACTATAAGATTCTTTTTGACTTCTTATACATATCTTAATCATTATCAATCCACTACAGCATGAAAACATCTCCAATTTTAATTCACATTTTTCACTGATCCATAGCTTTGTTCTTCCATACCATTCTAACCAACTTCTTTCATTTATCCCCCATGATATGAGGTCTCTAATTTTTTTACCATCTCTTGGAATTCAGTTAAGGACTTTAATTTTTCAACTATTGTAATTTTTTCTATGGCATATCAAAGCACAACTTCATTTCAATCTATTAATTCTTTCACCATCTCTTTGTTTTCTCATCTTATATATTTTGCTTTTGATTTTTATCTTATTAATTTCAATATATATCTTCAAACCTAAAGATATACAATTTGGATCATGAGACAGTTCAAATTACTTCTAATATAAAAGGCAAAACTCACTATACGTATGCCACACACAGCAAGCTAGAGTAATCAATGGATGCCAGAAGGCTTGTGCATAAAATGTATGGGAACTAAACTGGGTTCAGACCCATATAACTATATAAGCGGATGGGCTTGAATTGGAAACATTAAGGTGTTTTCAGTTTAAGACTCATAGTTTTGTAGTTAAATGGAGATAAAAGGTGATTGCTGGAGGGTTGCATTAGATCCTAAGATCTAGATGCAGTGCTCTCAGATCCAAGGCTCCTCACTGACAAAGGCCGCAAGCCAGAAATTAGTCTGGGGATATTGGATGAGTAGGCATTAGATGGGATTTTATGCACAAGCCTTCTGGCATCCATTGATTACTCTAGCTTGCTGTGTGTGGCATACGTATAATGAGTTTTGCCTGTTTTAACAACAGTTATACACAAGCATAAGAGATGGTGGTCATGTGATTTTTATTACTTCTAATATACATTAATTTCTGCTGATTAAGACCAAAAAGCAAAAAAATAGTTTTTTCATAAAAGGCAATCATTTTAAAAATAGCAGCTGTTTATTATCAACTTCTTACAT
Organism: Epiperipatus broadwayi; assembly: GCA_028023455.1. NCBI lineage: Eukaryota > Metazoa > Onychophora > Udeonychophora > Euonychophora > Peripatidae > Epiperipatus > Epiperipatus broadwayi. The sequence goes on along the minus strand of JAQFVV010006218.1, from coordinate 615,966 downwards.
TTAAAAATAAATTTTTCAGACATTTTTATTTTAGTTAATTACAAAATATAAATTATAATAATAACTGAAAATAAGCAAGTGAAAAACATGATGATTGAAAATAAGCCACAATAAAAAAAAAAAGATATAAAAATTCTGTAAGCTTTTAATTGATTAAAAAATATTCATTATATTAAGTATATTATTTTTTATATAAAATACACAGTATCCCATACAAAAGATGATTGATTTTCTCTCCAAGTTACCTGCAACAGCATCTCTAAAGAAACACACCTAGCAACATAGTTTAACTATACTAGAACATCTGGATCATGAGGATATGAAAAGTCACCATTTATATGCTGCATCTTAATCTATGATGGAGAAAATTTTTAATTTGGGCAAACTACTGTTAAAACATTTGAAATGATTAAACTATATGGTAATGAAGACATGAATATAGTAAAATTAATTAAATGACTTTCTGATGTTGTAGTCAATAAACATGTTACTGCAGTTACTAAAACAGGCAAACCTCTCCATACAGTAGTGCCTCTCGGTGCAAGCCAAAGTAATCAATGGATGCCAGAAGGCTTGTGCATAAAATCCCTATCTAGTGCCTACTCATCCAATATCTCCAGACTGCTTTCTAGCTTGTGGCTTTCATCAGTGAGGAGCCTTGGATCTGGGAGCACTGCACCTAGATCTTAGGATCTGATTACTCTGGCTTGCACTGAGTGGTACTATTTTATGGACAGTTTTGCAAATATGAGAAATGATGATATTTAATGGTTTAAAACTACAGTTACTGTTACTAACAGTATTCAATGAAGCCAGAGATTTGCGATAATTCTTGAAAAATAAAAAAGTGTAAACACTGTCATATACAAAATTTATTACAACTTGTGATTTTGTTATAAGTTGTTAATAATACAAAAGGTCATTAATTCTTTTATTAGTTCAATTCTAATCAAGATCCATATTATCTCTTTCATTTAATGCTAAATATAAAGCAATAGTGTAAACTATTGATAATGTTTAGAGAAATTATTACTGTGAAGCCATAATTGGTATAAGTGGTTGTGGGAATAAAATGGTAATAAAATCTATGTTAGATGAATAAATTAAAAGTTTAATTTTTACAATAAGTTTATATAATAGCATGTATGAGTAAGGCTGAAAAATTAATATAAAGGGGCAAAACTTATTTTATTGTAGTACATATCTTTTTATTGACAGTTATATCTCATTAATTATTTTAATAACACCCACTATAATAAGGGAATGCATCAGATTGCACTTAAATTGTGTTACTGAAAATTAAAAAAGACATTAAAAAACAAAACAAAACAATAATATATCAATAAAACAATACTCTCTTTAATCATCAAAGTTTTAGCATAATTTTGAATTAACTTTTGGTATTTAAATCAATAAGTACACATGTATTCTTCTATAACTTCATTTTGTCAACAATAATAAAGTAACTTTTGGCCCAGTAGGTATATGTATCTCCTTTTAGCTTTATATAAAATATTAATTATCTTCTACAATTTTATTTTTATCTCCTGATTTAAAACTTGTAATATTCTACAACAGTTACGACAAACAAAGAATGGATTAATTTTTCATCTTTAATATAGATTCCTTTGATATAGAGGATGTTGCATGATATTTTCATATCTAAAATTGTCACCTCTCAGCCTATTCATAGAATACCTGACAATATACATTTTATAAAAAAATAGTCTTAAATAATCACTATCAGAGTAAATATTTGTCCAGATCTCTCTACAGACATTAAAAAGGCAGCACTCATTAAACTATTTAAATACCAACTGGTTGGACTTTTTGTATTTTTTTCATTTTTAGTTTTATTCTTGAGCTAAAAATAGTTAAATACTGATCAATACATTATACTAACTTTGGTTAGCTGTAAGAAACAAAATTCTGGACTTTCTTCAAAGTTTCATCTATGTGAAAAAAATTTCCATCAAAATTTGAACCCCAGACTACAAACATAGCAGATGGTAGAGCTCATCATTTCTCCCCATATACATATAATTTTTAAAATAAATCATTCAATCAATATGAACTTTTATTTAATTACTTTTCTAATAATTTAAAGTGTGGTAAATTGGGTCACTTCTACTTATTATCATGTTTGCATTCTAATCATATAGTAATAAATGAAATTATTTTGACTTTTTTTATGATATAAAATAGTCTCATGCAAATTTAAAACTATATTCGGCATATGTTTAATTGATTTAACTGATTAGAAATTGATAGTGAACAACGTAGAAGCTATGATTATGACTCACAGTGCTGAAAGTATACTTAAACCATACAGAGATATAAATTAATTAAGCTCTGCTGGATATTGTTCTCAAGTTGTATTAGATTGTTTTAGCCTAAAATATAATAAATACATACAGATAATACCATAATAGTGTAATTTATCCAGTATTTAAAGCATATCTTTAAGATAGTGTGAAATTCCTGAAATGAATGATTAAATTATTTGATCTCATTACTAAATGATAATCAAAGTTCATGAATGCATCTTTTTTTTCTTCTTATGTGGTTCATTTTTGATATTTTCGCTTTCTGAAAATATCAATTTTTCTGAACTTTTAAATGGAATAATAGCACTAGATTCATCTACTGCATCCATATATTTATTTTTATCTTTCGATTTCTTTTTTCTTTTTTGATTAGTGCTATAATGTTCATTACTATCAACTTCACAAGATGATATTTTTTCAACAGTATCTGAAAGATCACTTGAGGCAATAAAATGAGCAGAAGATTTAGTAATTTTCTTTATATGAGAATTATTTTTTTCTTGATCATTTATTCTCTGTAATTTTCCATTTAATTTCATGCCATGTCGTGCAGCTCTGAAAAAAAAAAAAAAAATTATAAAAACATACATGTAGTCAGTAGTTTAAATTGTTTTCGGCATATATGCGTGTATATATTACACACATATCATGGTCAAGTATACATTATCAAGTTATTAAACAGTTCATATTTTCTTTATTGAGATAATTTGTAAAAAACTTTGCACTGAAATTCTGCAATTACTAAATATTTTAATTACTAAGATGTATTGTACTATCATTTTAGTAACAGATATGCCTTAATTTTACAAGAGCCAAGTATATGGAAATTATAAATATTGATATTTAAGCAGATGCATATACATACACACACTTTAGACTAAACATTAGTTATATACCAACAGAGTATCATTTGAATCTTTTAATTTACTGCAGTATAAACAAAAGCACTCTCTCTACTATATTCCAGTATAATTTATTATAATCTTCTATACACTTACAATAGATGGCGCTAAAATAGTGGTGAGATGAGATCTTATATATATTTATATAATATATACATATTACATTTCATTTCATCAACAGATTAATTCTTAATGATTCTGCAAGATTCATATAGGTGTAACATGATGTTTTGAAATTTATCAATTCTTAAATATACTGTCAACAAATTATACTAAATAAATAACTGTATGACCTTGTTTTACAAATTAACATTTCCTACAGTTCTTGATTATCAATATTCAATTTCATTTTATAAATAATTTTTTGTTGTAAATTTCATCTATTTTGGCTTATATGTGTATTAAGCAATTTATTAATTTTCATTCACTTCCTAATTTCATATTTGGTTATAGTCGTGATTTTGTGAATAATTTTTCAGAACATAAATGTTTTAACAGTTTAATTCTATCATTCATACATATTCTTTGATTTAGAAATTATAATTTTCAATTGCTACAAGTTTTTGTGAGACAATATTATGTTCATCTTAATAATACTTTCAAAACTAATATCAACATGCATTCTTATTTATATATATAATAGAACATGAATTAAACAATGCTACATGAGAAAAATGAAGTGTACCAATCAGATCAAAGGCTGGTACTTATGTTCCTAAAAATTCTGAGTCATGTTAGTTTGACAAATAGTATTAGTGAGAGGATTTAATTTACAAATTGGTCAATTTTCGTTTTTTTTTCTTTTTTTTTTTTTTGAAAAATATTTTTCTCAATATTTATTATTGCATTATAAGGTAAATCATTGATATAATTTTCAAATTCAAGAGATTCATATTAATAATTAAACAGAGACTTATTAACAAATTATTATATCAAGAATCTTATTCTGCTTTTTTCTATTATTGACGTCTTCCACCACACCGTGATAAGTCCACATAGAGTAAAAACGGAATCAAAAGTGACATGATATAGTTGCCCAAATCATGATAATGATAGGATTCTATTGACAATCATCTGGCATAAATCTTTTAATGAGTAAAAAAAAAATATAAATTATAATTTATCCAACCATGTTTTTATGCTTATTATATTAGTGTCTCTAAACACATCAGAAGGCAATGACTTTGACATGGTATCTCAGCCATAAGTAATATGCTTTAGAAGTTCATAACAGAATACTGGATGATAGTTAATTGATTTTTGCAGTAATGGGTTCAGCTGCAGTTATGTGATTTGGGCTACAATCATTCATAATTTGTTTTTAATTCATCAAAGTGTGTACTGGTTCAATGATAGCTCTTTATAGCAGTTTCAATCTCCCTTTACAAAATATTCTTACTGATAAAAATAGAGGTCTATTAACTTATAATGTCACACAGCTAATCTACTTAATATATTCCCTGTACACATTTTAATTTATACACAATGTGCCCTAGTAAAAATAAAACTGGCTCTTTCTCTAAACTGCTTGCAGTATTATCTCTAGATTAACATGTGTTATGTGGTAGCATAGTTTAGCTAATTTTAAGATGTTAGTGTGTTCGGATCACGAGTTACAATATGAAATGAATAGTGTGCTTCATTTCTTAATCCATGATGAACAACATAATAATATTAAATTTTGTTTTAAATTAGGTACACTTGAAATTATTCATACATTGAAACCATGAATCATAAGAATGTTTTGAAATGATTTACAAGTTTCAATGGCAGGGAGGTCAATGAAGATGATCAATAAAGGTAATAAACACATTGTTGCATTTCATGTCTAACTTGTGATCCAGACATATGAGCTCCTTAAAATTTTTAGATTGAATAACTAAATTGTGTTATTATATAATACATGCAGTACACACAAACATGTGTTTAAATTAAAACAAAGATTTTCATGAATGAAATAACATATTATAATTTAAAGAAGCTTCCAGATGTAGAATATTAAAATGTAAATAGATCCAACATTTCAAGAAAAACAGCTTTTGCGCTCAATTGACACAAAATAGTCACTGCAAAGACTTGGATGTTTATAAAAAAAATAAGATTAGTAGAAGAAAGTAGGGAGATGACATTGCAAAACAAAAACTGTCAATAAAAGTGAAGAGTAAATCCAAGGCAGTAAAAATTGAATGCTAGGATTTTAAATTTCGACTAATTTTTGTAAAAATACTTTTTTATAGATGCAGTAGTTTATCTCATTATATTTGTTTATAAAGTTCGGTCTTTTTAAGATCTCTATGGCTTTTTAAAATGCATTTTGATAACGAATGATACATCTGAAACAAGCTTTCAACTTGAATGAATCTATATTATAGTCAATAGCCAAGATGTGAAAAGAAAATGCTGATTATGATGAATTAGGGTTGTATTCTCATCCTTGGTGTTTGCCTTAAGATGGTGTTGATGCTAATCGAAAACATATACATATAATGATTCCGGACCGGACCTAAATGATCGATTTGATCTAAAAAGATCTGATTTCTTAGATTTGTAATAAAATATTCTACTAACTAATACTATTATATGATGTTAGTTTTTTTTCATTTTTATAAATGTTTATTAATCTTATCTTGTTTTTGAGTTTGTGTGTGTATGTCTTTAAAGTTACGATCTTTTTTTTTGCAAGAGTAAATCAATAATTTTATTTAAAAGCAAGACGTAATAAGTAAATGTTTATTATTCTCATCTTGTTTTTAAGTTTGTGTGTGTATCTTTAAAGTACGGGGCTTTTTCAAATTTTTTTTTTTTTTGGACTTTAGGTGTGTCTTTTTAAAGTTACGGTATTTTTTTTGCAAGAGTAAATCAATAATTTGATTTAAAAGCAAGTCGTAATAAGTCAATGTTTATTAATCTTAGGATTGTTTTTGAGTTTGTGTGGGTCTTTAAAGTTACGGGGCTTTTTCTCATTTTTTTTTTTTTGGACTTTATGTGTGTCTTTTTTTTTAAAAGTTACAGTATTTTTGGTCAAGAGTAAATCAATCATTTTATTAAAAAAGCAAGACGTAATTCTAAATCTATCAAAAGTAACTTAATTTATATACTACAATTTAGAATTGATACCTGACTACTATTAGTAAGGACCGTCATTAAAAGACTCGATTGAAAAATGATACCCGACTTAATTTCCGGGTTTTTTTTGGATGGGGGGGGGGGACAGTAATAAATCAGAAAGTGAGTTGTTTTTGTTAAGTCTGTCTATATAAAAAGGGTACCGTTATTGAAATACTAAATTTAAAAATGATAGCCGACTAATTTGCGTTTCTTTTGACAGTAATTAATCAGAACGTGGGTTTCTTTTTTTTTTTTGGTAAATCTTGTGTATATATAAAAACAAACAAACTGTAATTCAAAGACTCCATTGAAAAAAATCAAACCCCATTGAATTTGATTTTTTTTTTTAAAGACGGTAATTAATCAGGAACTGGGTTGTTTTTGTTAGTGTGTAGATATAAAAACTAAGCTTATTTTGAAATAATAAATGTAACAAAACAAAAAAAAAAAAACGACTAATTTTATTTTTCGGACAAGTAATTCCTAATAATTAGACAGTGGGTTGTTTTTGTTTGTGCGTATATATATATATATATAGCAAAAGTAAGTGGTCACGGACGAATTCTCGCCAAAACGGTACTTTTCACGTGATCCTTTATTTTTTTTCCCCTTTCGTATCCTTAAAAGCAATTTTTGAGGGTTACCCCTTCGTAATGGAATCTTCAGGACATTATTACTAAACTTACAACAGTAAAGTAAGTTACAACACATTAAAAAAAATAGACGTCTTATCAAATTTTAAAAAACTACGACTGCTTCAAAGACACACACTCTCACATGAAACTACAGAGAAAATAGATATTCTATTATTACGATAAAATGATGAACAAAATCGACTACTACGGCAGCCGATCAAGGCATTTCTTTCTCTTTGCTTTTAGCATAAAAAAAAAAGCCATAACCGGCAGCCATTGGGAACTCTTTCTGTGTTTTATCATAGAAAGAAGTCTCTTTGTGTTGGCTTCTGTCGCCGTCACCTCCTCCGTCCAACATAACGTGAGGACTTTTCTGCGTTTATAACGTAGAAAAATTCCTCTTTGGTTGAGTAAAGGCCGGTGAAACGGTATATTTCTAGGAATTTACGTAGAAGTAGCGACATCTGAAGGCCAAAACCAAGGATGAGAAAACAACCTAATGTTTTATTGCATTAGAATAGTTCATCTTTTTTAACATTCATATAACAGTTGTGCATTTTTATAAATTTGGTCAGGAATACTCCACAGGGAATTTCCTAGATAGAGTCACATCCTTAGGTTTGGCTAGAATATCATCATCTTTTATTCAGTAAAAATAATATTTTCTCGATATTGTAGCATTTCATTCCAGTGTTTTACTCTGATGCATTACCCTAATTATAATAATAGAATTGAAATTATTCACTAACAAAATATCATATACTTTTCCAAAATAATATCATTTAAAAGAAAGACACTGGTAAAGAATGATCTGACCATTGAACAGATTTGAGCATGATGACGATAAAAAGATATCAAACATCTATCAATATGTATTCATTTTCTATTTATAGGAAAAAAAAATCCTTTCTATACATGAAAAAGACACACCCTTTAATCCTTTCTATATATAAAAAAGTTACATCCTTTATTATGATTTGACTTCGATTTTAATGCCAAATGAAAGACCTTTAGGAATTCAATCCTAATAATTGATAGAAACATTATACGCTTTTATTAAAAATCAATTTCCAGGAATTCCTTCCTTCAGTCAAAAAACTTTTTAATTTATAAAATTAGAATCTTTTTAAAACAGAATTTTCTCTATTAAAAAAGCACTTTAATTCTGCTCTAACACTGAAGAAAATTGTTTGGGATTGAAATTTGCAATATTCTAAGCAAATCTTCATTTCCTAAAAAGAATATGACAAAGAGAAAAATCCTGGCTCTCAAAAATATTAAATGAGATGTATCTATAATAATACTTCTTGCTGATAAGAGTAATGATACAGTTGTCATAATCATGATTATCTATAATAATAAAAATTTGGACCTATTTAATTGATAATAAAATAAAAATCATATCACTTCTGTTAAAGATCATTAAACACCAGTCAACACTTAGACAGTCCCAATATCAATAACAATCAACAATTTCAAACTGTCACCAAGGCAACCTCCTTTTAACAATAAAGATGGATGGCCTAATATATTTATATAGATATTAAAGATTATCTTAAGATAACAATACTTCTCCATATGCTCTAAATTCTATGGTATATTATTATCTAAGATAAAAATGCTCTAAATTCTATGGTACTGTGAAAATTCATGAGAGAGACATTCCACTTCATCTTACTATTAATACCCTGGTTCACTTATTTAAACTTTAGTGTAGAATATCAACTACAAATAATAGTTCTATTGATAAAATCTTTTTATAAAATCTCAGTTCAGTTCATTGCTATTGTTAATAATCTAAAAGTCACAACTTATATTCTGGTTAGTTAGATGTTGTGTTGCTTTTTACTAACATACTGATTGATGAGATTTTAGTTGATATATTCTTGTTGTGGCAATTTATCAAAACATATTGTGCTGGCTGGAAACTATCATACAAATATCATTTTTTTATCTACAGGAGACGACTTTATATGCAGGTGATTGGTACACCGATGGGATCTTCTATTTCTAACTGTTTTTGCCAATTTATTTACTAAGATATTTAAAATATAAGCCCTAGATGTGTAATTGCACAAACTTTCCATCTGATTCAGATACGTTTGTTGTTTTTGTGAAAGAAAAAAATATTGACTTGAGTTTTTAATACATATAACTTCCATCCCCAATTTAAATTTACTATGGAAACAGAAATGGATGGATAATTTCCTTTTCTCAATGAAGTTCTTATTTCCAGAACATATAGAAATAATCTACCATCCTCTATACAAAGCTATTTGAAGACACCATTTCATCATCATTATGCTCAGATCTATTTTATGGCTAGAGGATTATCAAGACCAACTCTTATTTAAATGATACTATTTGTGAAAAAAGAGATCATAATTACACATGAGACTTTGTTAATTGGCATCAATTTTATTATTAAAAAATAGAGCAACACACTAAATTAAAAACATTAGAAAGAAAAAAACAACAACACTTGTTTTAAGGTATAAATTCCTTATATAAATTAGAACCACAGACAGAATTGAACATGCAAATCTCAAAATAAGATTTCCCTGGAAGTTTTGTATAAAATTTCATGTGGAACAATTCTGGATGACATATATAAAAATTGAAATACTAGTACTAAAAAAGATGAGTATGCTAATATCATTCATCATTCTCAGCATTTATTTTTTATATTTTAAATACTGAGCATTGCATAAATTTCTCTGAGACGAAAATCCTTTCGGATATATTAATTGAAATACATTAAGTGAAATATGTTTAGAGAAGCTATAAAGATTTTGAAAAAACTAAAATACATAAACAAATGTAACAAGATGACCAAACTACTACCTATACAAAAACACTTTCAAAAATAGGATAATTTTTAATTGCTAGTTTTTTGTTCTTTAATATCATATCTTACTTCCTTCTACAGATATTAATTAATTCTTTATAACTTTCTGCATCTCTGCAACAAGGACATATCAATACTTTTCAGTTGAAAAGAAATGTTATTTCTTAAAAATAAAGAATATATTTATACTTTTTAATATTCTAAATGATTGTTCCTGGAAGTTATTATAAATTATGATATTTATTTAGTTTGCGACAAAAAAGCATATAAACAACTCAGACAATTTAAGAAGATGGGAGTCAAAAAAGCCAAAGTGATTTATTGATTTAAACTTTCTTTTAGGCTATTAAAAAAAAAAGTAACAACATTTTAATCTGCTGTAAAATTAAGTTTCATTAAAAAATTAGTTAATGGATTTTGAAAAGAATGAGTTAGGCTATTTAAATTACCTTTACAAAAAAAGCTTGCTACAAACTAGCGTTATTGATGTATTATTATTTGATTTGTAACTGCATCTTAATAACAAAATATACACAGGAGCAAAACTCTCCATAGAGAAGTGCCACTCAGTACAAGCCAGAGTAATCAATCGATGCAGGAAGGTTTGTGCATAAAATCCCTATCTATTGCCTACTCATTCAATATCCCCAGACTAGTTTCTAGCTTGTGGCTTTCATCAGTGAGGAGTCTTGGATCTGAAAGCACTGCACCTAGATCTTAGGATCTAATGCAACCTTCCAGCTACCATCTTTTACTTTTTTAGTTAACTATAAAGCTTTGAGTCCAAAATGAAAACATAATAATGTTTTCAAGCTAAACTTGTATAGATGTAAAATCAGTTCAGCATCCACATGGTGGTTATTAAAGAACCAAAGACACCAAAAAGCATGGATGCTAAACTGAGTTTAGATCTGTACAACTATACAAGTTAATGACTTTAGCTTGAAAATATTATTGTGTTTTCATTTTGGACTAAAAGCTTTATAGTTAGCTAAAAAAGTAAAAGATGACTGCTGGAGGATTGCATTAGATCCTAAGATCTAAATGCAGTGCTCCCAGATCCAAGGCTCCTCACTGATGAAAGCCACATGCTAGAAACTAGTCTGGGGATATTGAATGAGGGATTTTTTCACAAATCTTCCTGGATCCATTGATTACCCTGGCTTGCATTGACTGGTGCTACTGCATGGATGCCTCTGTGAAAACAGCTTGTGTAAGCATAAAGAATAGTGATCATGTGATGTTTGATGGTTTAATAACAAAACATACTTTTTATTATGGACTAATTTTGATTTTATGACTGATTAAATGACTATTAGAAATACAATTCTAATAATTGATAAAAAAGTAAATTACAGTCCTCTCTTGAAATTATTTGTAATATCAAAAGATTTATCAATGATTAATTACCCTTAATAGAGTTGAAATCTGCAAATTTTCATTTCTAAAAATAATGTCATAGAGAAAACAATATTGTCGCTTAAAAAATATTAAATCATATTTATGCATAATAGAATTTCAAGGACAGCGCCATTGTCATCATAGACTATGTCATCTACAATAAAATCATAAAGCATGTTAAAATAAACATGGATTACATCACTTATCATGAGAAGACAACTAAAGCCCTTTATTAACAAATCTCTTCCAATGGAAATTTTTTTCCATATGCCCAAAATATTATTGTCTCTTGAACATAGATAAAATAGATACTCCATCCTATTATAAGTACCCTAGATTCAGCTCCTTAGATATAATTCCATTAATAAAATCTTTTATAAAAAAACTCAGCTCATTTCATTTAAATTACAAGTGATATTCTAATCAGTTTTGATGTTGTTTCACTGTGTACTAACATATCAAACAATTGAAAAGGTTTTAAATATATTTTCTCATTGTGGTAATTTACTAGCACATAATACTGATCTGATTAAACACTGTCTTACAAATATTTTTTTATATTTATTATTGGATATTATAAACAAGTGATTGATACTCCAATGAGATCTCCTATTTATGACATTTTTGCTACTTTATTTATGGGGGAATTTGATTCTGCCTTAGACAAATCATAAATTTGGCTCAGATATTTTGATCATATTGTTTTTTGGCTACATAGCAAAAGAAAATCCAAACAACTTTTTACTAATACTTATAGTTTATACCCTTAAATTAAATTTACCAAGGCAATTGAAAATAAATAGAACAACTTCCTATAATTAGTGTGCCAAATATTGGTAATGCTTAAAATTAATCTCTTGAAGTGACTTGGTCTATCTTCTATATAACAATATAGAACGTAATAAGAGGCAGGTATTCTTATATTGCATAAATATTGACCACTGAGGTTAGAGAACAGATGTTAATTATTTACAGCAGTAGTCCTTCAAGTGTGTAATCTTAAGCATTACATAATAAAAAATATTTGAAGCATCATCTCGTCACAATCCTGTTCAAATTTGTTCTATGGCTAAGTCACTTTTAACCAAGACTTTTTTTTTGTTTTAAATAGCACTATTCATGAGAATGAGATCATGCATATATATATAACATTTTGTTATTGAATTTTTCAACACTATTATAAGAAAAAAATGCACCAGATAAAGATATATATCAAAAAGAAAAAATATTTCTATAAAGGTATGCTTTTTATTTTTATAAATAAGGAGCTATGGACAGAATTAAATGTGTATTAAAATCTACAATATTGAAACAACATTTTCTACAGAACAGAACATTATTAAGGTTTAAAGAATCTATGAAATTCCCTGTGAAATAAGCCATACCAGATTTATAGGAATGAGTAATTATTGTATTAATGCTAGAAATGCAGTTAAACGTCATTCATCATCATCTTGCTCTCATATATTGTATACTGATCATCATAAAGAGTTTTTCAAGACCAAAGTCCCTCTCCAGATTTATCCATCATCACCAAAATACATTTAGAGAGGTCATAGTGATTTTGGAAACATAAAATTATGTAAATAAATACAATGAGTCAACCAAATTGCTGCCTACATGGAATAGCTTTTCCACAGAAATTAATAACAATTTCAATTTTAAAAAATCCTATTATTAGTTTCTCACTGACTTAGATTTAATCTTCAATTTCATTATACAAAAAATACTAGTGTTTATAGTTTTTTGTTCTGTAATATAATGAGCCTTACATTGCTATACAGCTCCCAATTACTTCTTTACAACTTTCTACATCATTGCAGTGACTATGTCTTAACTTTTTCCCCCCACTTGAAAAGAAATGCTATTTTGCTAAAACATCAGATATATTTATATGTTTGAATGTTCCACAGGGCTGCTCCTTGAAACTAATTATAATATACACTTAAAACAAAACACTGAAATTATCTCCACAATTTTCAATTTACAAGCAATTAAATAAATGAAAGCAAGCCAGCTTATGATGCGACTATAGCAATGTGAGTAGCGTTTATAGTAAATGTTATCAAGTTGGCAGTAATGCAATACGTTACTATATCCTTTATTTATATATTGGTAAATTGAAATTATGAATTTTAATAAGTATCAATTTATCAATAAAATGATAATCAAATGGTTTATTGCTCAGTCATTCATAAAAAAGTTTGTTCACCAGAAATCAGCTGGCCTAATTTACGGACTTTGAGTTCCAGAATCTATCACTTTATATTCTATTAAATCAACTAGATATACAAATAGAAATGCAAGTGAACTATTTAAAAATAATTTACTTACAAATTTAAATCAGAAATGGATGTAACAAACATTATACTCAGAATATTTTTAACGTGTCAAAGCTGTGTGAATAATTATAGTACTAACAGAGACAGCAGATACTTTATTAAATAAAAAATAATGATTAAAATTTTCTGAGTATGAATTTTTTCTTCTTATAATATTAATAACATATATACATGTCATACATACTTAAACTCCTATAATAAGCTGCTTAAACTGTTAAGAAAAAAAAAATATATATATATATTATTTCATTTACCTATGGGCAGTTCTTCCTTGACATTTTTTAAATAATTCTTCATCAGGGATTCTGAAAATAAATACATAATGTACATTAGTAAAGATAAAATAAACAAATTTGTAAAGATGCCGAATCAAGCTAAATTCTTTAAAAATAAACTAAAAATTAAAAAAAATTAAATATTATGAAGTTAATAATTGAAAGGTTGCCAGTCCCTCACATGCGCCAAAGTTGTTTCCCAGACAGCCAATCAGATTTTTAAACAGTTGTTGTCTTTAAGAAAAAGTTGGTACTGAAAAGTAAGAAATAATATAATTAAAATACTGAGAACTTAATTTCAGTTCTTAGAATTAAGTTTGATTTATTAGTAAATGGTAATACTTCTAAAGAGAAAATCAAACCTAAAAAAAAATGTTTTAATATAGATTAAACAGCATTAATTGCAATCTTAGAGAAGATGCCTAGTACAATTTACAAAAGCTCTGTGAAAAATTATTAGAAATCAGTTTGAATGGTATTAAAATTGAGAAATGTTATAGGTAGCAACTATTATATTAAAATGTTCAATGACAATTTAGTTCAATCATGATATAAAAATGACCTCGAGATTAAAGATAATTCTTTGATGGAATTGAAAGATAAACAAGTTTCCATCTACAATTTAGAAAGGCAGAATATATGGGTCTTTGAAAAAAAAATTGCACAAAGAAAGCTATAAAAATTTTATCAAAAAAAAAAAAGAGAGAGACAATAAACAATTTATTTTTATTCTACACAACAAATGCAATTATTAACAAAATTAATGATGGATGAATCTAAAATAGAAAGTCTAAGTTAGTCAAAAAAAAAAACATATAAAAGATTAATTTCTAAATATTTTTAGAAAAAAGCAGATTCCAACAAAACTTTGTTTCAGGACAGAAATTCAATGAATTAAAGTCAAGATATGTCCATAAACTGGCTGGATCTTGAATTCATTTCAGTTTACTCCTTAAATTTTATGCATGGTTCATGTTAACATAGCTATTATTTTTATCGAGACAATATAAAATTAACATAAATAATATACAAAGTTGCATTTGATTCCACTCTGACAAACTCAACTCATTATGTATTCTACAACAACAATAAAAAAAAAAAAGGAAGCAGATAAAATTAATTGAATGCCAAATATTTAATGAAATAAAAACTTTATTCCACAAGTAGTATATTATCAATTGATCAATATTTTTGGTATTACATTATGCATCAAGGTTTACAAACAGGTAGTACCTGATTTTTAATTGGAAAAATGAAATCCTTTAATGTTTACTTAATATTACTTCTTGAACAAACTTCATTCATTTGCATTGTTTTAGATATACTTCCAAGAGAAGTTATTTCCACACGATTCTAAAGTTATATAAGATTGTTGTTAATATGTTTTTATTTTTAAATCTTCATAACAAATACCCATACTTGGTTTCTTTGATCATTATTAACTATTATCGATCCACTGGGATATGAAGGTCTCTCCAAATTCAATCCATCTTCTCCAGTCTCTAACCTCTCTTCTCCACATCACCCCAGCCCACTTCCTTATTTCATCCATCCATCTCATAGGTCTTTTACAATATCTCGGAATCCAGTTTAATATTTCAACTGTCCATCAATTGTCATCTCTTTTAACAATATGTTCAGCCCAACTTTACTTCAGTCTTAATTTTTTCTAATGATGTCAGTAACACCTATTTGTTCTCTCATCCATGTATTTCATTTTCGATCTTCTTGTTACTTCTAACATACATTTCTTCATACTTCATTGAGTGGTTGAAATCTCTATATTGCTCTTCTGCTAAGTGTCCAAGTCTCAAATCCATAAATAAGAACTAGTAACACACTTATTAAAAACCTTCTATGTCAAACACATAGCCATATTTCCTTTTGATATTAAATTATTTCTACCAAAATCGCTCCAACAAGTTTAATTCTATAATTAATTCCATCCATTATGTTTCCACCTGTAGTAATATTTTGATCAAGATATTTGTAGTTATTAACTTCTTCTAACTTATCATTATCAATCTTTATTTTCTTATTTTGAAAAAATCCACTGAACATTAGTTTAGTCTTTTTAACATTTATCTTTAATCCTACTTTCTTACTTTCATTTGATAGCACTTGCAACATTTCCTGAAGCTCTGAAGCATTATTTGCAAAAACAACGACATCATCAGCAAAATCTAAATGACTTAAATAATCTCCATTTACTTTTACTCTTTTAACTCCTTCTTTTGATCCATAAAATACTTCTCGCAACAGCACTGCTTTGAAAAGTTTTAGAGATATGGAGTCACCCTGTTTTACACTCTCTTCAATGTTAACATTTCTAGTATCATCATGCAATCTAATTGTTGTTGTTGCATTTTTATAAATATTCTTCAGAATATGTCAGTATCCTGGATCTATATTTTGGTAATCCAACACTTTAATCACCGAAGAAATACTTATAGAATCAAATGCCATTTCATAATCTGCAAGTCCAAAGCATAATGGCAACTCATATTCGTTGATTCTTTCTGTAACTTCTCTCAATACTTGCATACAATCCTCTGTACTAAAATCACTTTTAGATTCAGCTTGCTCTTTTGTTTGGTTAAAAGCCAAAGTTAGCTATAGACAAGTTGTAATTATTTTAGTAAATATTTTGTATAGAAGTGATAGTTCTGTAATTTCTAATATCTTCTTTATCACTTTTTTTTAAATATTAATATTAATACTGCATTCTTCCAATCATCTGGTACAGCTTTATTATTAAAAATTTAGTATATAACTTTGCCAAATTTTTTTCTATTTCTGCTCCTGCTTCTTTTAAGATCTCGATTATAATTCCATCATTACCTGCAGTTTTTTCCTTCTTCATAAATTTAATTGCATGTCTCAATTCGTTTAAAATCCTGGGCAATTCAGAAATTATAGTAGTTGTACGAGATATTTTTTCCTTATTCTTTATTGCTATACAATTCTTGATAGAACTCTTCTACACATTTCATGATGTCATCTCTCTTTTTAGTAATAGCTCTCTCATTTTTTCTTGTTGAATAAATAAATTTCCTACCAATACCAAGATGATGTTTTACACTCTTATGGCTTTTATTCTCTTCTATAGCTTTTCTTGCTAATTCACAATTATACTTTCTTATATCATTATTAACTCTTTTTCACACCATTTTACAAAATTAAGAAATATTCACTCCTTTTTAATGCATCCTTCTTATATATTTTCATATTTTTTATTTTCTTCCTAAATTATCTCAGAAGGAATTTTATTGGTCAATTGTGGTTTTTTGTACCAGCTATCTTTGTCGCAGTTTTTAAAAGTGCAGTCGGTTATCTTTCTATTGATTTCATTCAAATCTGAATCATGTTCAAAATCTGTTAATATTTGGAAACAATTTGCAGGTTCTAATTTAAATTCATTGGAATATTTCTGAAGATTAGAAATATGAACTGTGAATATTGTTTTTCTTAATAATTTTTATCTCTCTAGTTTTGCATTAACATGTATTTTATATCTTACTATTTAATAATCACTTCTTGTAATGAATTTCTTAATAACATTATATTTTTTAAATACATATTTTCTATTAGTCAAAATATAATTCACTTCTACAGTATGTTCATTTGGATGCTTCCAGGTCTGTTTCTATTTAATATTTTTCTCAAAATTCATAATATAAAGTTTTTCTATCTCGCATTACCGCTATGAATATGAGGCAAATGGCCTCGAAAGCGCTTAGCGTATAATAATTTTTGGAATCTTTATAGCTTCTCGTTCAAGTGTTTCATACGCTTTTTAATTTGTATATCACCAAAACTAAATTGAATGTTTACCATTTCTAGCATTAAAGTCTCTCATGACAATTTTAAAATGCTGCTTTGTCTGATCAAAAGTCTTTTGTACATCCATATAAAAATCTTCTATTGCATCATCATAACAAGAATTTGCTGGAGCCTAAACCTGAATCATCTGCATTGATATTTGCTATTAAGTTGAAGAACTACTCTTGCTATTCTGACTGATACACCATCAATCTCCACAATGTTGTTCTTCCATTTTTTTATATTTATAATGAATTCTATTCCATTTGTATTTCCAATGTTTGTACCTTTAAAGTAGAGTGCATTCCCACTTTTTAAATCAATTGTCTCTGCACCTTTTCTTCTAATTTCACAAAATTCAATAATGTCCTATTTAATGTGCGACAGTTCTTCTTCCAATTCTTGGCAATTTCCTTCACTTGAAGTGATCTGCAGTTGTAAATACATACTAAAATGTCATCATTGAATGGTAGTCTGGATCCACAATCAGGAGATTCTTAGCACCCTAGGTTTTCAGCTGCTGCTTTGGCTGGTGACTTTACAGCCTCCTGGGATTGAGGGCCATGATTTATTTTTGTCTATCATGACTGTAAATATCTATTGAAAAAAGTCAATTCACCCACACATTCTTTCTGCTTTCAAGAAATCTCAACTGATTACAATTAGAATCTATCAAGCAACTGAGAAGAGAGACTATGATGTTTCTTGATCTTAAAGTCAGAGATAAAAAGCCATACTCACCATAATGGCTAATGCATGTTAGTGAGCAGCTTATCCATGTTCGTATATGATATGAGTAATCATATAATAACAACAGCTAAAACGAAAAAAACATATGGAATTGACATTAGGAATTTGCCCTGCTTGATTCTTTTAATGAATCCACGAGGAATCTAAGGGTCTCCTTTCAGTTAACCAATTCCTTTCTGCAGCTTGGTTTCTTTCACCATAACTAAAATCTGATGATTGTAATTAGTTTTGTTATATTTTTTAATAGTTTCTAACACTAATATTTGGGTTTTAATAATATTTATGAAATTTTACAAATAACAGTTTTAAAGAAATCAAAGACATCGTCCAATTCCAACAAATCCTCTTAAAAACCAAGCATTTTCAATTGTTTTTCTAAATATAAAACAGAATTTCCTGCAAATGAATCAGCAGAAAAATAGAATTATGAATGTAAAAATTAATATTTGTAAAGATTTTTAAAAATAATCTCCTTATTCAATTCTATGATGGAAAAAAAATGCCAAAATCTTTAATAAGAGATGCACAAAACCAAATATACAATAACTACTTCTAAAAATTTGTTGTTGTCCTTTTCGTTCTTGTTTGTAATAATTTGGCCAAACTTGGCTAAAGAAAAGATTTATTATATATATTTATTTTTTTAAAACATAGCTGAGTGCACTTTCAGTTTAGAAAAACAGATTCATAGAACTCATGGGTTGGTTGGGTGTGCTGCAGTATTTATTGATGAAGTATTAATTATTTAAATTAGTTATTTAAATATTCCACTTGCTTGAGAGTTGGATACTGTTTTCTTTTTTATTATTGCTGGGGTTATTGTTAGTGATAAACCATGCTTCTTTCACTTTTCTTTTTCTGTCATCTTGCTCCATGCAAACAATATTAAAGTTTGTTGGGTTGAAATGTGGCCGAATTTTTGTTCAAGCTCCCAAAAAACTGATTTATAATCAGTTATTTTTTGCTTGTTTGTATAAATATTTATGTTGAAATCTAATGCTTTGCAAGAGGCGATGCTGCATTTAATTTTGTACACAAGTTGAAGTGTTTGGTCCAGGGATAACCTATCTTTGGTGTTATTTAATAATCTGCTAAGATGGGTGGGGAGGGGAGTTCTGAAATATATTTTATGCTGTAGAACAGATCTTTTTTATTTTGTGAATGAGTTAGTCTTTGGATACATGATATGTTTACCCATGAATTGTTTTCCTCCTGAATTAATATTGATTGTTTTAGTTTTTTTATAGAATTTTTTGCGTTTAGTAAATGCTTCTGTTATAGCTTATTCTGCATAAATCGTTTACATAAGCATCTATGTTTGTTTTACTATCTGCTTCATATTTGTGAAGTCTAAGGTTTCTTTTTAACTACTTCTATTAAGCAGTAGGATGGTTTAGATAAGAACATTTACTGAAAACATGGAAACACAATGCAGTACTTTTTATGACAAGTATTTATATTAGATCATGGACAATTCTAATAATTTTACCTAAATGACACAATATTATTTTCTGTGATATAGAAAAAATCAAATGGTAAATAAAATCATTTTTGATCAGAGTCAATATAAAGTCTTAAAAATTGAGAAATCATGCAATACTATCTTGAAAATTTTCTAATTTTCATCTAAGTTAAGTAAATTAATGAATGATAGTAACAGGTTGGATTAATGAGGCTAGCATGAAAAAAAAAAAGATGAATCAAATCTAGTTGATCTATCAACTTAAAAATATAAATACGTGGCTGATAACTTCCACATATAAGTGTAATTCATAATCTCAAATATTTCACTTTGGATTCTTTGTTTCAACACAGAGCACATACAAGAGAATGAGGTTAATTTCTCAACTTTTCTTTTCCTGAAATGAAATTTTTTTTTTCCAGTAACAAAATAACTCACTTTAGACTAGCTAGTATAATTTTAAAAATTATGCTCACAGGAAAAAATCCATATAGAAAAATTGTCTTTCTTCACAAAATAATTCAGTACTTAGTTCATTTAATACAAATATTTTTAGCATATAAATTGAAAAAAAAATCAAATGATGTTTTTGTTTGTATAATACTATGTGAATAGCATAAAACTTTGCTGTTCTATGATCATAATGGTGCCTTCTTCAGTTTCATCAGCATTTGACCTAGAAGTAGAATCTACTTTAATTCTACCATTATTTTTCCCCTATTTTCTATATCTAAGACATTTGTAGAATTTAATTAATTTACTAATATCTTGAAGAAATTATTGTGGTTATTTCAAGTTTAGGGATTGCTTATATATTATGTTGTATTCCCTTTCTCAGTGTGAAAATTTATTTTCATCTATTAAAAAACAATTTTCAAATTCTATTCCATAACTAAAATTAAACAATGCGTTTGAAGAGAAAATTGAATTTAAGTAAAAAAATTGTGAATTTGATTACTGGTATAAGTTGAGAACTTTCTGTGTATTCATTTATTCCTGACTTCATAATCATAACTAAAATTTAATAAAGAATTCATATCATATTAATATTTCTTTAATTATATTATCTCTTTGCATGGCAAAAAATAAATAAATAAGTAAATTAGTAAAGTAATTATTATTATTATTATTATTTGTATTCTGCATACACCTTCTAAACCATGGTACATAAAGAAAGGACATTTGACTTTTATACATATCTTTATTAATATATATATATTTCTATGCCTTCTGACAATAATGTTCAGAAATAAATGTAAGTAGTTTGCACCTATTTTTAATTAATTCTGTTAATAAGAATTTCCCCAGTAGTTACTCTTGCAACATTCATAGGTTGTGTAGATAAGCTATTGATTAATTTTACTAAATTTTCTAGTACATAAAAAACAAATATCTATATTTGTAATAATATATTAAAAGTATTTCAAAATAAGTAAGATATCAAAACAGTAATATACTATGACTTTAACTAACATTTAATATCTCCATTAACAACAGCAATCTATCTACTCTGTAATAGTTATCTTCTGAAGCCATCCATACATGCAAGACAAGAGTAATCAATAAATACTTAATGGTAATGGCAGATCAATTTCTAGACTTTCTTCATCAGTTAAAATTTGCTGTCCAGCAGCAACTTTTACTTGTTTTAGGCTACTATTTCTATTACTACAGATAATAAATGTAAACTAGTAAAGTCAGATGGTACTCATGGGAGCTGTTAGGTTTATAAAGTTATACAAACATATTGGGTCAAAAACTTAGGATATTAGAAATTACACATCATTACAGTAAATAGTATAAAAAAAGTAAAGATGATTGATGAATAAATATAAACCAATCCAATGTATATCAAGAGTATGAATATTTAGTTGGCACTGTCATTTGACATTAACTGATCACTTATGATTACATAAATAGCTCTAGAATAGAATAATATAGAGTAGAATGAATTACTCAAGATACTTTTAGAACATAATTATAAGATAATTTTTTTTGACCTTAATAAATTATAATTATGTTCTAAAGGTATATATTCACAAAATTTTTATTTAAATAGTAGCAACTCTCTCCATATAATAACATCAATAGACGTCATAAGGTTTATGCATTTAAATTACTGTCTAGTGCCTATTCGCCCCAAATCCCTAGACTAGTTTCTAGCTTATGACTGTTATAAGTGAGGAGCCTTGAATCAGAGAAAAACATATCTAGATCTTTGGATTTAATGCATCCCTCTAGCACAATAATGTTTTCAAACCAAGGTAATTTGCCTGTATAGTCATACAGATCTGAACCCAGTTTAGTATCTATACATTTTGGGTTTTTTGACTAGAATTGGTATTAAACCATTAAAACATTGCATGACCACTATTTCTTTCTTTGCAGTCTAATCTGTAGTAATCAATAAATGCCAGAAGGTTTGTGCATTTAAATCTCTAACTAGTACATTGCTTTCAGATACAAAACTCCTCACTGATGACAACCATAAAGTAGAAATTAGTCTGAGAATTATCGGGTAAACAGGCACTAGATAGGGACTTAAATGCACAAACCACCTGCTATCTACTGATTACTATAGCTTGCGCTAGGTGGCACTATTGTATGGAGTTGCTATTTTAAAAGCCTGTGTAAAAATTGTTTTAATGGTTTAATATCAGTCCTTATGGTTATAAAGAACCCAAAGACCGAACTGGACTCAGTAACTATAAGACTAAAATAGGCAAAACTCTCCATACAGTAGTGCCTCTCAGTGCAAGCCTGAGCAATCAATGGATGCAAGAAGGTTTGTGCATAAAATCCCTATCTAGTGCCTACTCATCCAATATCCCAGACTAGTTTCTAGCTTGTGGCTTTCATCAGTGAGGAGCTTTAGATTTGAGAGCACTGCACCTAGATCCATTGATTACTCTGGCTTGCACTGAGTGGCATTACTATATGGAGAGTTTTGCCTGTTTTAACAGCTTGAGCAAGCATAAGAAATGGTGATCATGTGATGTTTAGTGGTTAACCATATGACTAAAGAAACAAATTAGTTTGGATCCAAAATGTAACTGTATTTTCACATTGGGCTCCTTGCTTTATAGTTGTTTAAATAGATAAAAAATAGTTGCTGGAGCATTGCATTAATCTAGATGCATTGCTCTCTTATGATAGCCATAAGTTAGAACTAGATTTGGAATATTGAATAACTAGGTACTAGATAGCTTGGCTAAGTGGGCACTATTGTATGGAGAGAAGTGCTATTATTTTAATAGCTTGTGCAAGAAGGGGGGAGGATAGTCATGTGATGTTTTAATGGTTTAAAATTTTTAAAATATACACTGTATATATAATAAATAGATTTAGCTCCAATTGCACAATACATCTTTTTGCAGTAATCATTGTAAATAAAAAAATTGACAAACTATTCTGCAATATATATATGCATTTCAGGAATAATCTTTTTCAACAGTTACTATAGAGTAATGCCATTAATCCATGCAAATACAACATCCATTCATCTTATATAAATACTATAATAGTGACCAACTAGTTGTTAAAGCTCAAATGTTTAGTGTTGTGGTTGATTGTTAAATATTTGAGCTTAAAAAAAATCAGTTTTCATTACATTTATATAAAACAAAAAATTTTTAAAATTTATTCTAAAATAGATGTCAAATGATTTTTCATGTGGAATGATAACTGTAAAAAAAATTGTTTTATACACAATGATTAGAATTGACATTTCTGTACATTTACTTACATATATATGAACCACAATGTATAGCAAGGACATAAATTATTTTTGCAATTTGAGCAAAAATAACAAATTGATTAGAAGAATTAATGTTGCAACAAATTCATAGAAAACAAACTTCAAGATTTTTATCTACTAATCAGAAAATTTATACATTCAATGCAAGCACCATTATCACAAGAAAAGTATTTTTATGACATTCCCATTTTTGCTTTTTATAATATAGCACATTCATGACAATTCCTTTGAATGCAACTGCGATTCTTTGTGTTTCATAATATCAATATAGATTACCGAGATGTTGTATATATGATTCGGAATAAGCCCCCCCCCCCCCCCCAAAAAAAAAAAAAACTCACATGATCTGGCATCTGGGAATCAAGATAGTAAAGCATTTTCTCATCATAGCTGATCATGAATTTTTCAATAAAGATCACAAGTACATACAAATTCGTAAAATTGCTGGACACCCTCTCACTGGAAAAATTACACTGCATTTCTTCTAGTATAGTTCTAATAATATTAAAGAATACAATTGATAATCATAGAACAGGCTGTAATATAAATTATCTTTGAAGCTGCTCTGAAAAATTAATTTCTGGTGTGAGATATGGATTTTCTGATTTCCAAATTCATATGTTCACAAATCTTTTTTGAAACATAAAAAACAACTTCATCAGAAACTAACATTTGCATAATTTTTTTTTGTTTAAGAGTTGCAATTTGGAAAAAAATCCAATTTCAATGATTTATATATACGCATTTATGTATGATACAATTGCCGATCATGTGGATTGTGAAGACGGTTTATATTATGTATTCAAAATTTCAGACTTTGAGATAGATAGTAAGATACCAAGTCACAAATGCCATCTATTGATACTCAGTAAAAACTTTGCAAGGTTATATTTAAAATGAGACCTATACAATATAGCTACAACTCATGTTTTTTTATTCTAGATGAAAGTTGGAAAAATAATTTATGCACATATTCTATACTATATTTATGTAAGTTTATAATGACAGCATCGAGTTTCAATTGCTAAATGATTTTAGAAAAATGTAAACTTTATTTATTCTTCTTCAGATGTTGCTAGCTGTCCAATAATAGTACTAGCATGGGAATCAAACCAATGACTTTTAGATTAATGAATACTGAATTAAAATTGACATCTAACTAACTAGTTTAAAATAGATGAATTCATTGGTGTCATTTTAAATGTACTATTCACAAATCTAAAGGCCATTGGTTCAATTTCCATGCTAATATTATTATTGATTGGTCAGAAACACCCGAAGATGAAAGGAGAATAAAGTTGTGTTATATAGTAACTTGTATGTTATTATTTAACAATATATTTTGAAAAGTTTTAAAAAGTTAGAATTTTTCTAAAAAATATTTAGTAATTAAAATTAGATGGTGAAAATAATATGTTCAAGAAAGTTAAAAAGCTTAAAATTTACCTGTAAAATTTCTCCTCTTTTGAAATGCTAATCCATTTAGTTTCTTGTTCACATTTCAATTTATTATCAACCAGAACTCCACTCTTCAAATTGAAAATAATAAAATTTAAAATCAGTAAGTAGTTTAATCAAGAAATAATAACTTCACATTAAAAAATATATACAAATTTCTCTTTCTCATGCATTCATTTTTTCGACAACATGCTTTTTATCTATATAAAGTAGTGGTAAATGACAATACTAGTTATTAAAGTATGATGAATTTTTTGTTCATAGTTTATAGTATAAGATTAGCAGCATTTTTCTAATACAACATTATTTAAAGCTTTCTCTTAACTAATTAAACTGCCACTACAGTTATCAAGGGATAAAACAGTTGTGACAGTAAACTAATTTAAGCATTGTTAGGTATGGTAGTAAAAAATATAATTTAAAATGCTACGACTAACTTCCTTGAATAAATTTCTAATTAGATTATCAATAAATACTTTGTAAAAAGCACCAATGTATCCTTTACTCCTAGTTAACTTGGTCTTTATATCATTCATATTCATCACTTTCTTTATGAAATTGCAAACTTAAGCAACTTCCTGATCCTATTCCTATAGCAATCTATTCAATGCAATTATTAAAACTTTATTGGTTGTCAAAAAAGTAACCTCCTTCAACTTTCTTTTAATTTGAATAATTGCAACAGTTAGAATGTGATATTTGATTCAGAAAAAGTGTATATTCTGACTAGAAATTCATTTATAAATTATGTTCTTGAATGCAGTATGAAATTAGATATTATAGAATATGAATAGTTGCCATATGCCAACAGCAAAATAGTATATAATTAGATTTGTTAATTCTGTCCCAAAATGATGAATTTTATAAAATGTTGCAAAGTGGTCAGTTAGAAAGGATATTAAAGTAAGCACAAATGTACATGATGCAGCTAAGAAATTCATATCACAATATCTGATAAGTTTTTCTGAAAACTGGACCTAAATACAAATACATCAATTAATACAATAATTTAATGTGCCAAAAATAAACAATTATTATTCATCTTTTATATAGATAAAAATACGAATCCACATTAAAACTAGATTGTTTTTTTAAAAAATGTATATTAAAGAAATTATTAATAAACTTATGAACCACATTTCTAAAACTAAATAGCCTTGAAAATTAATATAGCATAAATTATTTGTAAATAATTAGTTTTATTCTGTCAAGAATTTCAGCATAATCTCCTTAATATATCTTAATTTCAATTAATACAACCAAATGGGATTAGTATACTTTAAACTATGAATTAATTCCTATAACATTTAAAGATATATATATATATTGTAACCGATTGAGTTACGGCACACAACAACATAATTGTGTGTGTGCACATGTATGCATACAGTAAAGAAAAAGTAGAAATAAACACAGACAGAAATTTTAGTAGAGTTCTGGATTTAAAACAGAATTTTATTATGAAATAAATATTTTAAAAAAAGGTCTAAATAAATAATTAATATTGACTTCTGATTTTGAATTTAAAAACAAGTATATCTACTAATAATTGTAAAAATATCTATCTTTGAAAAAAATTTTAATTAATGCTTGTAAACATTATCTATGTAAAAATTTCTATTATCTATTTTGAAATCTTTTTAATTAGTTAAACTGATAAAATTTCTAAAATGTAGCTTTTAATTAAAAGTGCTTTTGGAGGAATTAAAATTGTTTTTAATCAAGACAGATTGAAAACAGTTACTGTGTTTTTATCATCTCAAGAGTGAAAAGGGTTAGACAGATTGAAACCAAGACTATAAAGTTTGGAGAAAAAAAAAATTTTTAGTCTAGTTTTAATATTTTTGAGATGCAGAATAGCTAGCTGCAACGTCGACAGCAATTAGCTGAACAATGATGGCTGGCAGAATTAGACAGTTATCATGAAGATGTAGTTGGAATCAAAAAGAAGCTGCTCTATAATTCACTACTGGAGTTGACTCACATAGGATATGGTCAGCTTCTGATGAGTCTAGCCTGCTTAAATGTGTTCTAAAAAGACAGCCGCTTGCCTGGAACAATTCTGAACAGAAGGGAGATCATTGCAGACCAACTTACCTGGACTATATTTTCCTGATGGACCAAAAACCAAGCTCACCAAGAAAATGCTTGATGAAGTAGTTATACGTATACTGCTGTGTCTACATGCACAGATAAACAAATATACAGCTGGTGGTGAGTAATGTTATATATAACATGAACAAAATTTTAAATAAGTTTTTTTCTAATTCATTTAAAAATGACATTCTAAAAGTGAGATATATCATTTATAATGATTATTTTAAATCATTTATTGAGAAAACAAAAAGATATTTTGAAAATGATATTTTAAATTCTACAAAAACCATTATAGTTAAGAGCGACCTCTGATGGTTCTACATGTATAGAAGAATATTATTTTAAAATCTATTTTTTTTAAAAAATAATGTAAGTAAAATTTTGACTGAATGAAATGATTGAATTCATTGACCAAAACAAATCTTTTTAGATTAATTTAAAAACAATTCTAAAAGCATTATAATTAATTAAGAGTCACCTGATAAAAAAAAAAAAAACTTTTATAAACTCAAAAATTTGACAGTACTTTTTTTTTGAAAAAAACCTAATCGATAAAGAGTGGAACTTACTATAAAATAATAAATGAAATTTATATATTTTCAACAAAAAATTGATTGTGAAAATAATTTTAATATTATTATTGTAACAAATTAAAATATATATTATAGACATTAGTGTGTGTTTGCAATTCAATATGCATACACATGTATGTTAAATATGTTATGTATTATAAAAATTAATATCATTTATTATTTTGACAATTTGAAAGTGACAACTAAAAATGTTTATTTTGTAACAAGTCAAATATATTCACTAAAATGTTTATTTTGTAACAAGTCAAATATATTCAGAAATCATGTGTGTATATATATATCAATCCTTGTCAACTACTTATATATAAATTTTAATCATTTTTTATATTAAATATCAATTCAAACATGTTCATTTTATATCAAGTCACATGCCTATGTGCTGAATTGGTTTTAAGTAAACCTAATGGAACATATATGTAAACCATAATAGTAATTTGAATTGTGTATAGTAATTTTGTAAATCACAAATGTGATAATTTTTTATTGTATGTTACTCAAAATCAGAAGGCTTAATTTATATGTATAGCCATATTCTAAAGACGATAATATCATTTTTGATGTTGTTAATAAACTTGTATTCAATTGGTAAAAATTACATTGCATCATCTCTTGATCACCATAACAGTACTTGAGCTTGTGTTCTTCTGAGCTAGATTTGTATATAATGACTAATTATATAAATGGGGATGTATTTAGTGCTTAAGGGGCATCCAGTATGATTGATATATCCTGGAATGGTGCTAAGATTATATTCTTTAAAACCCCTACACTATATTTTATTTAGTTTAGTCTATTAGAAATTAAGTTTGCCAGTACATTAATGGTACTAAGTAGCCAGAGCATTGATGATGATCAGCATGCTTTAATATCCCAGCATTATTGTTCTGATTTTTATGTATTCTAATGGATTACCACTTAAGATGATGCATCCAAATTGTTTAAATAACTGCCCAAGCTGGCAAAGGCTGAATAGTTGGCCTGATCTATAGTAGACCCTTTTCAAATCCAGTCACCAGATTGACTGTTGATTTTATTTTGATGTAGTTTGATTGATTACTTACTTGTACTTATTAATAATGCTGGTTGATATATAGTTAATCATAGTTGATCTGAGGAGTTAGCAGGTTGATCTCAAAGATCTTTCATAATCTCGTGCTCTCTTTAATATATTAAATTATTTACTTATATTTATGATTATTAAACATTACTTTAATAATTAATTTGAAGTCTTATTTTAAATTGACTGGGAGTGATGATGATTTTCCATTATCCCAGGTATGACCACTGTATTCCGATCCAGTTACAACATATATAGCTTAATTAAATATATTATATAATGAAGTATATTTCAATTTTTCAGTATGATAAATTCTCAATACTTCTTTTTTTAAACATATCCATACTTGAATTGCTAGAGAAAGAAAAATGTATTTTGCTAATTTTTATAAGCTTATCTGATTTTTTACACTTGATCATTGTCATAGTAATTCGGTAGATATTACAATAATTCCCACTTAAAAAAAGAGAGTGATATAAAAAGCTGCTAGTCTTAATGATCTGATGCTCTTAGATTTCTTTAATAAAATAACTTTCATGTTTGGATGTGCAATAATGCACATTAGGTTGGGAACGGAAAACAGATGTCTTATATATATATTCTGTATGGTTAATATATGCTTTTCTTTCACATAATTTTCTGCCTCTAGACAATCAGTGACATCTCAATCCAGATCCAGTCTTCTTTTTCAGGCATTATACTTAATAGCAATCATCAGCAAGAATATTTTGTTATTAAAAATGGCACAAAATTGACTGTTCTTAAGTTATCCAGTAGTATAAGCAACTGCTCAATGCTACATACATACAATGGTATAGTGAGGGCACTAAAATGATTTTCAACAGTATTTGGTTTCATTGGTCAAAACTGGAGAATACATATAACAATTAAAAATGATGTATTTATCATATATTAAAAATTTATAATACATATATTTCTGATTCATGAGGATGATATTCATTAAAATATAATAAAAGGCCTTCTATTTTTCCTTTAATAAACAAATTATATGCTTCTAAATATTGCATGAAGGATTATAAGACTTCAAGTTTATCAGCTTTTTCTTAACTAAAATCACATCAATTTTTATTCAAGGTGGACTAATACATTTTACAGTAAATGAGTTCATGCATATATCAACTTTTTCAAGCATAGTTAGTTGGGATGCTGCATAAAAGAGCTTTTAAATAGGCTACTACACCGCAAAGCTCCCCCTACCAATAAAGTAATAGTAAAAATGAAGGCATTACTCAATACAGTT
Organism: Epiperipatus broadwayi; assembly: GCA_028023455.1. Lineage (NCBI taxonomy): Eukaryota > Metazoa > Onychophora > Udeonychophora > Euonychophora > Peripatidae > Epiperipatus > Epiperipatus broadwayi. The sequence continues at coordinate 585,871 of JAQFVV010006218.1, read as the reverse complement.
TGCCAAATAATATTAGGTGGAGTTTTATGTTTCCCATTCTTATTTTAGACACTAGTCAAAAAAATAAATAAATCTAGATTTATGAACTAATATTGAATGGTTAGATGACTGTTATAAACAAGCTACTTGAAAGTAATATTTAAAACTGTCCTTAAATCATGCATTCAAATTTTTATCAGCCTAAATTTGAATTCCAGGTAATGGTTGTGGTACAAATCACTATGGCACAAAATTTTTCTCATTTGTTGTAAGATAAAAAATGTTAATTTGTTTAAAACCTTAACTTTTTCTTCAGTCTTTAAATGGTCACTTTTCATTTTATGTCATATTGAAAAAAACTTTCTTCCTAAAAGCAAAATATTGTAAGTGTCCATAGTAATTAATTATATGATTATTAAATCCCCCTTGCAGTTCAGCACAAGGGCACACTTTTAATTAAATCTTGAATATCAAATGATCCTGAAAAATTATCCATTCAATTATTTTTAATTTATGGTATGCAAGATGGTCCAGAATTATAGGTGCTTTATAATCAACCAAAAGTTTCAATCAAAGAAAGAAATGACAACCACTGATTTTCAAAACGCTTAATTTCAATTTTCTAGTAAATTCCATTTTGAAACTAAAGTTTGCAGCTTTAGCTTTAATAATTATTTGTTTCTCACATTAGAAAATCTTTCAAATTATCTATAACAATGAAATTATTCTAATAAAATATCATTTGTAAAGACTTTAGGTGTGACACTGGCATAAAGATCTTTTCTTTATATTATCATAAGTTCTTAGATTCACTTGAACAAACAAAAAATAAAATAGTGAAATGCTGATCATAATTTTTCAAAAGATCAGAAAAAATAAGCAATAGATATGGGAAAACAATAGTACTCGGAATACATTAAAAATTATTGATAAAAAGAATTTAATAACTATGCAGTACAATATATTACATGTAAGATATAACTTAATTGTTACTTTAAAGTACAACATAAACATTGTAATTCAAAACATTTTAAAGTTTATTACTTGCAAAACATAAGTGTATTGTGTATATTTAAAAAATTGATGTTAAAACTAATTATAAATGTTTAGATAATATTCATTTTTCAATAGGCAATCTTATCTAATCACTTATTTTATCAAAAAAGATTTAATCTTATTTTTATTTTACTGTTTTTAATTTTAGAAATAAAAGAAAATTTAAAATTAATTAATCAAAATCCAGAATACTTGTAAGAAGATTGTTTATATATAGAAATAATCCTTTAAAAGCTTCCACACTCATATAAACATAAAGCATTTGTCTTTTTTTTAAAAAAGGAAACAAAATGAAAAAATATGGAGATGAGAAATATATATTCCAAATCAATATACACTATGGAATTAACTGTTTCTAAAAACATGTTTAATTTCAAAAATAATAAGTTATCTCTAAATCAGCTTAATAATGAATAAAAATTAAATAAGATTGGAGAATGCAGAAGAGGGAAAGATGCCATTTTAAAATCATTTTTCAAAACATTCCTGTTAAATTTAGGAAAAAAATATTTTTGCTTTTATTTGTAAAATTTAAACATGTAAATAAAATAAGTAAAATAAATTGTTAATTTTTTTAAATAAAAAAATAAAATAGTCATTTGAAATTAAAAACAAAGTATACAATAGGAAGAATATTGCATCATGACATTGATATATCAACAATCAATATGATAAAACTAATTTGAAAAATGATGAAGATGATGAAAAATAATGTATTCCTATGGCAGTAGTTCTGAAACTGAAGAAAACGGATGAAAGAAGTGGGAAAATAAAACAATATAGCCACTAATGATGAATGAAAATTTAACCATTATAATATCACTTTATCAATAGATAAAGGAATTTGATGCACTAATCTTCTAGCATCCATTGATTTCTATGGATTGCACTAGGTGGCAATATTGTATGGAGTAAATCTGTAAGAACTTTGACTGCCTTACTATGCTAATATGGGTAATTTTTACTCTGCAAGATAAGTTAAAGTTTTATATATTTTTAATAACATCTAGAGAAAAAATTCTGTTGCTGGAGAATATTTGTTTAGAGTGTGGATGATAAAAAAGAATTGGAATGCAGAAAGATAGATTTAATTGGATTTGGAAAGATTGAGAAAAATATTGATAACGTTTGGAGAGTAATCCGAGATGACAAACATTTTAAATATAAAGAAAAAAAATTTTTTTTTTACATTTACTGTAATGAGGTCTTAAACTAAGGCATACATAAGATTAGTTAGATTTTAGGAGGGCTGCTATTATTTTTTTTTTTCAATTGAAGTGAAAGAATAATTTATTTGAGAAAGAGAGTAACATTGAGGTGTGAGTTTAGGACAGCACGTTTCTTGGTCTCCATTATAAAAAAAAGAAGAAAAAAATTTGTTTGTATAAAGAGATTTGGATAGTAGTAGAAAAATCATAAATTTAAATATAGAGTAGAAGAATTGGGAAAATAAGGAAATATAGATTGCAGTTGTATCCCACAATGTATGCATGATGGTCAGAAAGAAACTAGGCGTGCTTTGGTAGCATGTAGAGTATGTGATAAGGTTTTTCATCTGAAGTGCTGAAATAAGACTAGGAGGGAAATAAAAGGTATATGATTATGCAGATCATGTATAAATGTGATAAAAGTGGTGAAAAAAATGATTTTTAAGTGTAAATAATTTAAAAAGAAAGCCAGGAGAAATGGACAAAAATGTAGGTAAGGATGATAGAATAAAGTGTATATTTAGTAGAGTGACAAGAAATATAGATGACAAAATAAGTACTGCAATAGAGATAGTTAGGCAAAGGATAAATAAGATAGAGGAAGAGGTAAAGGATGTAGAAGTAAAATTAAAAGCATTAGATATGAAGTGTGAGCAGATCAAGGAATTAATGACTAGTAATAAGGAAGAAATCGGTAAGAAAGTTCAAAAGGTTGAAGAGAATATTACAGATGAATTAGGGAATGTTCGTGTTATATAAAGTTTTTGCATATAAGGTGGCTAGAAGAGTGGCAAAACAGATGGAAGAAAATAATACCATGGTAGAAATGCAAGGAGGTTTTAGAATGGATAGTCATATAGGAGATAGTTTATTTGTAGTCACAATTTATGATAGGCAGTTATATATGTTCTTTATAGATATAGAGAAGTCATATGATAGAGTAAATAGATATAAATTATGGTTAAGTTTACTAAATTTGGGATTGAATGGAGCTTTAATGGATCTTATTAAGAGATTGTATAAAAACAATTACGTATCAATTAAGAATTATAGAATACATGTTAAAAATAGAATGGGGCTAAGGAAAGAATGTCACCTATTTTTTTAAATGTGGTGAATAGGTATAACTATTTGGGAATCATCTTAAGTAATCAGAGGAATTGTTTGGATGAATGGGAGAAAAAAACTGATAAATGATGCAAAGAAAAGAAAAGGGACTAATAAAAAAATTAACAATATTTTTAAATAATAAATATGATATAGCAAGAATTGTATGGGAGTGGCAATAGCAAGGTCAATTTATGATAATAATGCATTATGCATTAGTAAAGGGGTATTAGATTACTTAGAAAAAGTACAAAGAGAAGTAGAAAGACATGTATTAGATGCAGATGTATGGAAGGCAAAGGAGGCAATTCAAGGAGAAATGGAATGGTCAAGATTTTATATGAAAGATGCAAAATGAAAATGTTGAGTAGATTTCCATTTATGGATAGTAAGATAATAGCCCAAATAGAATTTAATTGGGTTATAAGTAAAGGACAGGCAAGAAGATAGGTAAGAAAGGTAGTACAGTATGCAGAACATTTGGTTAAAGACTTTATATGTCAGTATACTTGTGCAAAAGATAAGATGATCATATTAGGAGGATTGTTGAGTGTTATAGTGGCAACAAATGAGATAGAAAAATAGATAGATGCATTAGTAAAAAATAGAGAGCTGGAGAATTAGTATGGAGAGTAAAAAGTCTAAATATATATAGAAGTAAACAGAATATTGGGTATGAGTTAATTTATGATAATAGCAAGGAAAGTAGTCTACTGTTTAAGGCTTGAACAGGATCATTAGCAACAAATGAATATATATGTAAATGGAGAAATGTGGGTGATTTAGATTGAATACTATGTAAGAAAAACTTGGAAAATATTAGGCATTTGCTAATTGAATGTAAATGCTTACAAGCAAAAAGGTACAAATAATGAAGTTGTGAGAGAATAACTATAAACTAAGTGATTATATAGAAAATGGGTTCTTGGTCTTTATGCTGGGTTTGAAAAAAGATAAGGGGGATCAAGATATAAAGCCATGGAGTGGACAAAGATGATGAAGTGGAAATAGGAAGGAGCAGGATAGAGACTAATATGGGAAAAACTTAAGAATGAGGACTGGAAAGGGAAAGTAAGGTGGTTAACAGGTTTTCCCTGGGCATATGGCTGAGAGATTCCAGACTTCAATAAAGGAGTAGCCATATCATATGCTACTGGATGAGTAAAAATTTCATGGCACTTATAAAATGCAACAATAATGTGTGGGAGATGATAATCTATACCAACTGATGATTGCTGGTTTAGCATGAAATACATATATTGGTGATTATTTATCTTTTCAGCATATATGTGCTTGAGTGTATCAGTGTTATTAGATAGAGTGGAGAGTGATGGGTCATCTGAAAGTCTGTGCTCATATACCCTATATTACATATATAGACACAGGTATATAATAAGCCTATGTTTCAGTTATTAATTCATTATTATGATGCAAATCTAAAGACAATGAAAAAAATCTATAATTAATTCTCATCAGCAACAGATAACCTGTCTTAAAATCATATAATATCGAGTGTTAATTCTATCAAAATAGCATAAGTTCTTAATTATAAATAATAGAAATGAACTGTAAATACTTGCTTATTGTTAAAGTGGATTTAGTGTTTCATTAGATATTTTATTTTGACCATATAAATAGATGACTAAATTCAATTACCATCTAATTCATTGCCATCTTTTATTTTTTTAAGCACAATACTCTTTCCAATTATTGAAATTTTCTATAATATAACTTAAAAAATAAATAAATTTCAATTTGTTCAATTATGCTTCAAATAAAAAATTAAGTTAAACTGATCAGAAATACAACATCTCAGCTGAAGACATTTTTCCTAATCTTTTTTATAACCAATTTTCATCTATAAAGAGAATAATTTAGCTTTAACTTAAGATATATGTTCTTATATATGAGATTTATTTAGTTACAGTGAATTTGATATGTAAAAAAAAAAATTCTGCTTTACAGAACATAAATAAATTTTATAACAAATGATTCAAATCTGAACTAAGTAAACCATATTTTTTTTAGATAGCTGATCACTAGTCAAATTCAGTATTGATTAGTAAATAAATATATTCTAACTAGAAAAATTCTCCATACAGTAGTGCCACCCTGAGATGGTGATCATGTGATATTCTAACTAGAGGGTAAAAGAAAGATATAGCTATTGGAGAGGTTTTTGTCTGAGTGGGCCAATTGAAAATGATTTTATCTATATATACATAGAATAACACAAATTACTGATAATGCAGAGGAGTATGATTGGAGAAGTTGGTGAAAGGTTAATTATAGAGAAAAGCAAATCTGAGAGAAGCCAACTTGGTGAAACAAAAGTCCAGATATAAATAAAATTAATAGAGATATGGAGCAAGTGAAATCTGCTTATTGTAAATAAGATTCAAACCTATTCCAAATAATTCTAGATGTTATAGCTTAGAGTAGGTAATAAAGGGAATTATTCTGAAACTAGTTCTATTAGCCTTGTATTATTGCAGTTCAGAATTTTGCTATTGTATAGCATATCTTAATTAAAGACTAGTTTAATAGAGGGCGATTAAAAACACTTATGAAATAATAAAAATATAATTCAACATACTTAATAATTTTTAAATATGCACAAATTATTTTATTAGCTTAATTGTATGAAAGTATAATAAAAATTTTAATAAAAAATACCATTCTTAATTTAAATTCAATATTTTCTGTTATATAAAGAACAACCATTATATTGAAATTAGTAATAACAAATGGTAACCTACTTATTTATGATCATATACCATATAGAATGCCTATTAAAAAGGACTATTGATTTTAAGAATAGATAACAGATCAGTTCCTAATGTCATTGAAAAATAAATATTAAAAAAAGTAATATTTATGCACAAAATATTATTGAGCACATTATTTTATCATTACATACATTATTTGTAGACTAAATGCTGTTTTAACAACTGTTTTTGTTAACATCTATAGTATCTATTTATTTTGTGTCTGTATTTATGATAAATAAGAAGCTCACAAATAATGCAAGAACAAGTCCCACACAACATTACCTGACCCTCCAAGAAGAATTACCTTCATTCTAGTCTAGAGCAGGGGCTAGAAAACTAAGGCTCATGAGCCAAACAAGAATTTTTGATCCCAGTCACATGACTCTTTTTATTATAATTAACATAAATATAATTTTATTTTCCATTGCAATTTGTAAATAAATATTTTGTTAATTCTAGGAGAGGAAAAATATACATTACAGCATTATTTCTTCAACTTATTGTAGAATAGTAATTATTGTATATATTTAAATATTAGAAAATTGTGAATAAATCAAACTGTCGAAGTAATTTTTTGTTTTTATTTTTTTATTTTCATTAGGATGTGTAGGGATTGTTATGTTCTATTACTAAAATAAATGTTAGCTATTCAGAAATTTGTATTTTTCAGGGACATATTTTTCACATCCTTCTTTGTGGCTCTTTAATGGGTGTGGGGGTGGTGATGGGAATATACCTATTTCTTTCTTCTTGCAGTTCTTTAATGAGAAAAGAGAGGGATATTTAAACAAAATGGCTAGTGTTAAAAAGTTTGCCGACTCCTGCTCTAGAGTCATTCAGTATACCCTTATGATAGAAATGACATCTCAAAACTGTATAGAAACTGATCATATAATTATGCAAATACGTTATTCTTGGGTTTAAATATCACATTATCATCTTGAGTGGTATAAACAAATGAAAAGTGACTGCTATATCTTTAAGTGCTTGGAGGTTCAAATTATGAGAATATTGTTACTTACAAAAAGAAAACCACTTTCTATTTATTGTGAGCACAAAATTCAATTAATGTCAACTGCAAATGTAGATTAATCTTACCAATAAAAATCCTTAATCACCATGATATTAAATTTTACAATCCCATTTTTTTAATATTTTTAATTTTAAAATATGCTGCCAATCAGAATGGATAAATAAAACAAAATACTTCAAATGGTAATACTGGCAATAATAAAAAAATAACTTTTTAATTAGATTAAAACAACAACAAAAATTTTACTGGCACAAATAAACACTTTCTATCTACATGCTTATATATGATGATTTGAAAAAGAAAATAATCCAGACCGTGTTGCAAAATTTTTTTTTTTATGAAAATAGTTTTTATTATTATTAATTTTTTTTTAATTATTCCATTTCCATTTCTTCATTTAAAATAGTAATACACTTTTATTGTTATATTGTACTAATAAATAAATAAAAAAATCATGTTAAAAAAATTTTTTTTTTTAATCTGTTATGTAATTTTTTAGTAAACAAAAACATTTATGTTTAAAACGATGCTATCCATACATTTAATTCTAAGGTAACATGTAACTGGCTTATATTGAATGTTTCTTATATAAGTAAGAAGAGGGATTTGAATTCAGGATTTTTCAATCTATTTGTTCTCCATTCCATTTCAAGCAACCGATATACATGACCACACGCAAAAAAGATACATGATCCCCAATATACGTATTTAATGTAGAACCAGCACTCATTAATTGGGCCAGATCATAATCTCCCACACATTACAGTCAGTGTGAGGTTTATAGTAGGATAGTAATCCCTCAAACTTTAATGAACAGGCTTCAATCTTTCACCTTTCCAGCTATTTAACTGTTTATTTTTCATACCCATGTAAATATTATGCTGAACTTGTACTAAGATGTAATACTTCCCTAGCAATATGCTTATATTGAATACTTCTTATTGTAACAGTATACATATATGCTGTTACATTGCTTCCAAATGAAAATATAAAAAAAGATCAATAAATAAAATTTATTTAAATTAATATTTAAAAAAAATGCACAGATATATAAAATGCACAGATGGTAAACGGATTAAATAATTATTTAAATTTAAAAGTGATAAGAAAAAGTTAAAAATCTAGAGATTATTTTAAGGAAGGTAAAAAAAAAAAAAAAGAAAACTGTTAATTTATTTTCTTTTTTAAAATTATAGTAGAATGGAAATGAATTTATTGAAATGTAACGGCAAACAAGCTCTTGGGATTTTAACAGATTGTAAGTCTGATAAGAGAAATTAAAATTACTAGTGATAAAAAAATATTGGTGTTTTCTGCACTAAAGCAAACTAACCAATAAAGATATGTACGAACACAGAGTCCAGTAGAAAAAATCATCAACAATGAGAAACGCACTAAGTCATGAGAAATCAATCATGGAATTCTATGATAAGGGATATGAAATCATATAAAATGAGGAATTAGATTACTTTCAGAGAATCTGAAAATGATTTGATTAAAAATATTTTTGTACCCGTATTTCTGATCCCCACTACATTCCCTCAATTGCACTGACTGAGGCAGCTGCCACAGTAGCAGTTCCTGAAGAATAACAAAAACGGATTCTCCAATAGGAAAGATCTAGTAATCGATGATGAACAAAGCTTTGAACTGACATGTAACGCATCAATGACTACAAAAATGGCTTTCAGTAAACTGCAGCAGTCCGGAGGATTCATAGAAATACTATGGAAAGTATGAATTTTTTTTTTTAAATGAGATTTGAACTTTTAATTATCTAAAATAAGGACTTTCAATTATTAAAACTGAACATTATTTCTCCTAAAAAAATCTCTTATCTGACAATTAAATTAAATTCTAAATTATTTATTAAATATTTTATGTATAACATGTTTGCCATTGACATTTCCATTCTCATTTAAATTAAATTAATAAATTTAAAGTTAGGTGTAGATAACTGCATAGACTCTTTAAAATTATGTTTGTTTAAATAAAGTTAATTTTGGGCTATTTGTTTCATAGTTGAATCAATGCTGGTGGATGGATGTACAGATGTTTTATGTCAGTGTAATCTGGGAGGCACATTGGATTCTCATTTCTTTGTGCCATGTTAGTATATATGGAATATCACCCAATTGAATGCATGGCCCAAAAATGGTGGCCATTACATTGCAAATGATAGTAGATACTTCTATGCCATTGTCTTTCTTACAATCTGGTGCCTATAAGTTGGCAAGGACCACTATCCCCCAATATAGAGCATTTCTTTTCCAAATATATTCACGTGATTACCTTCGCCAGACCAGATGCCCATTCCTGTAATGGATGACGATCATTATGTTTCTTTAATAATATCAGTTTGCAGATGTAAATTCCTGTAATCATAATTTTTGTTATGCTAACATTCTCATTTTGCATTGATCACATTGGTATATCAGTAAACTAGCATTGGTTTGGACACAAACTTTTGGCTTGGAGTTAAAAGATTTGATTCTTTTAAATGTGTTCTATGCAATATATTTGCACTTAATAAAACATAAAAATAATATTAAAATAAATAAAATTTATCCATCTGCAATTTTAGATAAATATGAATTAAATCTATTCAATAATAAATATTAAAGATTTAAATCCTCATATTTGTTTTGCTATTGTATGTGCGTAATAAATATTTTGTCTCCATTTGTTCTGGCAGCTATTATCGATATTAATTTTATTTGAAATCAATTTGTATTTTCTAAAATTGATATTTTCCATCTTAAAGTTCAGTTTCTCCATGAACTTGCGACTAGGGCTATCAGTCAAATAAAAGTTGAACTTCACCCGTGTCTGCCTCCTTTATAAATTTTTCTAGGTTCAAATAGCCTAATGGTACCCTGGTAAGGCAGATAGGGATAGAGAGGGCATGGACCATTATTTCATTTATAGAGAGAAATTTGAACTCAGGATTTTTCAGTTTATTTTTCCTTCACTCTATCTCAAGCAACCGATATACATGACTACACACATGCAGAAAAGATACATGATCCCAATATATATATTTCATGTAGAACCAGCCCTCATTATTTAAGCCAAATTGTAATCTCCCACACATATATACAATCAGTGCTCAGTTTATGTTAAGATAGCAATTTCTCAAACTTTAATGGACAGGCTTCAATCTTCTCACCCTTTTAACTATTCAACCGGCCATTTCCGTGAAAAACTGATGATGGACTGCTCAAAGCCTTATTGGATTTAATATTGTAGTCATACCTATGTAGACATTATGTCAATTTAACCCTCTCATATTATTGGACCATTATGTATCTATTAATAGGAGAGGAATGGGCTGAATTTATATTTTGTAATCTATTTCCCAAACAATATGTAATTCTAAGGCAGTATGTAATAACTTGCTTTCAGTCTATTCATCATCCACTCCATTTCAAGCGACCAATACACATAACCACACACATGCAAAAAAGATACATGATCTCCAATACACATATTTCAGGCAAAAGCAGCACCTATCAGTTAGACCATAATTTGTAGAGTTGGAACTAATCATCACATTTTATATACACTTAAGATTTCGACTAATGTTAATTCATATATTATGAATGATTTTTTTCAGAAAGAATTATTCGTATTAATTGCAATCTACCTGTTTAAATAAAAAAAATCCTTCTTCATTTAAGAATAATCTACTTAAGATTTATATTTTTTAAAATCTACTCATGTCTCTGAAATTTTACTAGCAATTGAATTCTGTAGCTAATTCTATATTACAAATTAACATAGAAAAGACTTTATTAATCATTCCATAATATTTGCGAACAAAAATTATCAAATAAATACTATTTTAATAATGTACATTTTTATATTTTTTACAAATAATATATGTGTCGTGGAAATATTTTCTTTTGTAATGCAGAATTAACAGAAGTTTATTTATTTTAGTCTTTAAAATTTTTTTAAAAAGATAAAAAAAACAACAACAGATAACTTGTTTCCTTATCCAGTGAATTTTATAGGCCAAATCAAAATCTGATTAAATTAAAAATAAAGATTTTTTTTTTTTCTATATCATAAAAACAGAAACAAAATTTAGATTATATATACATCATGCCTGTAAATAATGTGTATGATATTAGAATGAACTACAAATACTACTTAAGCATATAAACTATGTTTTGATTAAATATGACTTAAAAATATTAAGTTAACATTTTTCAAATAATAAAATTAATTTTTTAACATTTATTTTAAAATGATTTTAGAAAAATGATGTATAATATGAAAATCAATTTTTTTAAAAAGCATTTTTTAATACACTTAGATATATCGGCAATAACTTGTATATCATTTATCAATGTTTAAAGAAATCTGTTTAACTTTCATGATATACTAATTATTGAATAGTTTTATTCACTGTAAGAGAAAATTATCTTCAAATTGAAAATACAGTAAATTTTTTTTTTACATACAAACAATTAAGTAAATGGAAGTTAAATCAATATGTGATGTGATGTACTGTAGCTATTCCTTAAACGAAGTCAAATAACAAATTCTCTATACAGTAGTGCCACCCAGTGCAAGTATTAGTAATCAAGGGATGTAAGAAAGTTTGTGCATAAAAATCCCTATCTAGGGTCTACTCATCCAATACCCCCAGACTAGTTTTTAGCTTGTGGCTTTTATCATTGAGGAGTTTTGGATCTGTCATTATTGCACTTAGACCTTAGAATCTAAAGCAACTCTCCAGCAGTCACCTTTTTATCTATTTGGTTAACTATAAAGCTGTGAACCCAAAAGGAGAGAATAATTTTTTCAATCCATACTCATTCTCTTGCAGTCATATAAATATGATTCCCAGTTCAGTATCTACACATTTTGGTGTCTTTGGTTTTTTAAAAACTAGTCACCATAATTCTATAAGTAGGATTGGTATAAAACCACTAAAACATCACAATAACCAAGTCCTATGCTGACCCAAGCTGTTAAACTACTAGCAAAGTCTCCATACCATAGTGCCACTCAGTGCAAGCCTTAGTAATCAATGGATACAAACAAGTTTGTGTATAAAAAATCCTTATCTAGTGTCTACTCATCCAATATCTCCAGATTAGTTTCTAGCTCGTGGCTTTCATCACCGAGTAGAATTGGATCTAAAAGCACTGCACTTAGACCTCAGAATCTAATGCAATCCTCTAGCAGTATCTTTTACCTATTTAGCCAACTAAGCCTAAAATGAAAACACAATAATGTTTTCATTCTAAGCTCATTCTCATATATAGTTATACAGATCTGAATCCAGTTTAGTACCTATACATTTTGGTGTCTTTGATTTTTTAAAAACCAGAGTCACCATAGTCCTATGGTTAATTAAATAAGTAAAAGGGTGGTTGCTGGAGGATTGCATTAGATCCTAAGATCTAGGTGCAATGATCTCTGAGATCCAAGGCTCCTCACTGATGAAAGCCACAAGCTAGAAACTAGTCTGGGGTTATTGGATAAGCAGGCATTAGTTAGAGATTTTATGCACAAACCTTCTTGCATCCACTGATTAGCATCCACTGATTACTAAGGCTTGAAATGGGTGGCATTACTATATGGAGAGTTTGCTTGCTTGTATAAGCATAGGAAATGGTGATCATGTGATGTTTTAATGGTTTTAAATGGAAGTTGTTGTTTTTTTAATGTAAAACATTAATATATAGAATTATATTAATAATAAAAATCTTGTTTCCTCAAATTAGTATTTTCTGCAATGATCTTACATTTAGTTATTCTTTCTTATTTTGGCTATTGATGGTATGTGAAAACAATAGAATAACCAACTTTCACTAAATTCTGTTAATATCAAAAGTATCAGCTTTTTTATAAATGTAAAATGATTATTTTATTTATGTATGTTATTTACAGCAATAACACATTTGACTAATGATATTATTCAATTAAACCTCAAATTGAACACAGATGTGAAGACAGCTTTTTCCAATACTGTCAAGCATTAAACTTCATATAATAGAGGTAATTTCTATTTATTTTTAAATCATTACGCATTAATAATCTATACTTGAATATGAAATAATTAAGCAATTACAGCATTTTTAATCTATATGTAAGCAGTTGAATGACCAAGTTATAATATTTTCTAAATATCAATATGCTAATCTCTTTATCAAATTCCCTAACAAATATAAAAAGAAAATTATTGAAATGACAAATGAAACTTCAAATCAAATGCCATCTCTTTCAATACAGCCAAACACTAATTAGTTGTTTAATTTTTTTTAAACTATGGATTATTACTTTACAATGAGTTGAAGTTTAATATTTGGCCATATTAAGAGGTAGTAATTAAATGTGTGTTTTATTTGAGATTTGGAATGAATCACATCATTTGTTAGACTTGTCATCTCTATAAGACCCAAAGTAGCATAAGAAAATGATCATTTTATGATTTTCTGGATAGCATAATAAAGAGCTGACACACAGATATTGACAGTATATAGAAAGTTAGTTGAATCAATATTTACATGCAGTTTAAGTTTTATGTATTAATTATTTTATATATATTAATATTTACACATTTTAACTGAACTAAATTTTTTTCCACATAAGATAAATCAGTAGAGCATTATGACTAAGAAGTAATATTTAATCAATGATAACAGTTTATTATAAGTGATGTATTGAACCATAGCAAGAACTATATAAATACATCATTAAAATAATGAAGGTTTTATATTATGAAGAATTTGAAGAAAAAAAAATATATAAAAAAGATATGATTAAATGTTATCATTTTGCCATAATACGCGGCCATTTGGAAAAGAACAAAATCAAATTTTTCTTGATTTAAAAAAAAAAACAAACATTACCAATGATGTGACTATAAAATGATAAAGTAAACAAACCTTTATGAATACATCATACAATTTTTTGTTATGCCAATATGAGTTGTAATTGATTGGATGAGAATTTAATTTAAATTCTCCATCTGTTTTCTTTTTGACACAGACTTCCTCCTATTAAAAAAAAGTTTTATATTTTATAATAAAAAGAAAAATCTTTCACAAGAAATTAAATTTGAATGTGATTACAACATAAAAAATTTCATATTAGTAATTATAGCTTAAAATAATTGTTCAACCCATTTGAATTGGATATATGATATACTTAAATCTAAACACCCAGAAAGTAGAAATGTATTATTTCGTCTATGAAATATACTTTATGATTAAATTACAGCTAATGACTGAATATTTACATATAAAACACACAAAATTTCAATATTCATTAAAAAGTTAAATTTTTATTTTCCAAAAAACTTTATAATTAAATAAATAACCTTGTATAAACACAATATTAATAAGTATATAATCATTTTTGTTGGTGAGTTTAAATTTATTGTTTCACACTAATAATATATTATCATAATAATTATATGCATAAAGCTATCTGATTACCCATCTTTAAATTCTTGGGAGATTATTAATACACTCTTGTCTTCATTTACATAGATAATCTACATGAAAATCTTTTTAAATTTTTAATGCTCTATGTTTGCATACGATGACTAATATACCCTAAACAGTTATACCATGACAATAAAAGCTAAGATTTACAATTTATTTTTGTCAAAACTAATAATAACAATAATATAAATACTAGCATCATTATATACATTTAACAAAACAATTCATATTCATATAACATTAGTCACTGATTATTAAGAATTTTAAACTTCTCTCTGTTCTGCACTGCTAAATATTCCTATGAATAAGAGGCAACCATAAATCAAGCCATAAATCAGTAGGGTACATTATTTATGTTACATATGCATATATTTTTGTAAATAATGAATAATGCCCAATATTGATAAATATAATAAAAATCTAAAACTAATTCACATTACGTTTTAAAATTTTTTACTTGGACATTCAAATTTCTACCGAAAATACTTTCTTTCCAAGTTATAGTTCATCAGAGCTATCCCAATGTCTTTTGGGACTTATATAATTTCAATAATTCCTCATTCAATGTAAAAAAAAAATGCAGCTAAAAGAAAAAACTTCAAAAAGATCCATAGAATTTCAGAGGAAAGATTTTTCTGATTTTGTTTAACTTTTGGGAGATTACTAATGTTAAACCACTAAACATCACATGATGAGTAAGCATTAGATAAAGATTTATGCACAAACCTTCTTGCATCTATTGATTACAATGGTTTGCACTGGTGTATAAAGTTTATCGCTGAAATTATTAATGTACTCTTTTTTTTAAAATAAATATATATATTGTCAACAAAACAAATTAATTTTTGATTTTTGGGACCCCATATATGTTCACACATGGGCAATATTGCATTTCTTGATCAATCCTTTATTACCAAAATATTACACGAGATTCTCCTTTAGTACTTAGTCTTTCTCCAAAAACAGGAGCTTTCGTACTATATTGACAATTACAATTTATTAAACTGCAATAGTACTTCTTACAGCCTTCAGACTACAATACTATAATAAATTCTAAAAAAGCAAAAACTCTAGAGTCAGTACTCTTCATAATATAGCTAAATCCTCATAACACACAGCAGTAGTATCCTGTAAAGGCTTCAGTAAAGTTCCAAATATAGGCCAAAGTAATCTATATAATTTTAGAAGGATAGGGGATCAATATTTTATTCTTATTTCTCACTGAAGAGTTGTGATGACAATCGTTGTATATCTATATGCTGATCTCAAGCAATTATAAAGTGAATGTGAGTTGGTCCTTTAGAATAAAGTAATGTAAAATTAAAAACATTATAGGAATATATTTAATAGTCACATTCATTATTTTATTATTTAATTCTATTTCTTCTTTTTATTTTTTTTGAAAATTTATTTTATAAAGGAGCGCCAAATATAAGATGTTATTTATAATAAATTATATTAAAAGGATGACAAACAATGATAAACTATTATGATGAACTATCCCAATATAAACCGAAACACATACATGATTTACAAGGATGGGACATAGACAGTTGAAAGTTATTACATCTTTATATTTCAATAATATTGACTAAATTAGATTAAAAGTGTTCATTCTATTTCTAGATACTTTAAATAATTTGCTTAGGAGTGTCCACTTTCACAAATATCATTAGCTTTCCCAGAATAGAAATATAACGATTGTGCTATTTTCTAAAAAGGTTTCACAATAAACTTAAATAGAACTGACTGAAGTACTAGAAGTACAGAATATTGATGTGGTTAGTAAAATAAGAACCGTTATCATGTTTTTTAAATATCAATGACTTCTAAGCACTTGGTATATCTTTATCATTTTAGACATTTGGAATGCAGCTTTGCCAACAATTTTCTATATCTTCACTTGCTTCTTTTAAATATCAATAATAATTTCATCAATTCCTGGATTTTGGTTCAGTCATTATAGGTTTAATTGCATGTCTCGCCTTCTCAAAATATTTAACAATTCAGAAAATGAAATAATTGTAGGGGGTACTGTTTTCTTGTTCTTTATTATTATATAATTCTTTATAGAAGTCTTCCATATATTTCATGACGTCATCTTTTTTTAGAAACAGTTTCATCTTTTCTTATCTTATTGCTGAAACAACTTTTCTTTTAATACCAAGACAATGTTTTACATTTTAGAGATTTTTATTTTCTTCTATAGCTTTCCTTGCTAATTCACAATTATATTTTCTTTTATCATTATTAATTGTTTTTCATACCATTTAAAAAATTTCAAATTTTCAATCATTTTTAATGGATTATTTTAAAACAATTTCATATTCTTTCTTTTTTCAAACAATCATGTATTAGTAGAAAATTTACTGGTAAATTTCTATTTTATGTACCAGATATCTTTCTTGCAATTTACAATAAAGTATCAATTATCTTCTTACTGATTTCAATCAAGTCTGAATCATTTTCAAAATCTGTGAATATTTTAAAACAATTTGCAAATTCTAATTCAAATTTACTAGTGTTTCTGAACATTAGGAATATCAACTACTATTACTGACTTTCTTAACAGTTTTCATCTTTCTAGTTTTGCATTAACATGTATCTTACATTTCATTAACGGATGATTATTTCTTTGCTGAATCTATTAAAAACTTTACAATCTTAAAACATACATTTTATATTAACCAAAATATAATTCAATTTTGCTGTATTTTCTTTTGGATACTTTTTCTCAGAGAAAAAAAAAATCATACTACAGAGTTTTTCTTTTTCTGCAAACTCCTCGTCTGTATATTCTCTCATTTATGTGATCATAACTAAATTTCCACATAACCCTTTTTTATCTTTCAACTATTTAGAAATATTAGCATTAATGTCTCCCATGACAACTTTATAATATCAAAAGCATTTTGTTAATCTTTATCATTACGAGAATTTGGTGGCGCATAAACCTAAATTGTTTGCATTTAGTTTCTTTAATTAATTTGAACTTCTAATGATGCCAGTCCATTCTGATCTACCATCAATCTCCACATTGTTGTTCTTTCACTTTTTATTTATAATGAATTCCACTCCATTTGCAATTCTGATGCCTTTGTAGTAAAGTTCTCTTCACCTTTTCTTCTAATTTCAGAATCAAACAATGTCCCTTTTAATATTAGACTGTTCTTCTTCCACTTGAAATTGATCTGCAGTGATAGGATCTCTAAATAAAACATCTTCACTTAAGGGTAACCTGGGTCTGCAATATCGGTATTCATAGCAGCTACTGCCTTGGCTGGTGACTTTATAACCTTCTGGGAATAAAGGAAATAATTGTTTTGTCTGACATGATTATAAATATTTATAAGGAAACAGATCATTCACAAATTTATTTTAGCCTACCATCAAGAAATCTTAACTAATATTTCAATTAAGAACTATCAGTTAAGTGAGAAAAAAGACCCTAGTGTTTCTTGAGCTTAAACTCAGAAGTAACAGTTAATAAATTTGACTATGATGGCTGCTGAAAATTGGTAGGCAGTTCATCCACATTTGTTTACCATATGAATAATCATATAGTAATATCAACTGCAATGGCAAAAATGTATGAAGTCAATATTAATGTGGAAGCAATGCAGGATATATAGATTGCCTATGTCCTGTTTAATACTTGTCTAGATGAGGAGCTAGCATGAAATTAGTAGAGGTAGGAATATTTATTGCATTTGTTTTGCTAATGATAAAGCACTGGTTGCAGATGTTAAGTAGGATTAATGAAGAAAGGAAAAATATATATACTGAAGTTTAATATAATGATTATATGTGGAGACACTAAAAAATCAAAAATAATAATTGAATAGAAAGTTATAGATCAAGTTAATGACTTTATGTATTTAGTTGGGTATCTGATGATTGATATTATGATAGTATATGAGTGAGTGTGGGGAAATTCTTTCATGGCTAATTAATTAAGAATTAAAAAAAGGCTCACTAAATATTTTGTTTGAAGTTTTACTTTACACAAGACAGAGATTTAGAGAATTAAAAAAAAAAAAAAGCTGGAAACTTTTGAAAAGTGGATCTGGAGAATACTGGAATAGATAAACTGAATGGTTAAATATTGTTTAATAGATTAAATAAAAAGAGAGTAATTATTAAACAAATAATAAAACTGAATAAGAATTAAATTGGGTTTATATTTAGAAATGGATTGGTAAAGAGTAAGAGGAAAAGAAACAAAAGTAATATAATTATTGATATAAAAAGATTAGCAATAAGTGTTTGAATATAAAATAAAATAAAAAAGTAGAAAGGCTTGAAAAGTTTTAGCAAGCCTGTTTTTAGCAATAATAATAAATAATATTTTTTAAATTAACATTTTTTTACTATTGTTTAAGTTATCTACTTAGTGAAATGGAAACAGAATCAAATGATATAGTTCACTAAAAATAACTAATGTAAATGTTAATAACAACTAAAATGGCTATCCTTACAAAAAAAACAAAAAACAATCTGTAGTAAAAAGTACAGCATTCTGAAAAAGTATTAATAATCATTCATTTAACAATAAATTTGTTTTTGCCCAATTAAATATATGTTAAAGAAAAAAGTTACATTTTATGAAATAGTTAACAAGGATATATTTTTAACACGAAAAAATATAACTTAATTTTGTATAAATGTAATTTATAGAGTGTTTTTTTAAATTTCTTTAAATTAAATGTTCTTCTAGCGTTTTATGTAGGTAACAGAAAGAAAAAGCTTAACACATTTGAATCTTCAGTGTTTTTTTTTTTTTGTCTTTGGGAAAAAAAATAGGTAAAAAAAAAGCAGTAATAATACTCTTGTTATTGCATTCTATCAATCTTTCTTTTCTTTGGCAATAAAATAATCTACTTTCAGAAACAGAATTTAAAAATTCACATCTAGTTTGCAAAAAAAACTATAAGTGACAATTATTAAATCAAGGGGATTTTAAATCTTACATATAAGTTAGATAGTCTTTTCTAATTTTATTCAACTTTAATGTAAGAAGTATTAGAAATAAGTATTTTTCCATAAGCTCCATTGAAAGGTTGTAGGCAAACTGAGCAAGTTCAAGGCCTTAGCTGCCAAAAGCAATAGGAGGTGTTGTGCCCCCCTATTAATTTATAAAATAATTAATTAATTTAACTATTATATATAATTAAAACATATTGCTAACAATTTAAAGATTCATTTAACTGAACCATTTGATTAAAAAAAGTTATTTGCTTATTCATATAAATACTTCATTTAAAAAAGTTAGTTTAACAGTCATTTGAAAGTCTAGCATATTACACATTTTTATATTAAATTGATATGATTTTCTATTCATTACTTAATTAAGAAAACTAGAAGAGTTGAAATTCACTTCAAGTAATTGCAGAAATATCTGAGAGAGATGTTAATTTAGCTTGGAAATTCTGATCTTATAACTGAGTCACACTCAAAATTTAGGAAAAAAAAGTACTTTCTGCTAGATCATTCATAGTTTTCCATACTAAATAAATAATCTTTTCAATTTCTTTAGCATTCACCAGGAATATATCACAAGATTTTTTTAAACATTTTAAAGTGATTTTAAATCAAAATTTAGGTTGAAAATGCAGAGCTATAAAATAGCAATGCGATATGTAACTTTCATACTTTAATTTTATAAAAACAAATTGTAATTTAAAAAAACAAAAAATTCTGATATTGATCAACATCATACGGATATCCACCTATTTGAAATTCTGTGACAATAACCTTTGAAAGATATTTTATTGCAGAACATATTGAATGGGTAAAAAACCAATATCTCTGACATTTTCTCTACAGAGAGACACTAAAAGTGATGATAATATTCATCCAGATTAGACAAATAAGAGTGATAAAAGTATATAGTTTTTCTCCCTTATTATAATAATAGATACTCATTTACTTGCTAGCCAGTTTCATTTGGATTCGAAAACAAGATTGCAAACATTATATTACAAAAACATTACAGAATTAAAAACTGCAAAGATTTTATTTCCTTATTACTTAAGATAAGAACAGATCTCTAGAACTAACTAGCATTACTTTGAATAATCAATGATTATCAGAAGCATATAAAAACCCTATTTTTAGTATTTAAATTCCCATTCTCAAATCAGTTCTTGATTTTGTTTTTATTGGTGAATCAGAAACCCATCTCAGGATAAAGATTTAAATAATAAGGTTAGGGATTTTATATGCATTTGATAATCAATGATTTCTTAAGCTGAAGCTAAATGACATTAAAGTTGAGATATCGTCTTGATTTCTCGTACTGTTTAAGTTGTTGATATTATTCTTATTATTTAATTAAAAATTTAATAATTCAAAGTTATAACATCTATTACTACCTCTCAAATGTAAATTAAAAGTTTCATTGAATAAAAATACAAGACCTAACCTTAATATAAAGTCATGATAATGATTTGTAGTTTCTTTTTAAACAAATATAATTCTGCATATAAACACTGTTTTCATATATAATTGAAATAGAAATTTAGCCTATATATTCAAGAGGAAAATTTAAGCAAATAATTTCACCAAACTATTGAGTTGAAGTAGATGCTCACCTTGCAACTTTGTCTAAAATTGGAAATAATGTTTGAACAATAGATTTTGATACAAATTTAAAAAATTTATTCAAAACAGCATCATGAAATAATAAATTGAATACACTGACTAAAAAAAAAAATTATAACAATGATTTTTGTGTTTGATTTATTTATGCAGTCTAACAAAATTAAAATGAAAATGATAGTTTCCAACCTTATATATAAATATATATATATAAAAAAACAATGCAAAAAGTTTAAGAATTACAATGGGCTATAGGGAATACCAAATAATATTCCAATCAAAAATTACCATGAATTCCAGCAATTAATTTCTGATTATCTAATCTTTATTGAGACAAAATCTGCTGGAGTTTTTAAAAAAAAGCATATATCTAATGATTTTTATATATATGGTATCTAATAAGATGATCTAATATTGCAAAATGTCTAAAATTTTGAATCCAAATATTTAATTAACCAGTTATATATCATTATGAACCTAGTTGCGGATAAGTATTACACTTACCTTAGTTTTTGACAAGGAAAGAGAAAAATAGAACATTAGAAAATAATCAAGTGATACTTTAATCAAGTAAAATTTAGTTGGCATCAAATTCTATAACTAGTAAAAGAATATGGATATTTTTTCAAATTTATCATCAAGTTTCTTTTAATTTATTCAATATTACCTAGAGCAAGTTTTAAAATAGAAAAAGAGGTTATTATTTAATTTAATAAAAACAGAGCAATAAAATAACACAAACTTTTTAAAATTTACAGAAAATTAATATTGCTATTTAATTTCCAAGTTTAGTTTAATCCATTTACTACCAATTTAACTTATTGGTTTTGTATTAAATACAGTGGCAATATTCTTTCACAGGAAAACAGATTTTCCAAAACATAAAATGAGGAAAATTTTCTTGAAGTCTAAATACCTGAATATTTACGAAATTTATTTTGCCTCTAATTTCAATTGAATATTACGAAAAAAAAAAAAAAAAATGCAGAAATAGTTAACATTTAAAAAAAAAAAAAACAAACTTGATAAATGCATACTTACACCTGATTTACAAATTTCAATACTCTTAGCAGCTTTGTCATATACATGCTCCCACCAATTAAAATTGAATTCAGCCCCAGATTTGAAACCAAACTAGAAAGTAATGATACTTATTAAAATAAAATTTGTTACATAAAATAGGTATATGGTAAACATTAAAAGAAAACAATACCAATAAAAATAAATTATAACTTTTAAAAAAATATATAAACATACTAATATTATAATTTTTTATTATACCCACTGATAAATCACACTTTTCTCCTACACTTTCAAGAGTAATTCTTCATCTTATTCTAGAGCAATCTACTATAAGCTTGAATAATCAATGCACACCAGATAACATAGTACTATAAAATCTTCATATGCAAATTAATTTCTGGTTTTTGTCTTCATCAGTAAAGACTAGAATTCAAACCTCAAACTAATGGACATAGGGATTTTATAGCACTATAGCATGTGGTGTTCAGTGATTACTTAAGTCTGCATTAGATGGTTCTAAAGTAGAGTGAAGATAATTTTATTATTATTATTTAAAAACAAAATTATAAGTTATAAATTAAATATATGAAAATATTTTGAATTTTCATTACTGCTGATATATTATTATTATTATCTGCCATCCTCTTAATAGAATTTACTATAGCATCTCAATTTTATAACTACATTATAATCTTTAATAAATAATTTACAATATTAAGATCCAGGTATTAATCAAACTTATGCCAATACAGAAAACAGTATTTTTCAAGTTTGCATACATTTGTTCACCTGTTTAACAAAATAATTTCTTCCTCCTTTGTAATCTAAAGCTGAATTCACTTTCGGTGAATGTTTGTTCATCTACATATTATCTAAAGATGAGTGCACTTTACCACTTTGTTATGCAAGCAAACAAATGCATGTAAATTTAAATTACAAATACAAATGAAGAGAAAAATCAATAAAAGAGTATCTATTTATCAACTGAATTTATTCATTCAACATTAATTTTGATTGAACAAATCAACTGTTTAGAGACCATATCAAAAAATTCAAATCATTTACTATTTATTCAATCCCATATACATAATATTCATAAATTAAGATCTTTTATACAAATAAAACTTCTACTATACATATTTTAATGATCTTATCTGTAATATGATTCATTGACTTTACTATGAATATAAAACTAAACACTAGATCTTTAACTATAATGCATTAAAATTAAAGAGAGAAAAATATTTCAGCTAATAAAAGAATACTTTTCAGACCAATGAATTGTTATTATTTTTTTAAAAAAAACCCCAGTTATTTAATTTTTAATATTCTGCTTCCATCATTTCTATCAGTTTACTATTATTCTTCTATAATCCTTTATTATATATAAATTTTAGCTTAGAATTTTAATAATATAAGATTTATGCTTTCAGAAAACACCCACTGTTTGGTATTATTACACAAGTATTTATATGAAAATTAGAAATCTTTTCAAGAGGAATCATTAAAGATTTTTTATATATGTATTTTAAAAGAAAGCAAATTAAATTATAATTATACTGCAATCTGAAGATTGCTTAACTTTCTTATAAAAAATTTAATCTCAAAACTCTTTAATTATTGCAGAAATAATTTTATAATTAAATCCTACACTTACATATATTTAAATAAGTAAAGTTTTTTGCAATCCACTCTCTTAAAATAGTAATTATGTATAATAAGTAATGAACATTTATAAATTCTTGATGCCATTATTAATACATTACATATGTTATGTTATCAATTATGAAGTTGAATATGATGAACCATACTATATGACAAAACTATTGCATTATGAAAATCAGATACTACAAATGATTTTAGTAGATATTAGTTTATACCTGGGCTCTTAAAACATCTTTGTGCACTTCATTAATAATAATACAACTAAACATCACATGATTACCATTTCTTATGCATGCACATAACTTATTAAAACAGGCAAAACTCTCCATACAGTAGTGCCGCTCAATGCCAGCCAGAGTAATCAATGAATGCCAGAAGGCTTGTTTTAAGCACAAGCTTTCTGTCTGGCTGGCACTGAGTGGCACTACTGTATGGAGAATTTTGCCTGTTTTAATAATAATACAACTTTGAATAAAACATTTTATAGTTTCTTCATATTAGATCTAATTTTATTAAACCACTAAACATTACATGATCACCATTTCTTATGCTTCTCATAACTGTTATTAAAACAGGCAAAACTCTCCATACATTAGTGTCACTCAATGCAAGACAGAGTAATCAATGGATGCCAGGCATCCATTGATTACTCTGTCTTGCACTGAGTGACACTACTGTATGGAAAGTTTTGCCTGTTTTAGATATAATTTTAGTTAAACCATCAGTTTTATTTAATGCGAAGGTTATTTTCATACTCAAAGTTCTCTTGATTCTTTAGGACATTCTACACAAAAACAATGAACAAAGAAATATTTTGCTAAACAGTACAAACATTTTTAATATCACCAATAGTAATAGATTTCACTGGGACTATTGACAAGGTGACACTATTTGGATTAAATCAATTGACAATTCATTACAAACGTATCTATGAACAGAAAAACTAAGATCAAAAGTATTCTCTAATAGATTATGGATAAATTTTAAACCACTATAATATAAAACCTATCAATAACAGATAAAAATAAATCACATTATTGAAACAACTAGTTGAACCTAGTTTTACAAATTGCTGTAGAATAATAATATTTTGTTTTTAGCATCTATAAAAATTAAAATTGCAAAACTATAATTCTAAAATTGAAGAACAATACTTCTCAGCTATGCAAGGATTGATCATTTACACACAATCAATATCTATAAAGAATTTTATATTTTTACCAAATTTTGAGCTCAATTAATATTTTCCATGAGTCTTCCTTATTTCATTTCCAATTTATATAACTAAATTAATACAACAAATTCACAAAATGACTTTGACATAATTCAGCAGACCACGAGATGCAATCTAGATAACATTTTCAAAAGACAACTCAAAATTTATTTGAATGGCAGCCAGATAAAATAGTGAATAGTTTTAATAGTTCAATAGTTTTTGACATCCAGGCAAGCAAAATAAACAAGAAAAATATTTGTTTAAGTAATTTCTTTGTATGGAAGCCTCTATTATAATTATTCTCAAATTGTCCAGGAATTATGGAATATGTCACTAATATAGGGTTAAAAAATATTATAAAGAGCAATTGATTGTGATGACAAATGTGATTAGTTGCTTTATATTACAATCTTACTATTACAATGCAATAATGGTTATTAGGTTTATTTCAGAATCTGCTTCTAAAATGACTTCACACATACACACACACAAAAAAAAATAATAAAGATTTTATGGTCCTGTATTATATGTGATCACAAATTTTTTAAGATTACTTAGATTTATCTGAAACTGCTTTCTTATAGCTTCATCAATCATCAAAAAAAAAAAAAAAAATCTCACAAGAATAAAAATGAGCAATATTGCATTCTTTAAAAAGATTTGGTTTACTTTATTTAACATAATCTATCAATATATAATTATTTGTATTCATTGTTATTATTGATATATATATATATATATATATATAAGAAGTTCATTATTGTCTGAAATAAAAAAAAGCAGTGTGAGAAATGAATTGGAATGAAAGATAATACTTAGTAGATTTAGATATGACAATCTATTATTGAAATGGATGATAATTCATATCTTATTTAATCATTTATAATTAAACACCAACAATTTTAAACATCTGTAAAAAAGCACAATTTGTGATAAATATTACAGATTATAAAAAATAATAGCAAAAATAAAAAAAGGGTAATTTTAAGAGTTGTAGCAACACCTGAAGAAGAGGGGAGAAAAATACCTCTCGAAACGTTGTGCATATACTAACCTGTTTGCTGTGATATTACTAACAGTTAGTGCATATACTAACCTGTTTGCTGTGATATTATTAACATTTGTTTGCTGTGATATTACTAACAGTTGGTGCAAATACTAACCTGTTTGCTGTGATATTACTAACAGTTGAATGCATTTGGAATATTTAACTAAAAATTAAACTTTTCTAAAGACATTCAACACACATATTAGATGATGGAAATAGTCCAATATAAAAATACAGCTAGAACACCATCATCACAAACCTTCAGAAAAACACAATTTATTATATACTTTATAAACATATATTTATTGACTCTAAAATGTTTTTTCAGAATATTCATATTAAAATTTGTGAATGATTTTAATTTCAAATCAAACCAAAGTAGATGATGATATGTCTTTAGATAGGGTATTAATAGTTATAAAAATCAAAGATAACAAAAGAATGTTTAAATATTAATGGGGTTTTTGTTTTAAATCTTGATTTATTCTTTCTTAATTTATTGTTAAATAATTAAATCTCAAAAATTTTAACAATGAAATATTTTTTTTTCCAAAATATTTTCAACTTCTGATACATTTAAAGTTATTGTCAGAAATATCATATGGATAGCAGAATTGACAAGAATCTTATTGAAAAGAAAAATTATGGAATGATATATCCTGTAGGATACCATTTCTAAAAATATTGTAAGAAAGACTGATTCCGTCTCTACATAAAGTAATGAATTCAAAGTTAATGATTTCTATATTTCAAGGTATGAGTACTATTAGACCAAGAAAAACTATTTTACATAAAGAGGAGAAATTGAGTTGATAAAATCTAAATCATCATAATGTATAATACAAAAGAAAAGGTCTATTCATTAGAAAAAATAAAATATTCTCATCTAATCTTCCATAGTTTAATTTAATTCAAAAAAACAAAACTATTAATTATCACTACACTTTTTTCATTTCTAGAAACAATTCTGCAGAAATTGTATTCATTTGGGTGATATGCCAGTACAGACAGATAAGCAATTTCATAAACAAATCTCACGGAAGTATTGTACATATAATGTGAACTGATATTATTGAGTTTAGATCCTTTAATAAAGCAAATGATGACCATTAAGGAAAGTATTTTCTTTTATATTGCAGTATGAATTTCAGCCAAGTTATACATTATGACTTAGAAATCTTTGGCAAGAAATAAATAAAGCAAATTACCCATTTCTCACTAATACCATCTAGATAATCTATATAAAATACTTCAGAAATTTATTGATATTGTGTCCACTGAATAGAAGACTAAATTTACAGAAGTCTTCAGATAACTAAAGTTCTCTCTCCAGATTATATTTACCTTCACAAATGTAATAGATATTATTTTTTTCCTTATATTAATTGTTAGCCTTCATATAAATATTATATGCCACATTTTTTGCATTAACAACATTCTTGGATATAATTTATTTGATAGCTTCATTAAATATACCGAGAACTGGATTTATTTGTATTGTAAGTATTATACATTTCAGACTTAAATCAATCTCTTTCATTTTCTCTTTTTATATATAGTAGTATTTCACATTAATGACAAAATGGAGTCTGGATTTCTCACTGTTAAGTTAAATTTGTCTCTAAACAAATAAACTTTTTTCCAGTTATGAATGCATAGTGACAAACCACATATTATTATATAAAATAACTTAAATACAACATTATTTCATTATAATATATTATATATAATGTAATGCTAATGTGATATAGGTTATAAAACACACACATATATCTGAAGTTACATGATTTGAAATAAATTAATAAGTTACAAAAAAGAAGAAATATATGAAAAAAAAACAAGAAATATATTTAAAAGTAGATTTTAAAATATAATTTTGAAAAAAAAAAAAGCAAAAAGATTGCGTCATTTTTTTTTTTTTAAGAATAGAGTGGGGAAAGATTTAAAACCCGCTCTCACTTCTTTTTATAAATTAAAAAAAATATATAAATGTTTAAAAAACAAATAAATGTAAAAAAATAAAATAAAATTAGTTAGTAAAAAAAAACTTTTGTAAACTATCTCATTAGCGGAATGCAATTAATTTTGAAAGATTCCTGGCCGATAATATGTTAAGATAAATCTAAAGATTAGATAAATAAAATATAAAAATTAATTAAACCAGATTAAAGTTATGATAAAAAAATAAACAATGGGAGTGTTAGGTATAAAAAGGCAGCTTGCCTACTGTTTTCCTAATTTCACGTTTTTTCAAGTAGTAGCAGTTATCCAGAGTTTTTTCTAAAAGTTTTTCAGAGTATTTGAAAAAGTTGTCATCCAGTATTTTAATTTTCCATTCCATCAGATCCATTTGTCATTGAGGACATAGTTAATGTAATCTTCAGCTGTTGGTGAAAATATAATAAAGAAGCTGCAGAAGCCAGCAACATACATTGCTAGAAACCTGGAGTGTTCGACTGAGCTTCATGCCCTGCATCCTCGACTCCATAAACTGTTCTCACCTGGAACCAATGCCTAAACTGATGTAGATGCTGCTGCATAACTCTCTCTCCCCTCCCATTGTCCATCCGAAGAATGGAAGGAATGCCATCTTTAGTAAAATGAACTGTAAAGGACATTCATAATAATGAATTATTATCAAATAATATATATTCATGTATTTATATTCTATGTTAATTTTTATTATATTTATTTAAATATGTGTCATGTGAATAAGATTGTTTGCTTAAATGTTATTTGTCTATACTTTCTCTGTTAACTGTGTCACTAGTATTTTGAAGATTAAAAATATTTTCCTGTGTTAAGTGATACTGCGCTGGGTCTACTGATCAAGAGTGTACGATAGCCTGGGTATATTTCAAGTGCTAGTTCGTATGCTTGTCATCCGGGCATGCTGGCTATGTATATCATATGTATGGCTGACTGGGCCTGAGATGGGTTCTCAAATCAAATAAAGTGCTTTGGGTGACAAGTTTTGGCCCAGAAGTATGGAGAGGTGCTATAGCCAGGAAATATGGTCATGATTGGGCTTTTGGTAGCCTCAATCTGGCCATAGGTATCATTAATGGTTAATCTATCAATGATATTCTACCCTTCTGCTTGAAGGTACTATCTATTACCAAAGGTGTTAAAGAAGTAAAGATAATCACAAAAAGTAAAATATAATAAAGAATAAATGTTAATAAAATAATATTTTGAATATAATAAAAATAATAATGTATCAAGAAGAAATCTTAATTAGCTTATAAAGCTGCAGATCCCCCGATACAAAGGCCATCCAACATGGGTGCTGAGTGCCGTAAATGGCCCAGCATAATTAAAATTAAAAAGTTCAAAATTAAAATTCCAAATAAATGCCAAATTACATAGTAATGAAAGTTGAAATTGGTGAGCAGTGCGAGAAGAGAAATAAACCAAGGCAAGCAAAAATAATTTAAAAAAACCGGTATGAAATGTAAATAAAAAAGAGAGAGGAGAAAAAAGCAGCCAGAGAGATAAATAAATTTGTATTGGAAGTTGTTGGTAGTCAGATGGGAATTAGAGATGACTGGGGGGGGGGGTTGAGGTTAGTCAAACAATTCATTTGATTTAAATTATTTAAAAATAAGGAAAATAAGTGTATAATATTATGAAAGAAATAATAAAGTTACAAAATTAAAAAAATTAATGTGTACTAGAGCCAAAACAAAAATGGGAGGTCCTAAACAAATGTTGAAATTGACAAGTGCTTTTTGCACAAAAAGAAAAAAACCAAGCCAGACGAATTCTTCTGGAACAAGGAGACCAACGAGTGTTTCATCATGAGAAATTCATGATAGAACAGCAACAACTCTGAAGAAAGCCATCAAACAAAATGTGGAAGAGGAATCGACAATTTATTCGGATTGGCATTTGTACCAGGATCTGATGCCTTTAACAAGCTAATTAAGATTTCTTCTTGATATTTTATTACATTCAAAATATTATTATTTTATTAACATTTATTATTTATTATATTTTACTTTATATGATTATCTTATCTTCTTTAATAACTGCAGCAATGGTTAGTACATTTAAGCAGAGAAGTAGAATACCATTGATAGATCAACCATCAACAATACCTAAGGCTACCAAAAGCACATCCATGACCATATTTCCTGGCTATAGTACCCTTCCATCTGCTGGGCCAAAATCTACCACCCAAAGCACTTTATTTGATTTGAGAACTTGTCTCAGGTGCCAACCAGCCATACATGATATATATAGCCAGCATGCCTGGATAACAAGCATACAAACTCATATACCCAGACTAGCTTACATTCTTGATCAGGGGACCCAGTGCAGTATCGCTACACACAGAAAAATATTTTTAATTTTCAAATTTCTGGTGATGCAGTTAAAATATAGACCAAGTGACATTTAAGCAGACAATTTTTTATTCACAAGATACATATTTAAATAAATATAATGTAAATTAACATAGAACATAAATAAATGAGTACACATTATTTGTTAATAATTCATTATTATGAATGTCTATTATAGTTCATGTCATTAAAGAAATATATTTCTCTAGACAATTTATGATTGAAAAATTATGTTTACCTAAATTTTATTATGTGAGATGACATGTTTGCATTGGTTTTGGTTTTCAACTGGTTGGTCTTTTGGTCTTCATCGATTGCTTCATGCCTTTCCTTCCATTTTTTGGATAAACATTGGAGGAAAGAGAAAAGGAGTATGCAGCAGCATCTATATCATGGTTTAGGCATTGGTTCCAGGTAAGAAAAGTTGATGGAGCCAAGAACTCTCGGTATGAAGCTCAGTTGAACACTTCAACATTTTTTTAGCAACACATGTTGCTGGCTTCATTTATATTTCTGCCACAGTCAAGGATCATGTTAACTATGCCCTCAGTGATAAATGGATCTGGTGGACTGGAAAATTGGAAATGCTGGATGACAACTTTTTCAAAGACTCTAAAAAACTTTTAGAAAATACTCTGGATAACTGCTACTACTACTTGAAAAAACTTGAAACTAAAAAAGCAATAGCTCAAGCTGCCTTTTTATACCTAACTCTCCCATTGTTTATTTTTTTATTATAACTTTAATCTGATTTAATTAATTTTTACATTTTAATTATCAAATCTTTATTAGATTCATCTAACATTTATCGTCCAAGAATCTTTCAAAATTAATTGCATTCCTGCGGATGTGATAGTTTACATAAATTTCTTTTACTAATTAATTTTATTTTAATCTTTTACATTTTTTTTGTGTTTCTAAACATTTATCCTTTTTTTTTAAATTTATAAAAAGAAAAGATAGGTTTTAAATCTTTCCCCACCCTATTCTTACTAAAAGAAAAAGACACAATCTTTCATTTTTTTTTTTTTTTCAAAATTATATTTTAAAATCTACTTTTAAATATATTTCTTGTTTTCTTTCATATTTTCCTTCTTTTTCATAACTTAATAATTTATTTCAAACCATGTAACTATGTGTATTTTATAATATATCTCGCTAGCATTACAATAATTAAATTTATATTATAAATATTAATATTTCATCAATTATTATATTTTATTAATATAATTAAACATTTATAAACAAAAAAAATAAGAATAGTAATAAAAATAGTATTCTTGTCACGTTATTTTTTATTTTTCATATTATTTTTTTCTTAAAAAAAATAATAATATTACAGAGAAATTCACTTGATAAGACTGCTTTTTTCTTTAAATTTAAAAAACAAGCCCTGATTATCTTTGAAATTCTTATGAGCAATTTACTTTCTTCTGTCAAATTTCATGGAATTAAGCAAAGTTTTTTTTACATTGGATAATAACATTGATTAAAAAAATATTATGATTGATATTTATATGTTTTTCTCATCAAATTAATTTAGAGATCACAGAAAAACCTCTACATTCTCTAGGAAGTTTTTTTTTTTGTCATTCATGATGGCCCTAACTATTTGGCAAATCAATCTTTGTTTATGGCCATGTCAGTTATAAATATGCCTTGTTTATTTAACTTCCAATATTTCTAATTTATCACTTAAAGTAGGATATTTACAATTAGAAAAGTGATGCTGGTTCTAAAATGCTCAGCCATAAATGATTCATATTTAATAAATAATAAAACAAGTTAAATAATATCAATTAATGATATGCAGTAAAGTTCTTTGATGGACACTACAGAAATTGGATTACTATGAAACAATTACTTCACTTAACATCAATAACAAAGTCTGCGAATAAAATCATATTACTGCCAATAATAAATTAAATTTAGTTAAGATATATTTACAACAGAAGTTGTAAATATTGCACTCATATTAATTAAAAATAATGTATGCATTAAATTACATGTAATGAAATTGTTTCTAATTTTGTAAATATAAAATCAAGAAAGGCAAAAATTTTGTGAATTTTTTTTTTTTTTAAAAAACATTCATTTAATACTATCTGCTGTACCCATTCATGTGTAGGCAATTTCATGTGAATCAAATTTTAGTTTATACATAAAGATAGATTAAAATATGTTATGACTAAATAAAAAGCATAAAATTTATGATTGTGACTACAAGTATAATCATACGTAATGTCACCTAGATGACTATACAAATTAGTATTGGCTCGGTTTACAACTTTTCTTATTATTACAAGAACAAGATATAGCCCCATTTACTTATCATAAAAATAGTAAATAATAAATACATTTATGAAGAGATATCAATAAATGAAAAAAAAAAAAATTAAATATAATATTTAATAATTTTATACAGAGTGGAAAATTGCCACATATGTTTCAGTGTTAACAGATTGATACTTGATGGTGATAGTGAAAAATGCATGTGAGCATAATTTAAAAGTAATTCTGTTAAAGTAAAAAGCTGCTAAATAGAAGTCATTATTGTGAGATGCTGCTGAATATATATACATATTGTGTATGTGTATATATATGTTGAGCATATAAATTATGTATATACTTCATACTTACTCCTTTTAAATTGGACTTCAATGACACCTTGATAGGTTTGGAAATTCCAGATTGATATTTTCCTAATCCTTGACCTATGAAAAAAAAATGAATATGTGTATATATTATAGTATTTTCTTGTTATTATATGATTAAAGTAGAAGCATGGAAAGGTAAAAAACATAATCTTCGCTTACATTTATATATATGTACACACAAGTGCAAAACTTAAAAAATAAAAATCAATACAATTAAAGAGTAAAAGAAACTAAAAAGTGACCTTAAATTGTTATTATCTTTGTATCTGCCACAGCTAGAGATTTACTGCTTACTTTTGCATGAGACTCAGAAGAAAACTATATATTTGCCAACAATAATTATTTTTTTCTAATTAGCTCATTTCATCTAACTAAAATAAGCAATAGTCTTAATTTCTGTTTGCTGTTACATGGTCAAACTCCACATTCTTTAATATAAATGATAAAACCCTACCAATCTTTTTTTTGTGTAAAAACATAAGTTCAAACACCAAAATAAACATTTAAAAAAAAAAAAAATTAGCTGGAACTTGATTAATAACAATATTATATTCTGTATCAAAACCAAATCCCAGAAAACTCTATGCCTAGCCTAAAAAAAA
This sequence comes from Epiperipatus broadwayi, assembly GCA_028023455.1. Lineage (NCBI taxonomy): Eukaryota > Metazoa > Onychophora > Udeonychophora > Euonychophora > Peripatidae > Epiperipatus > Epiperipatus broadwayi. Next base: position 552,094 of record JAQFVV010006218.1, on the reverse strand, counting down.
ATGCCAGTTCCAATGAAGACCTTGTACCAAAATATTTACAAGAACAAAGTCTCTAACAATGAGTATGATCTGAATCATATTATTTCACCATACATTTTTGATTATGGCAATTTAAAGTTTCCTAATCAACAAGACTCAGTATATAATTTCAAACAGGCAAAACTCTCCATATAGTAGTGCCATCCTGTGCCAACCAGAGTAATCAATGGATGCCAGAAGGCTTATGTATAAAATCCCCACCTAGTGCCTACTCATTCAAAATCCCTAAACTAGTTTCTGGCTTGTGGCCTTCATCAATGAGAAGCCTTGGATCTGAGAGCCAGAAACTAGTCTGGGGATATTGGATGAGTAGGCACTAGGTGGGGATTTTATGCACAAGCCTTCTGGCATCCATTGATTACCCTGGTTGGCACAGGGTGGCACTACTGTATGGAGAGTTTTGCCTGTTTAATAAGTTATGTGCCAGCATTAGAGATGGTGATCATGTGATGTTTAGTGGTTTATATAATTTCATGTATATATTTACCTACTATTGATGCATCTAACAGAGTTTTCACCTTGTCAAATCTTCTCTTTGAAGTTTATATAGATACCCTTGTTAGAAAGTTAGAGAAATTGTCTCAAAATCTATATCTTTGACCAATAATACAAACAATAGAGAATCAAGATAACATCTGCATTATTCATTTAAACATTGTTCTGCTTTAATATAATAAAGAAGTTCCATTTCCTTACAGACATCACTGAATACCTTCCTTAGCATTCCCTATAATACTTTTAAAATAAAAAGATGAATTATCAGCTAAGCAAATTACTACTACACAAATTGAAAAAAATCAAATCCTTTCATTTTTTTCAGTTATACTAATATTAGTCATCATGATAGACTAGGATATTTCACCCTATGATTAAAAATATCAGTGATAGATTTAATTAAATTGTAAAAAAAAAAAAAAATACTTGAGAATTCTTCTACATATTTTTTAAAAATCTTTTAACACTTCTCAGTTGTTGGTGTGTGAAGATATATTTGATTTTTTGTTTGTCCCAATTATAAAAAAAAAAAAAAAAATTATAAAACCTAAAGCATATATTTAAGGCACTAAAAATCTTTATTTGAAACCACTAATAATCTACAGTAATTTGATAATACAAATTTTTAAATCCAGCAGTTTTTTCTTTAATGAACTGATCTTTTCCAAGCCAATTTCAATAATAGTTCTCAAATTAATTATATACAAGATATCAAATAGCCAAAATATAAAAAGTTCTATAATTTTTGATCTTTCATAAGATAATAAAATCATTTTCAAAAATGTATGCATCTCAAAATTATCGTAAATTTTACTATGTTACTTTGTGAACTTATTCTTAGAAAATATATTCTTGTTTCTCACTTTAAATTCAATCTTGATAATTGCATAATAAAAATCATTAATTTTAAATAACTAGGTTTACATAGTTTATAAACTTTTAATATTATTTTGACAAAGACATTAAGTTCTTTATTTAATATTACAAAACACTGATGCATATTTTAAGATAATCTGAACCATTAGGCAATAATTTGTGTATATAATGAAAGAATAACATCAAAACTTTTACATTTATAGAATATAAAATATAAAAAATAAATTATATATCTAATATTTATGAACTCTTAAACTTTTTTTGTAAATATTCAACTATTTTACCTAAAAACACATACATATATAATAAATGAAATAGTTAACTTTATAGAATTTACTATATTAATATAAGTTATAACCAGTTTATGGAGATGTTAGAAGAAAGCAAAAATTAATTTTGCCTTGTTACTTATATTTGATATTCATTATTAACATTTTTAACTATTATCAATCCAGTCATGACAGATAAACCCATATCATAGCATTTATTCCCAAGAGGCTGCAAAGTCACCAGCCAAAATAGCAGTTGGTGGCCGAATGTGGAAAGTGTTAAGAATCCCCAGATTGCAGACTCAGGCTGACATTTAATGATGATCTCTGACTTAAGTACATACAACTGCAAATCACCGTCAAGTGTAAAACTGCATGAATAGAAAAAAAATTGTCTGATATTAAATGGAATATTACTGGACTTTCTGAAATTAGAAAAATAGGTGAAGAGACGATTTAAAAAGCGAACACATACTTTACTACAATGGCACAAATATTGGAAGCACAAGATTTATTATAAGATTAGTTATTCAAATTAAAGAAAGATAAATTGCAGATAACTCAAGTTTATGCCCAATGAGATCTCTTTGTGATGAAGAAGTACAGAATTTTTATATGGATGTACAAAATAGTTTTGATCAGACCAAACATTTTAAAATTATTATGGGAAACTTTAATCCTAGAAATAGTAAACAATTGAAAAATGATAGAGGTATAAATAAATTTGGTTATTATGATAAAAATGAAAAATTACGATTAGTGGAATTTCTAAAAAAACTATATATTGAGAACGCCTTCTTTTAAAAAATGCTAAACTGAAATAGATATGAAATGAATACTGTGGATTTAAATTATATTTTGATAAACAAAAAATATGTATTCTAAGATTCATCATAGGAAGTGATTATAGATTAATGAGATGTATAATGTGTTGCTGAAAACTATAAGGATGAAAATGGAATGTATCAATATAACAGGTCTCCACTTCTCACTTTTGGAGTTCTGATTTAACAGGAATTATCAACAATATGTCATATTGAATCATTTTTCTCTTTTTTTAATTTAACTTATAATTGTATGCTTTAACAATTTAACCAGCACAATATGGACAATATAGTAGAAATTTCTTCTTTTCGAAAATTAAAGCAGTCTATCTTTTTCAAAGACTTTATCATGTGGTTGAGTGTTAGTATTCATTCATTTATAGTTAAAATCTTCAAAGCGCATGTGCAACAGCGTAATGCTGTTTTAAATATTACAGTTTACAAACATCGCGCTATATAAAAATGATTTATTTACATACTTTCAACATTAGATAGATTAGATGATTCAAGATAACATTAATAGTATATTCTCAGGCAAAAGCTTAAGTTACATCCAAATTACTATTATAATGTATCAAAAACTTGATTGTCAGTAAGGTTTTGGTTTGAATGAATGCATTTTCTTGACCCCCCCCCTCCAAAACCATTACTGGCCTCCTTTTTATAAAATAATCATGTAAAGACTGTGTTATTTGTACATTTCTTTCAAAAAACGTTGTCAAGAACTATAAAAAATTACAATTCCATTAATTCTTTTTTCAATGTCCTCATCTTTTTATTAAAAGGTGATTTATTCTTGTTTGTATAAATTTCAGTTTGAAGCATAACATCTCTCATTTAATGACAAACTTATTTAATTTTTGACTTGTGTCTATAACAGTGGTGCGAACCTTTTTATGTGTGTACCAAAAATATCCAAAAAATTTTATTGAATGATTGGTGTGCTATACAGTTATTAAATCAAAATATAAACAACTTAATTATTGCAGTTTTTTAAGTTTATAAAACAAAATAATAATAATAATTAAACAAAATTTCTAAATAAGCTAAATATAAGTGAATGATATTTATTTAGAAGAGTACAAGTTGGACAAAATGTAATAGTAAAAAATTAATAGTAATTAAAACAAAATTTTGGAAATAAACATATAAAAATCAATATCAATACATATTATTTAATGAGATTTTTGCTGCTGTACATTGGATGCCAAATATTTTATACCTGGTTCATATTTTGTCATTTCTAATAAAGTACACACTGAACTAGATTTATCTGTCATTCTATTTTTTTGACTCTCTTTAATTAAATTCGTTTCTGAAAACAATGATTCATATGCACATGTAGAGGAAAAAAATGATAATATAGCAGTCGTTAATTTTTTTAAACAATTAAATGTTTTAGGAATAGCACCCCAGGTAGTCAATAGTTCCTCTTCAGCATTCTTTTTACATATATCCAATAATCAATAATTTTCCATTGTTTCTAACTCATTCCTCAAGTCAACAAATTTCTGCTTCCATATAGAACTGGATTGAAAATCATCTGGTTGTATTTCCATATGTTTCAAATTAAACCACTCAAAACTTTTCAACATGAGACTATCCATTGATGTTATGTCTAAATATAAATTTTTGATATTTCTAAAAATTGTCTGAACTGTGTAAATCTTTAAAAAAAAACCATCAATTATCGATTAAATAACAGCACAAAAGTCTTGCGTCAATTTTACTTGATCTGGTTTCTCATGAGATAACATCACGGTTGAAAATTTGTAATTTAATTTCAAATGCTTTGATCAAATCAAACACAACAACAATTATCTTCTTTTAAACACTCAATGAATCTTTGAAAAACTTTTCCTCAACTTAACCATTGGACATTGTTGTACATAAGTAAACCATAGTATACTGAGTATCTCACTGAATGTGTAGATACAAAATTGATTAGCTTAGTCACAACGTTCATAACATCATCCAGTGGCTTAAAGCTGGCCTTTATGCATAAAACCTAACCAAAAAGAAAGAGAGAGAGAGGGATTGGTGAAAGGAAAAGAAAGAGGAGAGAGGATTGTGGAAGAAAGAATAGAAAAGAAATAGAGAGGAAGGGAGGAGAGTAAGGAAGGAATGAAAATAAGAGAGAAAATGAAAAGATGGAATTATGGAGAGAAAGATGATAATAATGAAAGAGAGAAAAAAGAAAAGATAATATATGGTAGAGGAAGAGATGGAAAAAAAAGAAAAGGAAAAGAAAGGAAAAGAAAAGATGAGATGAAAAGAACTGAAAGAATAGAAATAATACATAATGGAGAGAGATTGAAGGAGAAGATGAAAAGAAATAGAAAGATTAGGAATAGAAATCATACATGAAAATGATACATAGTGGACAGAGAGAAGAAATGAGATGATAGAAATGAATGAGATGATAGAAGACGTGAAAGAGAGATGAAAATGATATGAAAAGAAAATGAATAGAAATGAGATGAAATGAGAGACTCTTAACAACTTGGCTCAGTGGGGTTACAATAAATTTAAAGAAAAGAGATGATGATCAAGATGTATAATCAGATAAAGATCAAATCCAATATGGATAAATTAATAATCTACTACTAATCCATATAAAAGATTATTTAAAATCACTAATCAATAATTACCATATTAGTCCTATCAATAGATCACACTCTCTCTGAATAAGAATAATGATACCTTGATTAGAAAGATTATCTTACTAAATTCTATTTAATAAGGCAACAAGAGTAAATAACCTCAGGGATTCTAAAACTAAAACTCTTGTGCAAAATTAAAGTTTAAGTTAAGTTGCCTATTAAAGAATTGCTGGGATTAATAAACAAATAAGTAATATCTTGGCTGACTACAAAATAACAACCTTATAGTGCAATCTTAAAATAATAAACAAAACAAATATTAATTCACAAATTTAATGAATCAATTTAAATTTAAATTAATAATGGCCTATTATCCAAGACATTACTCGAGCAAAGAAAAGAGCAAGAGTACTTTTTATGCCTTTCCCATACTCACAGACAACCTACTCAAGACCTCAAATACAGATGGATTAAAATTCTTTGGATGTATAAAGTTTAAAATAATGATAGACAATGTGCAGTTAATATAAGATAATGTGCAACTTTTAGAATAATAGTAAATAAAAATATTCTTTTAATGTACATATATTTTTAATCTCATGTTGCATAGTCTTTAATTTGAGAAGATATACTGATAATTTAAAATAAACTTTTAACTAAACATTTAACTAAGTATCTGCTATAATGCAATTATCTGTTATTGTGATTCAATATGAGAATCACTTACTTTAACATAGCTTTCTAATTTTCAAACCAATATCAAACATATTTAATTAACTTATGATATACTTGTGAACTTCTGAATTGAAGATTTAATAAACTTTAGAAACTTAAGATTTTGTGAACTTGGAATCTTAAGATTTTGTGAACTTGGAATCCAAGACAATAATATTTTCATATAAAAGTAAAACAAAAAAAAAACAAAACTTTTTGAAATAATAATAATAATTTGGTTTATTAAGAATAATAAAAAAATGCTTACAAATCAAATGGAATACAAACATTGCCAATATCGCACTGGGACCTAATACAAGTATTTTGACTTTTAACAATTTTATTTAGTTTACATTAGTCTACATAATAGCAGGCAAAGGCTATTCAATTTTAATCTCTTTAAACAATTAGAGATTTTAAAATCTTCAAACTTTAATCATAATGTCTGTATCCAACAAGCACCCTACTATTTTTTTAAAATTAGAATGATTCATAACATTATGGTGTCATCTAGTAATCAGGTTAACACACACAACTAGGTTTGTATTTGAAATCCTAAGCTTAACTTTATAATCCCGAGCTTAACAAACGCTAAGCTGTAATAAGCATATTCAGCATATTTTTGAAAAATATCATCACTAGTTACACTGACATAACTAATATTATAGCTAGTGTTATATTTAAAACAGACTAAGATAATTTTAAAATTAAACTAAATTAAATGTATGGGGCATTCACTCATCAGAGATCAGTTATACTCTTTTAAATAATTTTAGTCCACATAAAACTATTACCCTCTATGTTTTTTTAAAATTAATTATGTAACAAACTTACAAATCCAGCGGCGAAACTCTGGATGAATATATTAAAATTAATATGTGTGAATTGCCACTTATACCATATGCATATATTTAACATTCTTAAAAATAAATAGAACTTATTGTTGGTTAGCTTGTGGATGATAAAACTATCATATCAACACAATTCAAACATTGATATACCTATAAGCATTTAAAATAGCTATAACTACCCGAAGAAACAAAGTTCCTCAAACACACGTATCTTGTCATCACTAATCTAAAACAAATGCAACATCACCTACTATGGTGGAATTAGCATTAAGTCATCATGAAAGATAGGCTAAAATATAAAACATATAAGCTCCTCAGAGCTGGAAAAGAATGTGGTGGCTTTCAAAAATACCTAATTTTGAGGCAGAAACTAAGATACCTGGACCTTGTCTACAGTGTATCTGGGAACAGGAAAAACACACCAGAAAAGCATGATCCTCTCTCATGGGATTTCCAATGCTTATAAATGTGATCATCATCACTGAAAAATATAAGACAATAACCCTCTTTTGGGGACAAGCACTATCAAATTATGGAAATACAATACAATAAGGATGGAGGATTTTGTCTACTCCACAAAGCATACTCAAAATTATTAACTAAGCCTAACTTTATGAGGCTAACAAATACTAACTAATAGCAAGATATATACTTCACTTGAATTAACTAAATTATTCCTAAGAAGTTTAAAAATACAAAATGTATATTCAATGTTTGAACCAACAGAGCAAACTATGTTAAGTGACTACTATGAGAAATACTTTAAAATTAAATGCATATAAAATTATAGGGAAGGCACAATGCACACATAATAGAATATGATTAGTGGACTTTTTTTAAAAAAATTACAAATTAAATGTGAGAATATTAATTCTCAATACATATAAAAATATTTGCAGTTACTATTACTATAACACTCATAAAACAAATGAATGGAAATCCTCTGATAAACTTCTTTGGTAGATTTAAAATAAAACTGAGTGAAACATTCCCCCCTATAATAAACTAAGACTGTGATATTTAAATCTCTTTAAATGAAATAATCAAATAGAAACTATTTGTGAAATGCTTAATAAATAAAATAAAATCTACTTGAGAATGGCAAAACATTTGCTCATTCTAACAAACCTATTAAGTTTTAAAATTTTAACCCTTGTTAACCTGTATATTTATGCAAAAAGTGTTACACAAAATATATAGCATAAATATTTTTATGGTTTCATTTTTTTAAAACCAATAAAGCAGACAATAAAAAAAATAATAATGCAGTAACTTAAGTTCATATTTCAGCTCCGTAATGACTTTTCCATTTAAAATATGTAAATAATTTATTCAGGCTAATTTATCTATCTGAGTCCGAAGCTTCAATCAAAATATTTATAACATGGCAATGATTTCCAAAACAAAAATATTCAATAGTTATTTAAATAAACACTTTCACTTTCTTTTATCTTCAAAGATAATTTTAAATATTAAAATAATAAAATAGCATAAGCATAAGCATAAGCTGGCATTGGAAAATAAATTATTCAGCCGAGTACATTTTTTTATATTTATCATCCCAGGTTCAAATGCAGAATAATTATAATGTATAGTTTTAGTTAACTTTCACTGTTCTCTTTTGGATAAACACATTTTTTTTAAATAGAGCTCTTTTTTTTTAAAAACATTAGTTTTTAAAAATTTCAAAATGTATTTTTTTAAACACATTTCCTTTTACTTTTTAAACATAAGAGTAGACTTTGTTTATAATTAAGGACGCTCCTTGGTGAGACTTTGTTTATAATTAAGGACGCTCCTTGGTTTATGAACTAAGATCAACCGTCATAAATTTACTTATAAGTAATGACAGATATAACAATTTATTATATATTTGATAGACAAGGGTTCATTATTAATATTTATAAATTCTTTTTAAGTTTTACTTTCAAATAACTTCTTTTCATATTACTAGGCACAAACGAGAATTATTATTTTAAAATACATATTTTCCTCATAAACATTATTCTGTTAAGAACATATTTACATGTATATATCATGTATTAAGTAATGAAGTATTAAATTTAATGTCACTTCTAATTTACGAAGACGCTGATGCATTTCCATTATATTTTAAAATTTTGAATGTCTTTTAATTTCTTCTTTACGTATATTTTTAATTTAATAGGCTATATAATGACTATCCTACAGATATAATAATTTATTGAAAGAACATGTTTAGCCATATATATAATTAATAATTTAGTCTTGAATAATATTTTCATTTTTAAATAAAAAAAAACGAATAAATAAAAGGTAGATAGGATAAGGGATGCTAACTTTCCTTCAAACACTGTTAACTATAATCTTATGCTTCAACTGGAATTTAAATTGTCAGAAAACGGATTACCTTTTTAACTTCGGCAGTTCATGTCTTCAAAACGATTTTAAATAATTGTTTTAAAAAAAAATACTTTTACTTTTAAAAATAAAATATTTAAATAAAAATTACAACTTTTATTAAAGAAAAATTTCATGATCCAGCCACAGGTAGAATTAAAAATCAGATAAGCCACCTTCTGAATCTTGGATTCGTGTTTTTATCTAATAATCTTTAATACATCCCCTTTCGATTAATTCCTTGAAAACCAATAAAATTATTTTTTATTAATCTTTAACATTCTTGACAATTCAGCTGTGGAATTCATTTACTGATGTAATTGGACTAATTATACAAAACCACGTGACTCACAGCTGCAAAGTCAAAAATTCATTGTTAACAAATATCCCATATTCTTAGTCTACCGTCCCCTTTTACCCTTTGCACCGGTTCCCTATTAAACCGTTCCTAAAAGGGATTGTGAGCTCCAAAACAAACATGATACAGCGTAAAGATTTATTTATTTTTCTTATATCAATAGTTGTTCATTATCAACACAAGAGGGCGCCAGATACGATGATTTGATTCACAATTTAACTTCTCGCATCACCTTACGTCATATCAAAACGATTTTGAAGTCTAATCCCTGCCCATAAGCTCGAACTCCCAGCATGGACCAATAGGGGTCACTCAGGGTCGCGATGTAATTGCCTTCAAGACTATTATCCTGGCAAATGACACAATACTAACCAATGGATAAGAAGATCGGTTGATTAATAGATCGGTCCAAGCATTGGACGGGATCATTGGTTATTTATAACTAATACGAATGTTCGGTTGAGGCATCATTAGAATAAACAATTAGACGCTTATAACATCCTCCCCCCTTTTATCATACAGTCCAATAGAATTATTTATACTAGCTCTATTGACATTAACTTATATTTATTAATAATAGGCCCTCCCAACTCTTAAACCTATGTTAATTACATAATAAATAAACATCGTGACTTACGGCACGATGTTTATGAATGAAATTTAAAAGAAATAAAAAAAAAAAAAAAAAAAATATAAGAAAGACAAATTTAAAAGTAAAATAATTAATTGCATGAATAAATGCTAATTTTAATAATAATTTCAAAAAAAAAAAATATATTTAATTATAGAAAATGATTTGAGGAATGCTCGACTTGTTTAAATTAAAAAAAAAATTTATTGATTATAAAAAAATGAAACATTGATTAATAGCTTTATTTGCACGCACATACACGCATTCTCGCACTCGCACAGAAAAGAACATATTATACATAATAAACATGGCTGATAAAATATATTTCCTCCTTTTACATTTTGAAATTAGGTGTGTGTTATAGTTTATCTGCGAAAGGAAATAATAATTAGGATCAAAGTTCATAACTGGAAAAGTCCTAAGATTTAAATATGAGGAACTATGGAGCATCTGACATTTTTATTTACGAAAATTGAGATTAAAATAATAAGATTTAAATATGAGGGATTACGGATCATTTTATATTTGATTTACGAAAGTCGAATTTAATTAATTATGAGATTGCCTTTTAAGTTTACGTAAAGAATGAATGGAAGCATTATAAAAAAAAATGTTTACCTAGGATTTTGCTTAGTCTTCTGCTGCTTCTAATTTGGTGAGGGTTCGAACCTGATAGATGATGTTTCCATAATACATGGTTATTCATTTCACATAAGTTCAGCGTAGTATGTTTGGACGATTCTTATATATTAAACGGAACAACGTCCTTAGACTGATTGGAGCACTATGTTCGGACGGTACTGTTGTTGATCATTCATAGCTGTGGAGATGTTCGGGCGGCAGAGCGTCGGTCAATCACTGAAGGGTTTCCTAGCCCATCATGACGATCGACGCTCTAAAATGTTAATTTCACAGTGATCATATTGGATAAACCGGATAGCAAAAAAAGAAAGGTTCTAGTTGTAGCTTCCGGAGGAATCTAGGGAAAAACTATAAGCATAAGCATAAATACAAGCAAAAGAAAAACAAAAAGGGAGTGTAAAAAGCCTTTTTTCCCTTTTTTTTTTTTTTAGATTTAGATTCATATTTATATGGGTTGGTTATTATCTGAGGATCGAATCTCCACCCAGAGTTCAATATTCTTTGAGTTGTCGTTGGGGTCCGTGTCCTACGTAATGTCCACTCAATCCATATGCTTGAGGCAATCTTAGGTTTATGCAATCTCACGTTGCAATCTCAGTTAGAAAAATTCATACTTATTCACACCTTTTATGCATACATGTGTGCGTGTTTTAAGAGAACAATTAGTTTAAAAGTCGAGCATTTAATCTGTCTCAAAATCACTTCTATAAGCTTTTAACTTTCACTACAGTTATAATTTAAAACAAACCCCTTTTAATTACCCCCGCGGCATATACAAGTAGAAATCACTTATTGAGATTTAAAATGGCATATTAGTAATACTTTATATCTTATTTTTTTTTAGAGAATATTATTATAGTAGATTATATGAAAGCCTTAAACTATTTAATCAGAAATATTAACATTTTATTTTACAATGTATTTTATAACGCATTGAAAGAAAACTACATTTATTTTTTATCATAAGTTGAAAGTAAAAAAAATATAGAGTGTTTACATTGCTCGTGTGTGTGCGTATATACCTGTACCGACTTTGTCTCGGTACATTAGATAATATTTTATAAACACAATAGTAATAAATATAAAATTTAAAGTTCTTCTCTCTATTAACTTTTAAATATTTCATTTAAAATAACTTTATTCATTCATTTGCTTTATTTTTTCTAAATCAATATTAGAAATAAATTATTTCTTTATTTTTATATTTATGTCATTTTTGCATGCACAGAAATATTCTCACATACAGGTGATATGAACGCACATTAATTGTTTAAAAGTTATTTTTAAAACTACAACAATAAAATGTTAATGAATATTTAATTCAAAATAATTTTTATAAGTGAAACGCTATCTAATAAATATTATTACACTGTTTTAATGAAAATTTACAGATTATTTTTAAATTTATTACTTAATTATTCCAACTTATTTATAATATCTAATTATTCTCATTTAGACATTAAAATGGATTATACAGTAGTTATTTTAAAATACATTTAATATTACTCATCAATTCACAACTATTTCTAATATTTCTTTTCATTCAAATTATTATCTAGCATCCCTTACCAAACCAACTCACATATACTTTTGAAATATTTAGACATAATTCCATAATATACAATAATTATTACAATCAATGCAAGATCATCCTATTTTAATCATTAACTAAGTTAATTTCCATTTTTAGCATTATCATTTTTTTAAAAACTTGAAATTCCAAATAAAAGGTTAAGCTAAGATAACCTTGGGCACTTATTGCCACTAAATGAAACTTCAATTAGGTACAATTTTCCTACTGTTGGAGGAAAAAAATTATAATATAAAAATAAAAAAATTATTTATTTCTAAAATTCAAAATTGAATGTCCAATATAATTGGTAAATAAAGTGAGGAAACTATTTTCTTTCCCAGTCATAAGCACCATCTGTAGTTACTGATACGTTTTTGGCAACATCTATGCTGAAAATATTTATTGCTTTTGTTATTGTTACTATTGAGATTAAACTGATCAGTTCTTCTTTGATATTATTCCCAACACAATAGTGAATAAAAACAATCAAAAGAGCTGATTCATTTATGTCTGTACTTTCATCAAGACAGAAAATAATTAAACTAGAAGATTTTATCTCTTTTTTGATAGTAAGTTATGTTATTAGCCATTTGCAGGATTCTTTCTTTAACTATATTTCTAGCCAATGATAAATCTTTTATGCTCAAAAGATAGTAAGTTATGTTATTAGCCATTTGCAGGATTCTTTCTTTAACTATATTTCTAGCCAATGATAAATCTTTTATGCTCTGAATAATTTTTGCTTTGTTTTCAAAATCTTCAAAAAGAACTGTTGCATATTTCATCCAAGCTTCTTTCATATATTCTCTATCATTAAAGGTTTCCAATGTTTGGCAATTACATTTGAAATAAAAAAAACTAACAGCAGTTATATTTGAATGATTTATATTTTAAATGCTTGGGCAACATATTCTTTTTGTTCATCTTTACTTTTTTTTTTATGATTGGTCTCATAATGCCATTTTATTGATGATGTTCTCAATATAACTGTTCCAGAATATAAAGCACATACTACCCTGGTACCTTTGTTAATCATTTCATATTCATCAGTTCACCAATTTTGAAATTCTCTACTGATTGATAATTTTTGTTTTTTATTTTCATTAGATATACTAATATAGTGGTAACAAATTTATTTAAAAATAAATTTAAATGAGCTTTAGTAATTTTATAAATAAAGATTTATCATTTCACTTTTACAGCAAAACGTCAAGCAAAAAAAAAAGTCAGATTATGCATTTCATTCCTTTATTCACAATTTTGATTACATTAAAAAAATGAATGGTATCAACATGTTTACGTGAAAAAAGATTAGGACAGAAAACCATTTGTTACTTTTACTTTAGATTTGAAAAAACTTACTTCAAAGAGTTATAAAATATTTTACTGAATTTACTTTCTAGTTTTATTGCAATTATTTGACAGGTTTATAGAATATAATACCAAAGTATACCAGTACCACTTTATTTTATTTAAAATATCATAATTTATTGCTTCTAATCAAAGTTCAATTGTAAATTGAATTCTAATATATTTATTTATTTTATCTTTAGTTTACAGTAAATTTGTATTAGTACAGATTTTAGCAACAAAAAAAATATTGAAGAAAATTATGATATATAAATAGTTCGCATGCCAATAAAAAATTCGAACGTGCCATCTCTGGCACGCACGCCATAGGTTCGCCATTACTGGTCTATAACACATTGTCTCAGTGAAGCTTCTGATTTCACTATGATGAAAATATTATTAAAGTACAGAATGATTATTGAAAATACTTATTTTGGCTTGAACCATATTTGATGACATTGATACCAAATGACAGAACAGATTGCTAGCTTTAAAATTTTTTTATTCACAGAGATTTGATATAACATTGCATTTAAATTTAGATTTGCAAAATGGAATTTTACATAATGCTAGTATTTCTCAAGTATTAGATTAGAGATAGATAGCTTTCTACTTATTGTATGGAGATAGTAACTGCAAATATATATTTTTCTGTCAGACTTCATAATTATAACAAGAGGCAGATTCTAGCTTGTCTATTGGAAAGTCCTTTCTTAATTAATTCATTTAAAACTTTCTTTTTTTCTTTGGTAGGCAAATGTCACTGTTTAAGCTTTACAAACACCAAGTTTGGCATTCTCTTTAAGGTCAAGCTCTACAGGATTGGTTTTTATCCCTCCTAGCTCAATTACAAATAGACCCAAAAATAAGTTTTTAAATTTCTATTCCAAAAAGATCCTAACAAAATTAACTTTAATTTCTAAATGCTTAAACTATTTTTTTCTGATTATGTGGTTAACTATCTTCTTTTATGATACACAATTGCAAAGTTCTATTTTTTGTATATGTTTTAATAAACATCACCTTTCCAAAATATTTCATTTCCATCCGTGTCTTGTGCTTTTAAAAAGAGTTTTGTTAATACAATTTTCTTGCTTCTAGGAGTTAACTTATTACAATCTTTTGATATCAGTGATATACTTAATCCACTGTAAACCAGCATTTTTTTTTTCCACAGATTTGGATTGACAACATCATTTGATCTGTGCTGTCAGGGTTTAATATTAATGTGAACTCTTACTTTTGTCTATATGATTAGCCAAGTAAAGTGTTGTTGTTTCTGGCTATTTTTGGCTTGCAGTACATAGTTTTTTCTTGGTGTTGTAACCCACAATTTGTGCATCCCTCAAAAGTTTTTTGCTCTTTTCCCTATTGTAAAAATTTTGTCATCACATAACTTATGTTTACCATTTTTACTGGATATCAATTTTGTTCCTTTCTATATATATATATATTTTGTCTTTCATTATATAAAAAATCTAAAATTCTTTAGAATAATCCAGGATTTTATATACATTTTCTTTTTCAATCACTTGCTTATATGAAGATCAGATCTTCTCAATTAATAGCTGCTATCTTAATTTTTTGTTTCGTATCTATAAAGAATTGCTCTCAAGATACTCAAGGAAATTACTATACACACAATTTTGTTCCTGAGTGCAATAACATATTCATCGAATCTCTTTCCTGGAGCCTAGCCTTTTCTCCTAAAATGTTCTCTCTCTAATTACATGCCTTGAAAGTTACACATCGAAATATTTATTTAACTTCTATATTTTGTCACAAGATTCCAATGATTTCTTATTGCCTTTAATCGGCAAAGAATGTAACTTTTATTATCTTTCATTTTGTTTAAAAGTAAATATTCTTCCACCTGTTGACTATATATCTTTTAATCTGCAGAATTCTTCATATGGACTTCATTTGTGTTTAAGATATTTTTTTTTATTTTAAAAAATTTCTACTTCTTATTTTTAATTTTTCTTACAAGATATATAACTATACTAAAATGCTGAGTGTGCCATCTATCTTTTGGTTAATAAAATAAGATTTCAAAATCAAATGTTAAGTGTGCTAGATATTTTGTTATTTAATGAAATAGAATTTCAAATTCCAATGGCAAATGCATTAGCTGCTTTGTCGAATATGCAGCATGGATAAGATCAACCTGATTTACAATTATGTACTTTGTAGATTAGGTAAGCAATAAATAAAGTTTAATAATAATTTACTTCCACAACTCAATACAAGTTTTAAATTACTTAATGATAACTAAGCTATTTGAACCTTCAATTATATAAAGGTGAAAAATATGTGAATTTAACTCCTCAGTTTATTAGATTCAATCATAAATATCTGATACTATAAATTGCAGACACTATGAGCAAGATTATATATTGATACAAATTATGAATCCAAAATAAAGGCAAAGTATGGATGTGAATGTCATAGGCCCTAAATAGATAATAAGCATTTAAGTTTGGTAAAACTGCAGTTTACAGGTCACAATAAAATTCGAATTTTGTTTCACATTTTTCTCACCAGTGTTTTTTGTCGAATATTTAAATAAGAAAATAAATAAAAATAATTAAAATAATAACAATATATCCTACCAACATTCGTAATTACTGTCCATTGTAGTTTTCGCTTACAATAGCGATAAAATTAGCAAAGACTGCGTCAGTCGTGTAGAGAGTCCTAAAAGCAAATTCCTGCAGATATAATTCGAATAAAGTACTGTTGGTCCCGCACTGATGTTTCAGCTTGCATTTAGCTCTCATCCACATATTTTCCACATTTTGTGTGTGGATATCAGAGTCGTGAGGATCTACAAAGTTCTGGTGTATGACGACAGAGTACATATATATACCATTACGGATTGTGCTTAAGTTGTTGTATGCACCCCATCCGTCCATAATGATGTGGGTCCCTGGTAAAATATATTCTTGTATTTTTGCTTCGAGAGTCGCAACTGATCGGTTAAGGACCTCTACCAAGAAACACTTTCCTGAATTTCTCTCTATTCGCCCAATGACCTCGAATTGCTCCTCTGTGATATTTTCGATGAAAATATTTTGTTTCATCAACTTCTACGATTTTAGGCGCTCCATTATCATCAAATCCACCGACCTGCGTTGGATGTCTGTGAAAATACGTTGCGCACTCTTCGCGGGCCAAAATTTGCCCAGTCTACTATAGTGTGCCAACTTACACTTAGCTCGTGAACAAGAAAACCCTGTGACAAATTATGTGCCCAATAATATACTATACGCATAATTGTCTTGAAGGATAAATGGCTTCTAAAAAAAAAAGAACCCTTTCTGATAGATACACGATGGTGACATAATCTGCATTGCCATCTGTGACCATCTCCACATTATTGCTGTTTGATGAGAGAACACTGCAGGCCGCAATGCTGGCATAGAGTACTATTTTTAAGCAGGCGCCTCCTTGCTAACCACTTCATTGCTAACTCTGGAGTTCGAAGCTCATTCGCCAACAGAAACGATGTCCAATTTTCTATACGAATATCTGCAGCATGTAACAGTTCATTTTCTGGTACTACAACTACATTACCATTTAAAGGATTCATTTTATGAATTACGCTGGAAGTTAAAAAACACGTGTTACAACTTTGGAAAACTTGTAAAATGTGCGCCAAGACAATGTAACAATTCCACACTAATTCGACAAGAAACAATGGTGAGAAAAATTTGGACAGTAATTACGAATGTTGGTAGGATATATTGTTATTATTTTAATTATTTTCTTATTTAAATATTCGACAAGAAACACTCTGGTGAGAAAAATGTGAAACAAATTTCGAATTTTATTGTGACCTGTAGACTGCAGTTTTACCTTAAGTTTATCCTAGACCTACTTTGTGGTTTTAAAAGGATGAAACCTATCTCTTATTTCCTCTTATTGCATATGTTTTCTTTGGGTTGGCTTATTTCCGAAACTGATGACAAGATCATTTGGATATCAAAAACAACATTCAAAGCAAGTACTAGAAATGTGTGTATTATATGTGGTTAATTTTTTATGTAGGCATGAACTTATAACTAATTACATAGAGGCCTAATTAAGTTTTTACTTACAGTAATCGTTTCTAAATAACATTTTTGTTAATCCGAATACAAAAGAATTGACAAAATGTTTTTCTAATTATTCATATTTTATAAATTTCCTTTACATAAAGGATATATTATCAAGTCTCTCTGAAGTTATAATTGATTTTATTTTATACTTTATATTTCACTGAGTAATCTTGTATTTTCTAGATATCATGAATTACACATTCTTAAATGAAAATTCCCCACTTTTATATACATTGTCAAAGGTCCATGTAATAAATCTGGAAGCATAATAATCTTATATTATAAACAACTAATTTCGATAAGTAATTATCCCACAATAACGAAATATCTTTTAATTATAAAAAAAAATCTTTTTTTTAAACATAAAAAATAATATAAGCTCATATTATACTCCAAATCCTGAAGAAGTCTAAATTATTACTTTATATATTCAACTGCGGGCACAAAAATACTTTGATATATAATTACAATTCATCATTTACGTCTTGAATCAGATGCTTAGTCTTATTTTTAAATTTTTACCGAAACAAATTTGAATATATTTGTTATTAGATATTCATTTAAATATATATTTGAATTCATTTTTTGCTGAACATCTGCATAGGATTTATTATTATATCCACCCTCCCCACATACTTAAACAAAATACCTTCTTTCCAACCATACTTTTGAAGTTGACTTCTAGCAAAATCCGCCATGCTTCCAGTTTCAAACCAAAATTCCTTTAATTTGTCATATGTTTTCTTTTTTTAAAAAATAAAAAAAGGAAAATCTTTATAAATATTTTTTTATAAAATATATTTGTAAATAATATCTATGCAAAGCATTTTAAAAAATCAAGTTTTTGAAACGAATTTTGAATTAGTACAAAATTACGGAGGTGCTTTATCTTAATACTGAATTTGTCAAACAATCTGAAAACCTGTTACGTATTTTCTTATGATTATCAATTTCAGTTTAATGTACGTTTTTAGATTTGTTTTGGGTAAAGGTTTACTTTAGCGACCACAGCATAAAAATCATGTTCGCCCTCTAGTTTTCAAAATTATAAGTAAATTATTATTCGAAAATCTTACGTATATACTACATTACAATTACATTAAAATTTATTAAAATGTAAAAGATAAAAAAAATATTTACCATTTTAAAGAAGTTGAAATAATTGCACTAGTTTAATTAAAATAATTAGTTCAAATTATTTGAAACTAATTTAAACTATCGGCATTTAACTGATAGATAACAATGGGGAGCCATTAGTCATCGAAATCGACGAAACATATTATTCAAAAATACCACAGGGGGACTCATGCTTCTTGACAGAAGTTGTGGATAGAACGGCTGGCTCATTGGAGGCCCTAATCCAGCAGTACATTTTACCAGGGCCGCATTATTTCAGATGGCTGGTCAATATCGGGGGTGCACATGCATTCGGTTGTCGTCCACCAGGACAACCAAGACCAAGACATACATACCCAGAATATTGAGAATATGTGGATGAGGGCCAAGCGTAAGCTGAAATTCCAATCTGGTACCAGCAGGGCTTTATTTTCATCGTACCTCCAAGAATTTACCTTCCGCAGTAGATATAGCACTGCCGCCCTTTTCTCCAACTTCCTGCTATGCATAGGGTATAATTATGCTTAAAAAGGTAATTTTTTTTTTTTATTATCTTTTACGTTTTAATTAATAAATATTTACTGTAATTGTAATATAAGAGCAGATACGTAAGATTTTAGTTCTAATTTTAAAAACTAGATGGCGAATATGCCCTGGTCGCTAAAGTAAACCTTTACCTTGTTTTGTTCATTTTGGAATTTGACATACAGAATGTATATATAGACTAGTATACATATTAAAAACCTAATCATTTTGCAAAATAAAATAATAATGTACCCACACTCATATACAGTATACGCATTCTATATGTTTAGAACATAATTTTAAGATTGAGCTTGCTATATACGTTTATAATATATATATTTTTTATTGCCCAATGTATTTATTTGTATATCTAGTATTAATTTTATTTTGCCATTTAGGAAATAATGAATAATACAATATGTATAATGTTTCACTATATTTGATTTATCAATTATCAGTCAAAAAAAGAAAGAAAATCTAGTGTATGTGTTATTTATAAATATATTAAAAATGTTGTGTAATGTTAAAATCATCTAATTTAATTTCTGCTCACTACGTAATAATAGAGATTCGATAATGAGATCCCCGATGAAGTGATAAAGAATAATAAATTTTAACGCTATCATTAAAGAGGTAATAACTATCAAGACTTTACATGCATCAATTTAAAAAAAATTTTTTTTAGCTAGATTATAGTTATACAGTATGAAAAATTAGACATCTACTGCTTCTCAATTTCCCATTGGTCATATTATACCACAACAGTTTTTACTAGTTGCAAATACTAATTACATTTTATATAAAAATATTATTAGTTTTGATTTAATACCTTCACAAGGTTATTCCATTTTCTAAAAATATATAATTATTATTGCTTATAAATTATCTAATAAATAAAGTGCTATTGAAAATTTATTTCTACATAGTATAATATTTATTCAAGCATTTCTAAAACTGATATGTTATTATATATATATTGATTTTGTATTTTGTTAGGGATATTTTTTTTACAATCCTCCAAAGCCATCTATTGTAAGACTCAATAATCATTGTATATTAAATAGTATTGCTTTTATATCTACATCTAGTGCTATAAGATCCCCAGACTTGTGTTTAGCTTATGACCTTCACCAGTAAGTAACATGGATTTAGTGCATAGCCATTTTTTACTTAAAATTAATAACTTGAATTTTAAAAATACTTTAATGATTTGAAGTTAAGATAATTTAGTTGTGTAGTTATGTATATCTGATACTAAGCCACTAATTAAATGTTTTAATGTTAATTTTTTTTTAAAAAAACTGTATATTCCTCTCATTCTTTTGATAAGATATATAATTCAACATCACAAAATTCGTATATTTTCTAAAGAGCATTTTATTTTTACTCTAATCCTAGAATCATCTGTTATGATTTAAATAGTGGTTACTAGATAATTATGCTTGAATATTCATATGCATTGCTAATGTATCCACAATCTGTATTGGTTTTTAATTTATAATCTTTATTAATGAGGAGCTTGGGTTTTCTTGATTCTTGGTCATAAAGCTCTTCTAATTCAGAACCATCCTTTTTCTCCTTTTTTTTTGTCTACCAAACTAATAACCTGAAATTCAAAAACACTATAATGTTTAAATTGAAATTTTTAACAGTATAGTTATATATAAAAAGAGTTAACCATACAATGTTTGCTGGTTTTTACATAAATTTATATCTATTATCATTAGATTTCTCTCAGATAAATTGAGCATCAGTTAAATTTCAATGTTAATATTTAGTTGGGATAATAGATTAGAACATTTCCATCTTCTGTCATTAAATGTTGATTGTGTAGGAAATTTTAAACTTTATTTAAACTTTTTAAATACAACCAACTTGCTAGTAATAACACACAAATTGGCAACACAGGTTAGTATTTGCACAATGTTT
Organism: Epiperipatus broadwayi; assembly: GCA_028023455.1. Lineage (NCBI taxonomy): Eukaryota > Metazoa > Onychophora > Udeonychophora > Euonychophora > Peripatidae > Epiperipatus > Epiperipatus broadwayi. The sequence continues at coordinate 530,820 of JAQFVV010006218.1, read as the reverse complement.
TCAGTAATAGCATTCTCCACCTTTCTTCTAGCGTTTCTGGCCTGAGTCGTAATAATATTAACAAAGGAGTTAAACTTTCACATTTAAATTCTTGAATATTGAATTTTAAGGCAACACTATAACCAATTGAATTATTTGGAGAATTTAAAGTTTAATATTTTCTAGATATTCATTGATGTGAAGGGAAGCTGGTTGTTGAATTGAATGATGTGAAGAGTATTTTGTTTTGAATATATATGTTATGTTTAGTTGAATTTCGCTTAAGAAGATCTATTTTTTAGTAGATGAAACCATGGTTGTTTGTGTTTTGGCTAGGATTGTAGTGTTATATGAATTTCTATTTTATTTTCAATTTCTAGTATAGCATTAGGCAGTATTTAACTATTAAAATAAGTACTCACTCAGAATAGCATCCCCAAAAGTAACTTCATTTATTATATTTATAATTTATAGTGAAGATTCTACACATGTTATTTTTTAGGAAAAAATTGTCATCTTCATATGTTATTCATATTTACTATCCTAATAAATATTCAGTTAACAGTTGAAAGGAGGCTTCATTTTTATCTGCAATTAAAAGATTACTTCTTTTTAATTTGCTATACAAGTGGGACTATAATGTAATTGAAGATGGTTATGTAAATTTAATATATATATATAGTGCTAATAGTTTACACAGTTCTTAAAATTGCCACACTATTAATCATTATCATCACTAAACATCACCTGATCCCATTCTTTGTGCATACACAAGTTTTCACAGAAGCAAAACTCTCCATACAGTAGCACCACCCACTGCAAGCCAGAGTAATCAATGGATGCAAGAAGGTTTGTACATAAAATCCCTATCTAGTGCTTATTCATCCAATAACCCCAGACTAGTTTCTTGCTTGTGGCTTTCATCAGGGAGGAGCCTTGTATCTGAGAGCACTGCACCTAGAACTTAGGATTTAATGCAACCCTCCTGCAGTCATCTTTTACCTTATTAGCTAACTATTAAGCTTTGAATTGAAAATGAAAACAATGTTTTCAATTCAAGTTCATTAGCTGGTATAGTCATACAGATATAAACCCAGTTCCAGCATCCATATTGTTATATTATGGTGACTGTTATTAAACACAGTCACCATAATACTATTTAGTAGGATGGGTATTAAACCACTAAACATCATCTGATCACTGTTCTTTATGCTTATACAAGTTGTTTTCATCCCTGAGTTTATACCATTACAAATGGCAACACAACAGGGGTCCAATGATGATCACATACTGGTGGCTATTATTACAAAATTGCCACTCAACTTGATCTCAAATATAACCACATCTGAAGAAAAAAGTATGCATTTATGTAAATTACTATGAAATAATTATAAATTATGAAATAATAGTTTTAATGTATATTTAAGGAGTTCATATTTAGAGATGAATATAAATTCTATAATTTTGAAGATTGGATGGGGTTTTTTAATGTTGGAATTTGTTAAGCTGTATTTTCAGTTTTGTTAATGGATGGAGAGTTTTTTCATTAGTTTCAGGCTACAATGTTTTCATGCAATTCTATGGAGTGGTCTATCTTAGGCATTGCCGCAACCCACTTTTTGATTTCTTATTTATCACGATGTAGTTAACATTGTTCTGCCATGATCCAGCTTCTAAATCTCCAATAAAAGGGGCAAGGCATGGTTCTATTATCCAGCCCTTAAGACTCAAAGAAGCAGGGCATAGTTTGCAAATATTTTTGCATTTGTATGTAATATCAAGGGTTGTGGTAGCTTATAGTGTCTAAATTGAGGTAGTCATCTGGTACTCATGGTGCATTGTGTACTTATAGTCCAGTGGCTGAATTCTTTATCTCAGAATTTCCAATCACTATTCCTTTTGTAAACTGTCAGATTCCTGTCAAATCTTTAAAAAAATTGATAAGTATGTAGAGGTATGAACTTTGTGTTAGTTATATATGTATATTATGTAAAATATTTAGGTTGGTGTTTCATTTCTCTTTTCCTCTTCCCCCTGAGGATGGATATGAGATGGTTATGTAACTCATGGCATACAACCATAGTAATATGTGCATATATATTGAACCTGATTGAAATCCGATTAAGTTTTTAATTTTCACTAAACTTAATTTTTGTTAAATCTTATTTAATGTTTAAATTTTTATTATCATTTAAAAAAGAATACATGTATCAAAATACATTCAGTGTTATCGATTTATTTTAAAATAATTTTCTTATACCGCTTGTTTTTACTTTAAATCAATTAATTAAAAACAAGCAACCTAGCTAATTACATTCCTGTGGCTTTTATTTTAATAGCGGAGATTTGATTTTTATGTAGTTGTTTTCATTTCAATAATCCCTGGGTAGAATTCCTAGATTAGATTGAGCGGGAGATTAATATTTGTCCTGCCTAAGGCGTAGAAATTGGACAACAAGGAAAGTGTTTCGCGGGAAATGGAGCAACGTATAAATAGCCCCGAAAATTTGGAGTGTCAGTTAATTCATTATTCGTAACTAGACAAGCTGTTTCTAAAGTGAAAGTTTGTATCAGTGCGGACATTTAAATTCTTAAAGGACATCAGCTGTTATTAAATGCTTTTGCTTGCAACAAGATGAAAAATTCTATACGTGTTGTCAAAACCCGAATGGCTTGCTAACTCAACAAAAGACGGATCCCTGACTTCCAAATTTGCTCCAGTAATGCCTTAAACACCTACAAGAAGCCGGAACCTCTTTACATCTACCTTTCTGTCTAAAGATCTGAAAATGAACTAAAATAATAATGTTCACTCTACGTGAACATTGCGTTTACCGAAAGGTAATTGTTTTCGTTTTTATTCTTCCCAGGGCAAATTAATTCTCATTAAATCTCCGCTCAGTCTAATCCTAAATATGTATTCATAAGCTTAAGTAATTTATATAGCCTCATATTTAATATTTGCCGTGTTTTCTAATATTTTGTAGTGTGTCTTGGAATCTTAGTTTTACGATTCCAAGTTACTGTCAATTTTTGTTTATTGGAGAGTGACGAGTGAGTTTTCTATTTTATGTATTTTTATAAATGCTTTGGCAGTCGTGCCTTTTAAATGCTTACCTGTAAGTTATGTTAATATTCAATAATTAATTTTAAACTCTATGTTTTCCCTATTGCTAAACCTCCAAAATCTTTTGGCTGACGACTTTATTGTCTAATTTTCCGTAGGTGGGGATTTCATTTCTTACATCTCTGAAGGCGGAAATTAGAATTGTTTTTCTTTGTAATTTTATAAGTTGTCAGCAGGAAGATAAAATATATCCCTCTTTAAATTACCGGTGAGCAATACTTTCTTTCTGCTGGAGTATTTAAACTTTTAATATTTCGTACTCATGTGCACTCTCCGATAGATTTCTTTTTGTATTTATTATGTGTGCTTTAAATTTATCAGAGCGTGTACTGAGAATTTGTTTGTAAGTTTATTTTCTTTAAATGCTGGGGCAGACGTAACTGTTTTTCTAATTATTTACTTGTCCCTTATTGAGACTTTAATTATTAATTTTAAAGTAATTTTCACCAATCGTTTGGCTGGGATTCACCAATTTTAATTGTTTTACTCCATTTCAAGCATATTTTTCGGTTGTTCTTGAGGTGGATCAATCACCGTTATTTTAAACGTAGTAATAGGTGCAGCTCATACCGATATAAGGACATTCGGGGTCTGACCAATTTTTGGACCTTGAAAAGCTCATCGGCGCTGGATTTCTTTGATCTGTTTCAAGGGCATATGGTTTAAGTATCTGAAAGTGAGAACCAATGTTTGGGTGAATCCTCTGCTGAATGAAATTTACATCCTCCCTTTTATAATTCGTTTATTAGAAGATCAGTCGGTCTGTCATAGCTTTACCTTAAGTATTTCTGGTACATGCCTGAGTTAATCCTATTTATTGTGTTAATAAATTATAAACTTTTCTTATAAGTTATTCTTCTCTGAATAAAATGTTATTAAATATGTTTAAACTTAATTTGGCTGACGTTTGTCTTTGTGCTTTTGTCTCAATTGTCTAAACAATTTAAGATCTCTTGTTTCTCTCTGAATTTAATCGGCGCAAACCATCATCATCATCTATTCTGATCATAGTAAACAAATTTTCCAGACACATAGTGGTCTGGTGGCACCCTCTGTATTAGAATAGATTGATAGATGAAATTAAAAGTTTTCGTCTGGCACAATATATAAAGTTGAAAGGAAAAGCAGAAATAAGCCCAATTTTTTATAGATATTTTTATATTATACTGGAATAGCAAGGATTAAATAATTTTGAATTTAAATTTTTATTATAAATTAAACATTTGAAAAGGTCTTATTAATATTTTATTAATTCTGATTTTGAAATTTAAACAAGCATGTTTTTATGGTATAATAGATATATTGGTAATTATAAAATTTCACTATTTTGATTAGATTAAATTATTTTTTAATTAAAGCATGTATAATATTTGATTAAAGTCATATAGGGTTGTTTTTGTAAGGATTAAGTTAAATTGAAAAGATTTATCAACTTTTTTCAATCCAGATAGGGAAAACATTTTTAATTACTGTGTTTTTAAATTCCAGTCAGACTATAAAAATGATGAAAAAAGATTAGGGGGTAGTTTTTTAGAATTTTAGATTATAGAGAGATACCATGAAGTTATAACTGAAGGCAAGAGAGAGTGCAAGTTCAGTTGCTCGTACTAATTGACAATGGTAGACTTTGGATTCATATGAAAGCAAGGTTCAGATTTTCTGTGTTCTCCAAAGACCATATTTTATACTAGATGGTATTTCTAAAGCCTATCAAATTCTAGATTAAATGGAGATGATTGAATTCTAACAGTTACTGAATTATATCTTTCCTGAAGATTACAATAAGCCTGTTTATTGTTTTCAAAGAGACCAGCTAACCCAGAGAGTCCATCAGCTTGCTGAAGAATTAATTTATATGTATTTTGTTTTATCTATATTCAGAAAAGCACAGAGAAAGATACTGCATCATATTATTCAACAAAAAGTAAGATGCATTTCCAGTATATTTTGAGAAAAAAAACAACAACTCCAAAAATCTTTCTAGATTAGGGAACAAAAAAAAACAACTTTCTGGAGTATTTTTTAAGATGTTTATAATTAATCAAAAGTAATCTGTTAAAAAATAAACCTTTTATGAAGAACTGTTAAAAGAGTAAATATTTTTTAAAGGAAATTTTTGATAAAAAAAATCAAGTCAGATGACCTAATTTTAATAAAGCTCCTATTTACAAATGTTATATATAGAGTAAGTTAAAAACAAACTCTTATGAAGCTTCAAAAATACCCTCAACCTCAGACCGCGGTTTCTGCCTCTAGCGTCATCGGTGAGGTGCTAGGGAATAAAAATACTAGAACTAGTCCAGCATTTTATCAATGCCTAACTATTGAGAAGAAAATCTGAAACTTTCAGACATTTAAATGTCCAAAAATCCAGCTATCTAACTCAAATAGCAGTATGGGACTGAAGTAAGTTCAGATACACCATATATTAATAGCTCTGGCAATATAAAATCGCCAAAGCATTAATAGCAAAAAACTAAAATTAAATTGATAAAAAAATCAAGTCAGATGACCTAATTTTAATAAAGCTCCTATTTACAAATGTTATATATAGAGTAAGTTAAAAACAAACTCTTATGAAGCTTCAAAAATACCCTCAACCTCAGACCGCGGTTTCTGCCTCTAGCGTCATCAGTGAGGTGCTAGGGAATAAAAATACTAGAACTAGTCCAGCATTTTATCAATGCCTAACTATTGAGAAGAAAATCTGAAACTTTCAGACATTTAAATGTCCAAAAATCCAGCTATCTAACTCAAATAGCAGTATGGGACTGAAGTAAGTTCAGATACACCATATATTAATAGCTCTGGCAATATAAAATCGCCAAAGCATTAATAGCAAAAAACTAAAATTAAATTGATAAAAAAATCAAGTCAGATGACCTAATTTTAATAAAGCTCCTATTTACAAATGTTATATATAGAGTAAGTTAAAAACAAACTCTTATGAAGCTTCAAAAATACCCTCAACCTCAGACCGCGGTTTCTGCCTCTAGCGTCATCAGTGAGGTGCTAGGGAATAAAAATACTAGAACTAGTCCAGCATTTTATCAATGCCTAACTATTGAGAAGAAAATCTGAAACTTTCAGACATTTAAATGTCCAAAAATCCAGCTATCTAACTCAAATAGCAGTATGGGACTGAAGTAAGTTCAGATACACCATATATTAATAGCTCTGGCAATATAAAATCGCCAAAGCATTAATAGCAAAAAACTAAAATTAAATTGATAAAAAAATCAAGTCAGATGACCTAATTTTAATAAAGCTCCTATTTACAAATGTTATATATAGAGTAAGTTAAAAACAAACTCTTATGAAGCTTCAAAAATACCCACAACCTCAGACCGCGGTTTCTGCCTCTAGCGTCATCAGTGAGGTGCTAGGGAATAAAAATACTAGAACTAATCCAGCATTTTATCAATGCCTAACTATCTTTCTCTGTGCTTTTCTGAATATAGATAAAACAAAATACATATAAATTAATTCTTCAGCAAGCTGATGGACTCTCTGGGTTAGGAAATTTTTATCTACCATTAAAAAAAAAAGGCAAATTAATACCTTTCATTCATATCATCTATTTTTTTTATAGATACACACATCATACATATGCATTTATGTATTATTATAAACGGAATTTTTTTAATAATATAATGACAAGTAAAATATGTTCATAAATTATATCACGTTTGTGTGCTTATATATATATATGATAAAAATAACAAGTTATAAATTTCATAACTTGCTCTAGCTTGCAATTAATAATCACTAGATGGAGATTTACCAATAGTTTCTAAACAAGCTTTTTGTTTACATAAACGTTGAGAAAGACAGAATTCAATATTACTTTCATTAACTCCAACCACCAAACCATGGTTTCGAACTAGTTGGCTCACCTCAGTGATGGGTAGGAGAACAGAAACTAGATCTAAATACTGACTACAATCAGCATTTTATGAAACAACTTTTCATAAAATGCTGATTGTAGTCAGCATTTAGATATAGTTTCTGTTTTCTTACCCATCACTGAAGTGAGCCAACTAGCTTGAAACCATGGTCTGGTGGTTGGAATTAACGAAAGAGATATTGAATTCTGTCTCAGCGCTTATGTAAACAAAAAGCTTGTTTAGGAGCTATTGGTAAAGCTCCATCTAGTGATCATATATATATATATATTGTAACCTTCTCCCTGATCTAACTGGTCATCAACGAATCCTGCCATACATTTTAGTGACTAAATTCTCCTATGCAACCTATGATACTCTCATTATCAAAAATATAAGCATGAAGAAACAAAAATTTAAAACTAATGAAATGATTCCTGTATTGAATAAAACTAGCATGAAACTGTAGATCTAAAGAAGATCACCAGGCGACTAATAAAGACAATAACTTCTGATCAAACCAGCCTTAAAATCCACACAAACAAAACATGTTGAATTAAATTTGATGTTCAGCAAATTCATAAATGACTAATGATTATATGTCTGGAATGATTATGAAATTAAACTTATAAATGAAATGATAAGTAAATTATGATGTAGATGACTAGATGGATGATGGAAAGAAGTAATAATTAAATGGTGGAATGAAATGAATCTAAGAATGAAGAGAAAAGAGCAAAGATGTATGAGAATAATGAATGATTGAGATGATGATAGAATAAGAGTTAATGAATAGTTAAGATGATAAAAATAAAAGTCAATGTATGATTAATCAATTATGATAATGAATTAATGTCAAATGAGAATGAATAACTAAAAGAATGATCAAGATGAAATTGAAGAACAATGTTGATGATGGAGACTGACATCTTAAACTATAAACTAATATGAGATTAAATGGTAAAAAGATAAGCTAAATAAAAATAGGGATTCCAAGCTTGACACAACCAGAATATTTATCATGAAGTTAAACAAACTATCCATTTTATGCCCAAATAAGTAATTTACATATTAAAGCTTAGCTATCTTTCATAAAACAATGAAAGTAATCTATTTTAAGTTCAACTATAATAATTAACTAGATATAAACTTTATTACAAACTTAAATTCTATCTTGAAACTTAACAACTAATTCTTCTCAGGGTTCAAACACTCAAAATCATTATATAAACTATATTTGGGTCAGTAAGAGGGATTCTACCACTACCCAAATACAATGCACATAATAGCTCTCAATATAAACTCAAATTATGAGCTATATTTAGCAGTTACACATAAACTTTATAACTAACATAAACTTTATGACTGGGATTGACTTTAATAATTAAAAGAAAACAATAACCAAATTCCTTTTATTAGATAATGATAAACCATGTGATCAATATCAGTGAATGATAGCTCTGCGGGTTCAACTAAATCAATGAAATCAATATTATATTTATCTTTTAATCTATTACTTAAAATAATCTGTACTCTAAGTTATTAACATTTTAATTATTGTGTGATAATGCATTAGATGTACCAATAAATTGCAAGACTTACCAAAATTATTATGATATAGCATAATATAGTTAATAGTACTATATTAGTTGATGATGATTTCAATTTATAATCTTCTGATAGGTTGATAGCAATAACAATAATAGTGTATATATGTGGTAATTAGCAATAAGATTACAGGCAACTACATAAATTTTTAAATACAACAAACTTTATTTACACTATTTACAAAATTTTAATTCAAAGACATGGCATGAAATAAAACTAATATATTAAAATAATTTATGGATGGGAAAATACCTGGTCTCCCATTGACTATATACTCAGCAAATGATATAACCTGCTTAGAAAATAATATTCACAATATCATTTGTTACTCTTTAGCCTATTTTAAAGAATAAGATAATAAAACTTATTTAAGCTGACTAGCACTTAAATTACAAAACTAGCAGTATATTTAGAACTTTAGGATATGCACCAAGTTTAAATTCAAAATTTTTTAAAGTATTGCATTCTCCTAAAGCCCTGTCTTTTATCCGACTATGATAAGGACAATTATATTCTGTGCAATTACTAACTTATTTAAATTTGAAATGAATAAGTTTAGTGCATTAAAATAAGATTAGACATTCAAAAGTCAAATGCACCTAAATCTCACTAAAACATTACCTATGTCCACAACTCAATTATTGAATAGTCAACTGATCTTCCCAATCTATTGTCAAATTATTATTTGATGAAGATGAATTCATGCTGCCAATGTGCATCTCTTACTTTTATATCTGAAATTCTACAATTACAAATATATCTTGGTTTGGTCTGTCTATAACTGATGATGATCCTACAACATTATAAACACTATTTCAATTAAGAAAACACTATACTAGATCAGTGTTCCTAACTTTAACATTATTTTTATACTTGCTATATAATTTTGACCTATTATACTTCACCATACATGGTGGAAAAAAACTATATATTATCATGAGGAATTTAACACTAAAAAGGGAGGCTTTATAAAAACAACATGACAGTTGTGTAATAATCTGGTTGATTCTACTACCTCTTAATGGGTATACGCATGTGTGTGGGCTTTGCCTCACCACAAAAAGAATAGAATTCAAACCATGGATATTCTTTCTTTCTAGGATTATTTATGCTAACGAGCATTAATTACTACTCAGCCTCTACCAATCTTTTCTCTCATGAAATCAGCAATAGGTGACACTCTATCAGCCTATGCTCCATATTAATATTAATATATGGGATGCCATTCTATTGGAACATCCTATCAGCTAAAAGCTGTCACTAATCATTCTCAAATTATAGCAAGATAAAACAATACCAACAATAACAGTGGAGATATACATACTCCATTTTACACTGCAGAACCATTAATGTATCAACAGACCCACCAAAATATACATGTCAAATGATCATTAATCATTTAAAATGACAACTATCCTTTTATTAGAGAGAGCACAATGTATTTAAGCAATAAAGATCAAACCTGCATTTGTATTCAAAGTGGACAAGTTCATTTCTATAGAAAATTACAAAATGAAAAAGGCTTATATCAAATTTTCTTTTATATAAGAAAATAATTCGGTCATTCCAATATATATATTTGATAAAATGTCTGCATATTCACCTCTTTAATAATATACATTAAAATTGGTTTTAAAATATGAGAGAAGTAAATATTTTTATCACTCTCTCTAGATAAATGATATATATAATTTCCGGTTTTCCCTTAACTAAAAAACAAAATATAAATATACATAAAATAGATATATATCTTTTAACATTTTTTTTAAAACTCAATATATATATTTTCATGCCACAAACAAACATATATGTTTAAAAAATAAAATTCCCAAACAACACATTACGTAAGTGATATACATAACACAGCAATTATATAAACAAAATAAATGTACATTTTTATCCATTAAATTTTTATCTTATTTGTTCAAGTTATTCCATTGTTGTAAGTTAAAATAAGAACTAATATTGTGATTAGCAAACATTCCAGATAACACATATATATTTTATTCTCCTGTTGGGTGTGGAATGAGCAATATTTAACACTTATCCAAAAGCAAAATTATTTGATGGTTTCAGTATCGATAGTTAACAAGGCAATTAAAATTCACACTTCCAATTGTAGCAGATTTAAAAAGAAGGTTATCTACTTTTCTTTAGGTAATTTTCCTGAATAATTCTTTAGGTTATGGGAATCTTCAAAACAAACTTTTTAAAATCTTTATTGATTTATTCTGTAAGTGTTTCAAATGAAGTATAACAAGAATCATTTATTACATTTAAAATCAAGATAATTTTTCCTTGAAAACTAGTGGAATTTTATTATACTTAGCATATTTATCTTTTTTTTAAAAAAAACTCTTTGTTAATTTTTTTCTTCCCTGCACAGTAATACATATATGTGTAGCAATGTTTAAACAGTTGGAATATATTCTAATATTGTAAAACATTATAACGATGTATATATCTCAATAAAACTTTAAAGGTAAATATTTATTTCATTCCATTCTTATCAGCAAAGTATGATGTGATTACCACTATTAGAAAGAATCTATCCAATTATCACTATGACATCTCTAGCATTTTAATTAATTGGTAATTGATTATTTTTATCATTACATAGGTTCCCACTATAAAAATCATCAGACAATAGAGAATAGATAATAAAATCATGCAATTATTTTTTTTTAACTTTATTAAAAGTTAGATGATTCCGAAATAACTTTTAATTTATTTATTATATATATATATATATCATAACACTTGTTTTTAATATTATTTCGAATCATTATTTTTTTCTTGATATTTTAATTTACAACCACAATCTTGTTCTGCCGAATAATAGGAATGGTGCGAAATTCAAACATAATCAACTTTTTAATTTACGTATAAATAATTTGTGCGTTATTTTTAAAGATAAAAGTTTATATGTATAAATAAAGTAAAAGCAAACGCTTACTTTCTCTTGAATTTTCCTGGGTTTAAAATAAGATTTATGAGAGACAGTTAGGATGCATAAGGTTTCCATTTCTCCTTCTGTATAACTTCTTAGAACTATCAATCAATAGAAGAATGGTGTTTAAATGACTGCAAGGTTTTTAGATTTTCTATTCCAACATTTGTAGATAGCCAGATATTATCATTTCATTGAATTAGATTTCAGAAATTTTCTGATATTTAGTTGTTGTTTTTTTCCTTATTTTAGATCTGACTGGAGTTCTGTGGTTGCTTGGTTCTTGTTTTTCTTAGTCAACTCCCCCCTCCCACCACTGGGTTAGACAATATATAGCTTGTTTTTCTGATGCATTGTGGGAGTGAATTGGCCAATAATTTTGGTATGCATAATTAATATTACCCCATCTGGCTTCATTTTTAATAACTACCCATTATTATTTAAGACAGCTTTAGATATACTACATAAAAAAATATGCTTAAGTAATTTACTGTAATGATTTATTTTACCAGATTTACAAATTTGATTTAATTATTTATTTATTTTATTATTGCTATTCAACAACAATAAAATAGCAATATATTTATCTCGCAAATAATAACCATACTTTTAAATTGTTATTTTAGTCTAGTCAGAGCCTAGACTGGATTTGAAATCTTATCTCCACTCAAGCAAATTTTCCAGTGCATTCAAAACAATCTTTATTGAAAGCCACTTGTTAAGATTTTAATGCCAAATATATTATCATTTAAAATTTTGGATTATTTAATCCAGGGACCTAAATAAAAGGTCACAATATATATAAATATATTATATATATATATATATATATATATATATATATATATATATATATATATATATATATATATATATTATATATATAAATTATAATTGAAATAATATTTTTAACGGTTTACAAACAATTACAAACAATCTTTAAACCCGCAGAAGTACTTTCAGTTACTTTCTAACCTGTCTCAACTGCCATTAAATTCAAAAACTAAAAGCGGAAGCAAACGTCATCAATTCAAATTCCACGAATCTCGTATTTTAATGTTAGAAGCTTGTCGATTTATAAAATGTGTTTTATTTCTGTTTATAAAAATTGCCTCTTTAATTTTTCTTTTACTATGGTTTCTCTCTTCATGAAGAATTTTCACATTTTCAAAATTAAATTTAAATTTATATTTACATGTTTTTTCATGATCAAAGAAAACTGAAGAAGATATTAAATCACCATTATTTTTATTTTTTACATGCTTATATAAAAAGTTGTGTTCCTTCAATCTTTTCTCAATGCTGCACCTAGATTCACCTATATATGATAGCATACAATCGCAAAAAATTGATATATGACATTAAAATACGAGATTCGTGGAATTTGAATTGATGCTATTTGCTTCCGCTTTTAGTTTTTGAATTTTATGGCAGTTGAGGCAGGTTAGAAAGTAACCGAAAGTACTTCTGCGGATTTAAAAATTGTTTGTAATTGTTTGTAAACCTTTAAATATATTAATTCAATTATAATTATATATATATATATATATATATATATATATATATATATATATATATATATATATATATATATATATATATATATATATATATATATTGTGACCTTCATGGTTTAGCTCCAGAAATAATATTTGTGATTGTATGGTATTATATCAGTAACATCTGATATTATATTACTTAAAAAAATGAAATAACTCAAAATATATATATATAAGAAAATATTTCTGATTTAAAACTGTGAATAAAAGTATTTATAGATGCAATTTAAAATTTATTAGATGTTTAGTGGCTTATTTTAGGGATAATTAATGATAGGATAGAGGGTGGCTTGTTATACACATTGTCAGTTCATTTTGAGTTGGTGCTAATTTGTTCTGTTTGTTCACAAATAAATAGACTTGTTTTGAGTGGTTCTCTAGTTCATTTGCTTTACAGATTTTAATGTATAAAATAAACAGGGAAGTATGTTTCACTCATCATCATTAAAATAGTCATATCAGGTTAGTCTCTAGAGTGCATTGTTAGTAAATATTCATTTATGTCAATATCATTATACAACTTCATTTTTCATTCATATGTTTCTTGAAATCATTAGATATCACATTTCATACCCAATTATTTAATTCCATAAACAATAGTATTTAAAACCAGTTTAACTACATTTTAAGTGAATTAATTGAGCAGTTGACTAATGAATTATTAAGCAATAATTATAATATAAAATATTTTATTTATTAAAGCAATTGTTAATTTTTATTCTGTTGTTTAAAAAGAACAGAATGTTTTATTCTTAATTCAATTTAATATTAATATTTTTTTTATTTATTTAAAAGACAGAATAATTTTTTTCCCATTTATTTTTTTAAGACAAAAGTCTCTTGCATAAATTAAGTCTTGATTGCTGTCTGTTGACCTTTGAACTTTCAGATATTTTGTACTATTGGAAGAGAAAATGGTGTGATGTTATCTTTTAGAAATCTATAAAAGGACAATTACTCTACTTCTACTACACTACTATTTCTGTATTCCAGTCTTCCACTTCAACAGCTAACTTCTAAATGCTAAAAGATCTTCCAATACTGCTTTATTTTAACAAAGTTTAATAGTATATTTTTTTCCAATGTTCAAACTGAAAGTTTAAAATTTAATATTTGTTTGCAAATATGAATACTTAAACCACCAAGAGATACATCAATTTATTATTAGCAGACTGTTTAAGATTTCCAACCATTATTTGAAATACATGTAAGTGTTATGTTATATTATTCAAGTTAAATTATTACTATTTAAGGAAATGGTAATGCATGATAAGATTATAAATTTATTTTATTTAAATTTAAACTTAACGAGAAACAAAGAAAGAATGTTTGTTTATTTTCTAAAATTCAGTTTCTTAAGTTTTAATCATATTATTAATGGAATAATTGTAACTTGCATTGTTTATATGTGGAAAAGGTGTGAACTTTTATAGAACATTTCCAGAACTGTATTTAATAAGTTTCATGCTAATTGTAAAACAAAATTTAAAAATATACGTAAGACTTATGTAATTTTATTATCATATTTATTAAAACAGTGGAATAATTATTTCTACTTTTACCTATTGAAAAGAAAAAAAAATACAAAATTAAATATGTCATTGAATGTACTTTAATAATTACTTGTTCTTCCAGACCAATAGGAGGAATCAATTTATAAATGGATAAAGTTATGTGACATTGCTGTATTAATATTACCAATTAGTTTATCTAAATAAATATTATTAATTGAATGACTATGTGTATTTCCAAATGGCTTTATAATTGTGAAATCAAATTTTAAATATATCCTAGGATTGAAGTATAAACTTTTATTTTATTTGCATTGTGAAATACTCATTGCTTAATTAATGAAATTCCATATAATATCAACAGCAATTCATTAGTTGATAACTAAAAAAAAAACATTGAATCTGCTCTTATGGATTTAAAAAAATATTGTTTTGTTTCTCTTGCAGGAAATGTGTCATTCTGTGTCAATATTTATCCTTGTGTGTTTACTGTTTAGTATTACTCTTCTTCATTTGGAGACATGACAAAGGAAAGCCATGTACCAACTATCAATAAACTTTTCATTTTCATTAGGAAGAAAAAAGAAAAGCACTTTATTATTATTTAATAGTGTTTAGAAAGATAGTATTAGTTAAGAAATGTTTTATTATTTTATCTATTACTATCATATGTATTTTATTTTCTTCAAGAACGTCTCATGAATAGTATAATGAAAGAATAAATTATGCTGGTAATTTTTTTATTATTGTTATTATTTTAATACAAGTTTGGTCGTGTGTTGGTACCACACATGCATGATAAAAAAATGGAAGAGTCTATTTATAGTTTGAAAGGGGTAAATAATTATTTTAAAAGAGTTTTATTGTATAAAATCTTACCATATATATATTTTTAGGATTAGAAAATCAGTATTTTTAATAATTATTTCATCTATAACATAAAGCTTTATTATTTATCTAAGTCTAAACTTTCCATCTTAGATTTGGGCCAATATAAATGCACTATATAAAAAATTATTTTGACTTACTTGCCAATAAATGTATTGCTTTATTTTCCAACCATTATTAGTATGATACTAAGTCCTAAATAGTGTATTATCAGATATGAAATATTCTTTATTGCTTTATCAATTAATAATTGATATTTTAACAGTAGTTCTTTGCTACTAGGATTTGAATAGTCTGTGTGTTATTGTGCTTGTATATGTGTGTCTATTACTGAACTTAACTATAATCATATATTAATTGCAATTAAAAATGATATATAACAATCGTTTTCGGAGGAAGTCGATGGTTAATTGTTTGGAAGGATTGGAGATGTATTTAAGTGAGAATTATTGTTCTTCATTATGCTTGAATGGAAAAGTATTTTGTGGCTATATGCAATGTTTTACAGTATTTGAGAGATGGAGTAAGCTCTTACCTTTTGTGATTTGAATAATTAAACATGGGTAGATTGTCTAGTATAGTATATGGGATCAAGTAATTCTTGCTTTTCTGTGTATTGAAGTATTTTGATAGGAGTAGAATAAATCATCCAGTTTTCATATTTGGTATTACAAATTACAGTATATGAAGTCAAGTATATTATTCCCCTGAATATTTGGTGAAGAGATGTGTTCCCACCAGTTTATTTAGTCTTAGAAGTAGACTTGGAAGTTATTGTGTTGATATTTATCTGATTTGAATTGTAAAATCTTTTATCCCCATGTGTATTAAAAGTTTTCCGGCTTATACTATAGCCAAATGGCATATAATTTATTGATAAAAGAAGAATAAAGGCAGAATAGATTTTCTTACAAAACAGCTGTAATAAAGTTAGTAACTAAAGCTTCATTGACCATTGCCTTCATCCGTATTATGATCATATTGTAACATCATAGCAAATCGATTAGATTGATTAGAATTAATTATTTATTTATTTTTGACACACAGTATAATACAGACTCATACATAAAGTGTTAATTTGAAAAAAATAAAAAAAATTCATCAGTAATGTACAACTTTAATTATTACTTTAAAACATTTTACAGTGATCATTTAGGTTTCATATCATTAATTTTTATCATTTAGTCATCATTTGATTAAGTAAGCAAGCAAAGATAAAATATAGTTAATGAATAGCATTCTTTATTTCTATTTTGCAAAAATAAAAACCATAGTTATTTAATAAAATATTTTATTTTAATGTTGCAAAGGCAAATATATTTAATTACTGGAATTATTTAGTTCATTTTTGCAAGATATAATCTGGTAAGAATATACTTAGTTAATGGAAATATTAATTTTATTTTACAAAACCTATTTTTGATATTATTCTTAGATTTCAAACCCCTTTACTTTAGGTATAGTTACTGTGCATTTGAAGTAAAATGTAAAATTTTAATTTGACTTTATCATGTAATGAAGATATTTAATACATGTTTTGTTTGTCATAGTGTTATTAAGTTAATTAATAATTAAGTGCTATAAAGCATAATGTTGAACACATGATAAATCTTATAGTTGATTACTAAAAGTATAAGATTATATTTCTTCACTTGTACAGACTTATCAGAAGTAGCTGATAACTAAAATCATTTGTTTTATAGTAAATATGTGGATTTATTTTGGGTTCCTTATTTAATAAGAATATAAGGTGTTCACTAATTTATCAGTATGTTTTGATAGATATAAAATATTAAATATGAAATTTAAGACATCATCCTGTGTTATTGATTTTATGAAAATTGTAACTAGTGATGCTAAGGGCATTCAAAATTTGTAATCATACCAATGAGAAAAGATTAAATGTTTGATTAACTATTTTTTTATTTATTTTATTAATAAATATTTATTGTTTAAAATTGAATTTAGAAGTCTTCTCTAACATTCATTCGTTGTTTCCTATTTCCACACATGCTCACACATTTATTTTATTTAATGTAATATAATTGTATTTTTATTTAATTATGATAAACATCCAGATACGATGATATTGATTTCCTTGATCCAAATACTGTATGAGATGCCAATTATCTACTGATTGTCTTAAAGGGTTTTATTATTTAGTAATTGTTTAGATGATGAATTGAAATCAAAATGTTCCCGATTTCTTTTATTATGTAACTGCCATTATTTGGTTAGGGTATTTTTTGGTTTATATTATTATTTTCATAATATTAAATAATAGTTATTGAGATATATAGATTTTAGATTAAGCCATACCATTAGTTACATCCCTGAGATCTTTAGAATTTAATTCAGATCAAACAATAAATTCAGGTAATTAGATTAGATTAGTGTTTAATTAAAAAAATAGTAATGATAGGTTTAGTTTAAGCTCAGATCCAGTTTGTTATGCATTATAATTTCTGAAATATTATATTTCGTTATTAGTTTACTTATATAATATGGTAGAGGTTGTTCAATGCATGTCAATGATGGGAGGAGATGAAATATAGATTATAAAATTAGTTAATTTTAGCTGGTATAATTTTATCAATTTAATTTTGTTTAGTATAGAATTGATAAATGTTTATTCCTATTAATTATACTATTTTCTCCCACATCTAATGTACATTGTACACCTCATACACCTCTGTATCCCTCAACTGAACTAGGTTAAGGTGAAACTTTAATTATGAGCCTCATAAATAATTTTAAAATAAGGTTACTTTGATAATTTATTCTATGTTTGATAGAATTGGCGCCCTGGG